>JAQNCA010000027.1:12982068-13039407 GCA_029783725.1 Acanthurus tractus
TCTTATTGATCACTACCTGTTCCTCCAATGAGGCCTCAGTAGAATGGGGCTGGTCCTGTGTGTGTGTGTGTGTGTGTGTGTGTGTTTGCGTGTGTGTGTCAGCTGCTGCCTCTGTAACAGCAAGCTGTCATATCTGTTAAAGGACAGGCAGCAAAGAAAGGCTATTTATGTAGCCTGCTTTCAGATTTTTCATGTGTTCAAGGAATTTGAAGCCTTACATCCTTCAGGGTTTACAGATTACAGGCTAAACTACCTCCCTTTGCTCTGACAAATTCCAGATGTAAATTTGTATTCATTTTCCTGCTGTTTACCCGTGTGTGCATGATGTTTTGATGCAACAGTACATAAAAGGAACAAAGCGTACACCCTTTGCATAGCGTTAGCATAACCCTTCCACTCCTGTGTGCCTGAACCAGCCTCGAGGCCAGACGGCTTCATACAGTAGCATTCTGCTTGCTTGCTTTGCTGAATGGCAGCCTGCATGCTTGTTTGCCTGGCTGTTCCCCTGAGGGCCTGCCTACCCTACTGACTGAATCTCTGTCTTCCTGTCTGGTGTCTTGCTTTTCTTGTCTTCCAATGATAAAACTGGATTTGGATATTCATTGGGAAATTCTATCTTTAAAGTCTAACTCTGATGTTTTTCCTTTCAGGAATGATACTTTGTGTGCCTGAACTTATAAAGCTGTAGCTGGAAGACGGTTAGCCCGGCTTAACATAAATCCTGGAAAGAGCAGATACAGCTAGCTTCATGTTGTCCTCAGATTAAAAAAAAGGCCTACCTGCATCTTTAAACACAGTCCTGGTTATATAATATGAACAAAAACATAGAATTAAAAATAATTTGAGGTTTTATGTGGAGTTATGCACAGGATTGTGTCTTTGTTGCATGACAATCTCAAAGTCATGACACAACGCCAGGAAGTCACTGCTCCTGGCTATGAAATAGTCTGGCACTTAATCTCAAATAAAATCAGTCAAACAAATGAGATGTAATGCATTCATAGTGAGCCTTAGGTGCTGATATGCAAAACTTTTCTTTAACATTTTGACAGAGCCAGGGTAGCTGTTGTTTCCCCTGTTCTATTTAAAAGGTTAGATTTGATAGATATATTTTTAGATATTTTTGTTTTAATTCAAGCCCTGGATAGTTATTTAAACCATGTGAAATGAAATGAGCTTAGAACTGAATATTCCTGCCAGGAGTGTCACAACAGGTGTTGACATTAACTGTGATAGGCCTATTTAAAAATATAATATTGACACTGTGTTAACAATACACGTATGATAATATTATGTACATAAAACGGCACCACTAAAATCATTTCCCTTTCTTTCCATTCTTGCTTTGGTATAGTAGATAGCGACTGGCTGTGAACTGCATTATACTGTGGAAATCATAGTGTAAATAGTATTAATTGTTCTTTTAGGTTGCTTTGGTACAGTTAAAGTTACAGACTAATTTCTTTCCAAGTGTAATTCATTTGTCAAAAAAAAGACATATGCACAACAAAGAAGGTTAAAGATAAAATTGACTGATATAATTTATTTTTTGTTAGACATCATGATAATATTGTTGATGAGAATTTTTGAAGTTGTGATAACAGGTCTAATATGGGGACAGCAGAAGTTCCTTTCAGATTTTTCCAAAACATGCACCTTAGTCTTCAAACAGTGCTGAAAAGGATGTGTGAATACAAAAAAAAGATGGCTGTTAACCACTGAGTGAAAATGGTGAGGCTGTTACAGCTGCTCAAGCTCCCAGTCAATATTTGGATGGGCTGAGAGGTATTATCTTCAGTGTTTATGCATGTGAGAGAGTCTTTCAAACAGGGAGCAATTGGAACATTATCTTAAAATGTGCTCTCTGAAATTCTCAAAACAAAAGCATAGTTACATTTTCTGGATGCTGTTTCCTATTAGCTCATCTCTCCAAGTGTTTTTTGTGAGGTTACATGAACTCTCTGAGCTTCGTTCATCCTTGTTATTGTAGCTGTTGTTTGCCATAATTTTTAGTTTAACAGTCTGAACATGGACTAAATGTTGGAGAATTTACAGTCGTGGAAAAATCAGCCATAGAAAATTTATGTGAGTAATTTGATGTTTTTTTCAGCTGTTTGAGTTCAGACATATGGAAAGGGACAGGAGGTGGAGTTGGCAGTAGTTGTCGAGAGAGGCCTCTCTTAAGGTAAACAATTCGATTCGATTTGATTAATCCAGATGTTTACATGCAGTGTCGTGTTTCAAGCATGCTGCTATGCACTCTGTGGCTCCCTCCAAGCTGTTCTTATGCCCAATTAATGAAAAAGTAACTCGATTTTCTAAATCTAGAAGTATAATAACTTCAATGTCCTCATTATCCAGAAAAAACACATTTTTTTCCAATAAAAAGAATATCTGTACTTTTAGCCCCTTGTATGGGCTCAGGCTGCAGAAATGTTGGATAGAATTTTCCAATACGGCAATGATGCCCTTTGTTTTCTGATTTCACCCTTCCTGTCTGAAAAAAAACCCCTCTCTTCCAGTCTTAATGCCCTTAATTTGTATCACAGGAGGCTTTCTGTTTCAAATTTAAAGTCTTTAAAACCATTCTGAGACAAGCCTGATGACATCACTGTGACATAACCAGGCTGATTAAAAGACTTGCTCCTTCAGACCCATAAAAGCTTTTGTACAAGTGTTAAAAAATCATGTGTACTTCATTTTCGTTTTTTCAACTGCATCTCATGTTTTCCATTCTCTGAGAAACATTGCAAGTTAACATCAAAATGGAAAATGGACCTCGAGGTTAAAGCAAATTTAAACATTTTGGATGATAGCAGAGAGTTAGTTAAGAATAGAAAGCGTGTTCAAACAGCCACAGCCTAAAACAAAGACTGAAAATACGGGAAAATCCTAACCTGGCATGGTAACAAGTCTACCTGCACCTCTAAGGCTTACCAATTACAATGGCTTGTACCTGTGTTATACTGAGCTCTGGCTACTCCTACTTTTGAAAGCGCACACACTTGATCGCCATCCAAGTAAAATATGCACATAAAGCTTGGCACACAATTGCTCTTATCTTGGGTCCTTATTCAAATGCTTGAGACAACCAGGCAGCAGCTCAAAGTCCTGCCTCGCTAAATTTGCCTCTCGACTGAGGTGCGAGTCTCTCTTGACCAAATACCCAGTCTGCAGTACCTTCAGGGCAAAAAGAAAGGTGTCTGAGTGTGTGTGTGAGTGTGTGTGCCTGTGTGTGTGAAAAACAGAGAGAGAGAGAGAGAGAGAGAGAGAGAGAGAGAGAGAGAGAGTGTGTCACTGATAGCTTCAGAGCCTAAATAAATATGACAGAGTCTGTTTCAGCAGTTTACAAATAGTGCAGCCATCCATTGGCTTAGCAACACAAGCCATTTATGACTTGTCAATGTGTAGTTACATGCAAAGAACATTTGCAATTCATATCTCTCTAAGGGCATGCTGTGTTCCCTGTAGTCTCTGAGGCAAGATAAAGTCTCATCATCTCTGGGAACTGCTGGAGCATCTGTGAGTGCTACTTAGCATAACATGACAAAACACACTCTATCTTTATTTCTCTGTATTTAACAGTCGGTTATTTTCTTATGTTTGGATTCCAAAAAAGCTGGGCAATAAAGAATAATCATAAATAATTAGAGGACTCATTGATTCCCCAAAAGGGATTCCTGTAATGTAAGATGGGACGTTGACTTTTTTGTTTTCTTGCAAGTTCTTTTAGAGGATTAACACATATTTTATATGCACAGAGCCTACAGACAGTTAGCATGACTTAGCATAAAGACCAGAATCAGGTGAATATAATTAACCTAACACAAAAGCTTAAAAATCCCCCAACCAGCACATACGAGTTTTAAATTGCTTGAGGCTGACAAACTGTCCCATAAAAAAACACTGTACCTGCCCAACCTTTTGATCTTAAAGTTTAGCTTAGTCAGGTTTAACATAAAATACTCTCAGTATATGGTGATATCATATATAGGCAGTAGCAAACCATCAGACCTTTACAGGCATGCATTTACACTCTAAATCAGATGGACTGCCTACCATTTTAGCTCTTCCTTTAACACCTTTGACAACTCAAATACAAGTGCAAAAGCTCAATTTTTACTATGTTAACCACAGAAGAACCTAAATAAAAAATAATAATGAGCAAATAGCAAAAATAAAATTAATGAAACATTAAATAATGGGTGAACATATCTTGCTGTATTGCTGAGTTGATGGAGTTAATGGATTGACACGTTGCACAATTTCCAGAAGCTTATCTCTCTGTCTATTACCTTAAGAAAATGTTTCTCCCACTGTTTTGTTATTATCACCCCACACTGATACCTCCACACAGTCTGTCATACTCTTCTTCCTTTGCTCTGTTTTTCTAAGCCCCTTCCCTGTCCTTTTCTCTTGTTTTGACCACAACCATGGGAACTTTCAGGCGAAGGGGGAGGGGGTGGGAGGCCGGAGTGTGAGCGGCACGTGATTGGCCAAGATGCAGGAACCACTCTGACGTGATTGGCTGTGAGCCTGGGTGCTGTGAGCAGAGTTCCCTCCTTATTCCAGAGAGCATCAGTGAACAGCGGAGTGGGACTTGCTGTGTTAGAGATGCACACCAGATACTTTTGTTTGTTTTGTTTTCTCTGATTGGGACCCTCAGAGAGCAGACAGAAGACATTGTGCTGTAGCCTGGGGTGGATAAATAAACTCTTTCTGGAACTTTCTCAAAAGCTATAAAGTAAGTTTATATATTACCTTATTTTTCTTCCTGTCACTCCTCTTTAAAGATAACTGTAACAGTGGTACAGCTCTTCCTGTTATGTGCTCAAACAATGATAATAAATCCACACATAGGTGATACATTAACATAACTTCTCTACTACAGTAAATATTCTGAAGTAAGTACTTGCATGCATGCATGTGTAAGTGTGTGCACATGGTATGAGCATGAGTGTTTGAGTTTATGTATACATGCATTGGCATGCATGCACTTTAATCTGTACATCTAGACTGCTAAGAGTTACTTGCATTCTGTGTCTTTGATGCAGCTTGGTGTGTTAGGGGAGAGATAGGTGCAGTGCGACTTCACAGTGACCAACCTCATCAGCAAACTTGTCACTGCAATGCTTCGCATTGATAGAGGAGCTCAAGGACTCCCCTCCCAAAATCTCCTGGTGTGACTTTCAGGCTGCAGGGTGGTGGTGGCAGTAGTTGGCTATAAATAGTCCTGCTCCAAATTGTACTGCAGTCACACGTAAATTTGGAAGGAGCAAAAATGACACAGTCATTGTTTGTATTGAGTCAGGGGCGCTATGAAATATAATATGACTCCAGTGTAAACAGTGATAATTGACCTAATATCCTTTCCTTCACTTCATTAATATAACAGTAACCAGGAGAGGAGAGTGGTAAAGATAAACAGAGATAAACAACAAAATTGGACAGAAGGGGACAACATGTTTCTGTCAGTGTGTGGTTGTATTTGTCAGGATGTACTGAACTAGGGAACAAAAGGGTGTGAGAAGTGTTTGCATGTGTCAGAGTTTTCCTTGTTAAACTGCCACATGTGGCACAGCAACTCTTCACAGTTCCCTCTACGCTGGTTATCACCTCTGCTGTTCAGTGAAAGAACAACTCTCTTGATTTCCATAGACACGCTTATCATCTTACCAGTCAAAGCAGTCTGCTATAGCATGAAGCGGACAACTTTGCAAGTGCTACAGCCCATAAACGGAGGAGTGGAGCTGTGTCTGGTTATGATGTGTACTCACATGTATGAACACAGGATGAGTAAGTTTGAAAAGTTACCTCATATCATTACACACCAATTAGACCCATGAGGATCGAGTGTTGAGCCAGCTGACAAACATATGGACCTGTTCATGTTTCATGTCCCAACCCCCCTCATAGGTGGAGTCCATGACTCCAGTGCCAATGTTATTAAGTATGTTTCATAAGTAAAAGCTTGTCACGACAGCTCCTTTAATCCACATTTTAATTTTGTTTTACTTAGTTAAAAGCCATCCTAAGACAAAAAAATTAAAAGCTATCCTTACGACCGCAACAAAAAATGTCATCAAACAAGTTGCTTCTGCTGTCCTCTGTTGCTTCAAAGCAGAGAAATTAGCTAGCAGTTTTTAATATCTACCTCTGTCAGCCTGCTTGTCTCAGAGTCCCTTTATTGCAGTGTAGAACACAAGGAGCCTTGTGTTGTACCTGACCTCTACTATGCAAATATATACTGTCAGACTGCCAGCCAGCACTGCACTCCAGCTCCACGTGGATGAATCTGTGAGTTGAGAGCAGCACACTGAGCCCTTTGTTTTACCTGTGCATCACCTGAGAGCTGAGATAGAGGCTGTAGTCACAAGCTGAGAGGCTCTGACCAAAATGACAGAGTGACTGCGTTCAAACTTGCTCAGTTCTAGTTCTGAGGTGAAGCATCTGCTGTGCAGAGATGAGTCTAAGTCATATTGGACTGAACATTGGATGACTGCACTGACTCCACAATGACTGTTTTAAATCAGAGAAAATTAGTATGGAACAAACATCCTGTCTTTATTCTTAAAAGCCTATGTTTGTATCCTTGTTGTTATTTTGCCCCAAGGTCTCTTTTCTGAATGAGTGCTGCTGCCTGCCAGTGTGAGTGAATGGGAGCACAGAGTAATGAGCTTGGCTTGATGTACTCTTTGTGTACTGTACATGGACAAAGCATCTGCACTGCTGCCGAAGTCTTAGAATCAGTCTCTGCAGCTGTGTGTGTCTGCCTGAGCTGTACATGGACAAATCCTCGTCTGGCTTTACTGTTGAAAATCTAAATTTAAAGTGACAATGTCAACTCAGGTGTTTATCAGACTTTTGCTGTCTTCAGATGGCTCTGTTAGAGGGAGCAGCTGTGAGTGATATAGTGAGTGATGTAGCTATTATGAATTTTCAGAGGTAAAGGGTCAGGGGGTCCGGCAACAGCGGAGGACTGCAATGTTTGATTTCAGCAAAGTCAAATGTCATAGGTTTCCCTGAGCCACCCTTGGCATTTTATGAGTGGGAGTTAATGGAAAATTATATAATTGCTTCCCAAAGCATATTCATTACTGTAATAAAAGCAGTGTTTGTTTTTTCTTTGTTTTTCTGGCAAAGGAAAATATGCAAAAGTCCACTAAAGCTCTTGTGCAGAAGTACTGCAATATGCATACATACACACAGACCAGCACACACACATACAAACACTTCAGCAAGCAAGTCATGCCAAAGGCATTTAAGTACGTTTTTATTGGAAACTCTGTTCCCATAACAAAAGCAGGGAAAAATCTCTGTGTACTTACAGTAGGGCTTTTCAGGGTCATTTTGGGACTTTGATAAGTTTAACATAACATTTACTGGGCTTGTTGATATAATGAAAAAGTCTAGTCCTTTTAAATAAATGCTTGAATGTTATTTTTATCTATTACCTACTGACTGTAAAGTGACAGTAAAGCAGTTTTGGAATCACAAATGATTTGTTGCCTAGGTAAAAGATGTTCACTGTCTCCAGATATTTGGCAATATCGTCATGAATCCAGTGACAGATGTGCTGTTTGATATGAAATCCAAGGACAAGTGTGACTTTTGAACCTTTAATGGAGGCCGTTTTCCTTTGCACATCCTTAAAAGGCAGCATCATAAGCATGCCTTAGGATCATCCCATGACACATAATGAGGTACACAGATATGTCCAAAAGGGCATACATGCAAAAGGATAAATTTGTCTCCATCTCTCTCCAGAGTAGAGCCCAATAAAAACTGACTTCAGCACTGTTGGATGGTATAAAGCAAACCACAACGCCACGTCTGACAATTAAGCCAAGCTGTTGTGGTCAGCAGTAGGGCACATTTAGCCTTTAATTGATATCAGGGACTGAGGAAACAGATGACGATACTTGAGAGGATCTGTGCCTCATCCGCAGCATCTGTGTGTGATGACTTTGTTACGTTAGCCAGGAAGAATGACCTCCAAGGGACATGAGAGGGGAAAAGAGATGAGAGAAACAGCTGGAGCCTTCAGTTCACTTGCACTTCCTTTTCCCCTTGTTTCACTGGAAGTCCTGTCATTGTGTTTTGTTAACTTTTTTTTTCTAATAAATAAAGAGTAGTAACTAACACTTCTTTTACAGATGCACAGCTAGTAATTTAGAATCTGCTCTGGCCTACATTGCAGAGGGAATGGGTGGGGGGATTTATAATGTCTCAAGAGAATGATGGTATGCGCTGGTCATCTTTTAGTCATCTCTCGCACGGCACATCCTGGTGCTTTGTTTAACAGATAGAAAATACTTTGTTTTTCCAGCACTGCGGAAAACTTTCCATAAACAACTGTTGACATTTGCTATGTTTGGACTGTGTCAGGGGGATGTTGCTCTTTAAAACATTAGATGTAGACATAAAACTAGAAAAGGTTTTTGCATCTGCAGAAAGTGTTTTCCTTGAAATGTCTTGTCCTATTTACATATACTCTCGCAATCAAGCACATAAATAAACTCAGAGTGTCTGTCCGGCACTACTGGCCCACTATGACTAAGAGAGCAGGACACTGTAACATACAACAGTAAAGGAGAACAGTATAAGTGTATCAGCACTTCAAGATTCAGAGTCTCTCTCACAACAGCTTCTCCCACAGAGCCGAACAACTGGATAGAGTTGCACTATAACATGTCAACTTGTCTCTCACTGAGAACTGATTGCATTTCTTGGAGTGAGCACACACCGCAGAGTAATCGGAGTTAAGTGCCTCTGACGGCTAATGTTTGTGCAAGGGAGGGATGAATAAACATACGGGTGGCACATGAATGATTTGATTTTTTTTTTCCTGCAGCAGGGCCAAATAGGATTTGCTCAAACACGCTCTTGATATTTACCCTGAGCCTCCACCTTAGCCTGAATGACATCTACTACATACAGTGTGTGTTCTCTCGCCAGCAGCGACATCTTGCCAGTTGGCTACAACTATATTAAAACAAGGTCATTCAGTCAGATGTCCTATATTATTTTTCAGGTTATGACCCTGATAAAAACTTTGCTTGGTCTAGAACATAGTGAAAGGAGTGATGCCAGTAAGCTAACGTTAGCTCAGGTATGCTTTGCTTGCACTGTTTCATTCACATGGAAAACTCTCTGCTCTCCGAAACACACACCTAATGCATCTATATCAGTAAGGTGGTGTCTTTAAACCAACTATGGTGTAACTTCTCTTTTATTCTGCTACAGGATCATTCAAAGAAAACTTCACTGTGCCTTCCAACACTACTGCTTTGAATTCTGTTTATTCACAAATGAGTAAGGATGTATTTGACATGTTATCTGTCTACATCAACCGGCACGTGTTTACGGCTGTAAATGAACTTTACACAGTCTGCGGTAAATAGCCCTCTGTTCATTGAAAGGGACGGGATGCAGTGATCAGTTAAAAATGAGGATAACAGCACACATGTTTAGACAGCCTCTCCTGGAAGGCTTTTGTAGTGTTACACTTTGTTGTTCATACAAAAATGACAGTAATGGCTGTGCAAATAAATTAATAAAGTGAGCCTGAGAGAGACGTTGAAACTATCAATTAAATAGGTAGATTAGCCGTATCAACGCTGCATTTTTTACCGTTAAATCTCTGCATGATCTGACTGCTTGCTTCTGCTTCTTAGCTGATGACATTCACCTCTTTATAGTACTTACACTAATTTTTAATTGAGTTACTATGTATCGGCTGAACTAATTCATCTTTTTGTCATGTGACACTGTGCTATGAATAAAGATATCACTCATATTTTGTGGAGTGGCATATGAATTACTGTCATTGCCATCTTCGTTGGCATAAGACTTGCTTTCTGAACTGGCCTCAAGTGGCCATTTAAAGAACTGCAGGTTTCAGCATTTCTGCGCTAACCTCCAGAAGTTAACTCTTGGTTATGCTGCTGTCACGCAGGTGACTTATTGAATATTATTACTGAGACTGAGAATGCAGTCCTCATCACAAGGTCATGGAAATTTGTCTCTGATGTGACTTACTAAAAAAATTAAGACAAACAACAGGCAGAACAACAGCAAGGCTGTTGTTTGGTTGTCAAGAGTTAGTTGCTGATTCACTGCAGATAGTATCAGCAATGATGATAATATTTTAAACAGGGCTCCAGCTCATTCCAGTAATTATTATCTTGTTAAAGTGGCTTCATAGGAACACAAACCTGTTGATGTCATGCAAAGTCATATTCACATGTGTGTTGTGAGTTACTAGGAAAAAGTCTGGTCACAAAATATTACCTTTGTAGTTTGCGTGTTTTTATACATATTTTAAAAATATTCCATGCAGTTATTATAAATTGGATATATTTCACTTGCCATCAATATGTTTTGTACATAGTCCTTGTTTTAACACAGAAGGCCAAATGTCATCTGCACTAAGAAGCACACCACTAAATTTTGTTGTAAGTGCCTCATAATACAGTGCTGATAAATGTTTATCACCTACAAATATCTGAATGTCTCATTGTGTGCTGATGCTGATCCTCCTCATAATCCCATTTGTCTGTTTTCTATCCAAACATGGATTTGAGAAAGGCACACAAATACACTAAATGTTCCCCTGAAAATGGAAAGTAATTAGGCAGAATTAAACCTTTGTGCAGGGGTACATTGTTTATTTGGCTGTTTGCTACTCCCCCTGGTTTCATTTGTTTGCCGTTTCAAACTACATAAATGTTTTCCGCAGTAAAATGTCACTCTATTTTGCATTCTCACTCCTACTTTGTTTTCTCTCACCACAGTGGGTGGGAGAGTTCTCGGTAAAGTTGGATGGTTCAATTCAATGTGACCATCTAAGGATGTCAGCTAACAAGCCTAAGGCAGACCTAATTTAATCTCATATCTCATAACATGTTGATGGGTAGTATAGAGATGGGTTTGCAGCTGGCTCTTTCTCATTAATCAGTCACACATGTGATCAGGTTATACCCAGTACAATTCAATGTATGTATGAGATGCATAATTTTAATGACTGCATATATGAAGTGTGTGCTTTGCTGCATACTAAGGTCATTTGCCATAAATAATGAAATTTCTACTAAAATCTGCTTTTCCTAAGTATAATGCAGTTTCCCATTGACTTGTTCATAAAACACAGGGTAAAATAAGGGCTGCCTTTACATACAAGCATCAATTCCATAAAACAACTGAGGTTCATGGAGAGTTTGTGCTATTTTGCTTTAACTCTGAATCAAGAAGCACTGACTATCTTCCTCAGCCCTTTTGATGAGGAGTGTTTTTTCTGGATAAACCAGTTGGCATATCTGCTGGAAAACATGTTGTTTTCTGGTTTTCTGGTATTAACTCCACAACATTTATCTGTGGTTTCAAACTGGCATATCTAGTCATTGCTGGGGTTTATTGGAGAATTCTGCCCTGACCTCCTTGTGTTACTGCCACTGTAAATGTTTTTATAAAAATAAGATTACGGATATTTAATCAGCTTTCTGGCTCTACTCATGTAATCTGAGGCAAAACTAAGCCTCAGAGGTTGGTTCCTCCTTACATAACATGAAGGAAAAGCAGAAACAACATATCATCTCTGAGCAGCAGAGTTTTGACAGTCCTTTCCTAAGATGATTGGTTTGTCTGATTTGCTTACCTTAAACTACCTCTTTTTTAACTTAACTAAGTGTAACATTCACACGACCTGCCTAAGGAGGGGGCTCCTTTGCTGACAAAAGCATTCACTACATGTGCAATAATTTCTGTGAACCATATGTTTCTGGACAGCTCAGCAGCTTCTGACTGCCCCATGCAGAAGTTCCAGTTGCATTTTTATTTGGTCTCCGGTCAAATGCAAAAGACCACATAACTGTGGTTTTGTTTTCCTTAATGGAAGGTGGTTGTTCCTAAAACTCATGCAAAGCAAGTTTTGAACAATGAACATTATTATAATATAATGGAGGAACAAAAAAACTGAGGACACACTAAGGTCTCAGGATGTGTGCAGGTGCACAGCAAATACATTTGATAAAAAAAGCTTCAACAACGTTGTAGGACAGCATTTAATATTTGAAGTATTTACAGGCAAAAGTTGTACAATTGTGAAAATCGTGGTGAAAACGGTTAAGGAGGGGGAAAATTATAATGATAGTGACCAGAAAATAGATGACATATTATTCACAAAAAGTGCGCTAAAAATGAATTAACTTAATAACTGTAAGGAAAAGCTTGATTTACACTTATTCACATAGCGTACATGCCTTTTGTGCAGCTAGTTAGTTATAATAGTAACAATATCCCACAAAGCAGAGGAAGTGAATCAGTTAAAAATCACCATCACGTGTACTCACACCTGGCTAGTCTTCAGTTCGTCCTTTGGAGGCATTTACGAACCATCTGCGAGCTTAACTTTATCTCCACCTTCACAAAGCGTTTTTAAAGAGCTGTTGTCACAGTGAAAATTACACCATTTAAGGCTAAATTAAACTTTATCCTTGACTGTAAAATAACAAATGACTAAGTCAAAAGGAGTGCTAATAACGTAGCCAGTGGAAGAATTTTGGTGCGAGGGTATGTTCTTTCTCTTTAGCTTTGTGGAGGCTAACTGTCCAACACCGCGCTATGCTAACAAACTTCGCAGCAGTCTGACGTAACACACGGCAGACAGCCATGTTACCGATATGGATTCTCCTGATCAATCTCTCGGTAAGTTAAGGAACAAACTTAACACTCAGAACGTCAAGTCACAAAAGTTTTACTGGGATTAGTAACTTTATTTCAAACTATATTCACCTACACTGCTCATGAACATAAAAAAAAACTCCTCATGTTGAATTTTCGCATTTACCAACTTAACTAGCTAAGAGATAGCCCGACAATGAGCAAGGTATTGTGTTATCATTTATTATTGTTACATGCGTTGTTGTTTTCACGTCAGTTCTTGCAATAACAGCACTACAAAAACAGTTAAATATCGCCTGACTAATATTATACTTGATCAGAAGTAAAGATACAATAATGCTTTAGCACTATTTGCATTGTAAACGTTGACGTTACATCTCTGATAAAAATCTGAATTCAAAACATTACAGCCAAAGAACTGTGTCTCTGAAACACTGAAACAGTTGAAACTATCAGCAGGATGGAAGAATACATACAGTTGTGGTTATATACATACAGAAAGTGTTTTTTTTTTTTTTTGAATATTGAATATATTTTATACAATACTCAGTAAAGGTCTGGGTGCCTGCGTTATTCCTGAACATGGAAGGAATTCTGCCTAGTAAAATATTGTCGGTGGTAAAAGGTGTAACATAGACAGTGCAGACACTTTCATAGCTAAAGCTATTGTGCCAAGGGAAAAATTGTGTCGTGCCTTGGGTGAAAATGTACTAATATGCCTGGGCGCAGCGTCAGGGATTTTATGCATCGTGTGTGTGTGTGTGTTAAACTGTGCACTGTGAGCATCTCGATAAGCAAACAATCAATTTTAAAGTAAATTAAACTTTAATTATTGTAAAATGACGCGTCCGTGCAATCATTATTTTTCATGTTTAATTTACAATATACAAAATAACCAAAGATAAATAATAACAGTTAAATATCGCCCCCTCAACTAAATCTGTCTTTGTAAAGAACTACGGAGGGACCCAGCGTTAGTTACATTGCCAGCCCTCTTCAAACGAGCCAGGTCATTAGAGGTAAAGAGACCATGCGACTGGCTTTGCAAACTTAACATTAAGAGGCACTGCTGTTTTCCATCAGTCATCAGTGTCCATATTGAATCACATTTTGATGGGAGATATGCAGGCTTATATTCAGCTCACCACTGTCTGCTGTTTTCTGTTGGCCAGTACAGATAGGAATGACTCATTCCCAGCTCTGCAGGGCTCACTTCTGCCTTGGGTCACTGATGTCATTACGCCATAGTGGACCATGTGCATGAGAGAAATGGGATGTAGTCGACAAGACAATACTTAGTGTGTGTGTTCGTGTGTGTGTAAGAAGAATGGTCAAGAGGCTCCCAGTTCAGGAGAAAAGGAGACACACAGATACTTAAAATGGTATAGTCTCAGATCAACTGCTACTAGAAAATGCACAGTATAGTGTGACTCGCTTTGTAGACAGTGTATGGTATACATTAATATTGTTTCTGTAGATAAAAAAAAAACAAATCTCACATCTTAGTCCATTAATATATATATTTATAGTACTATAGTATTAAAAAGAACATTTCATAGTATTAAAAAGTTTTGTAGCACTGAAAATAGTATAGTAGTACGATACAGATGTCACTATAGGAGGACAAAAAGAATATTTAGAGAGAACACTTGGTGTGAGACATACAAGCAGCTATGGCTCTCTGGGGACCTCTGCTGGCACAGAATGATTCCTTGAGTTTAATTGAAGAAAATGTTTGCATACCAACATCAATTTGGACTGTTGTTGCTACTGACTTCGACATTGTGTAGTAATTTATTGTAGAGTTTTTACAACCCTTTATTGGCTTTTCTGGTATCCAGTGAGCAATAGGAAAGAAATTATACTAAATACAGCTTTAAATGCCACATCAGTCTCTTTTCCCCAATAAGGTGGTGGTGACAGTGTTAGACAAAAAGAATTCATTTTCAAAAACTGATTAAAGAAAAGTATTTTTAAATTGAACAGATTGTGAAAATGGAAAATTTGAAATTCACAAAACAATATGTCTTATCAAAACAAGCCGTAATCGTAATTTTTAAAAATGCTATGTTCATAAATTTCTAAAAGACTTCAAGTTAGCATGATTGAACTTGTGGAGGTTACACTTCTTAAATGATTGACCATATACTTCCTACAATTCTACTTGATAGGTCATCTGATAGACCCCTCCAGCCCGGCAAATATCCCTGTCTGTCAAACTCAGGTCTCTGCTCCAGCTTAACAAAATCCTACTAGGTACAGCTTTTTGTCCTTTAAAATTGTTCTTTTTTTATTGCACAGGATTCAGCATTGAAATATTTTATTTCCAGATTTTTATTATCATGAAAGCGACGCTATTGGCACTAAAAATGAGGCTCAGGGGTAATAAAATGATCTGTATATTTTGCCTATGGCAAAACTAGTATATCCTTTATGTGTTTTCAATCCATCTTTAAGTGGTGAGTCATCCAATAAATTGTCGTAAGAACCTGGAATAGAAGTAATTTCAGTCAAACAGCATTTCATTGCAGTCACACAGCAGACTGTCAAGCTGTTTTCAAAATATCCCCACAACTGTTGTCTCCAATTTCACAGCACAAAAAAAACCAATAAAATGTGTGACTCATACTTGGGTCTGCTGGACAGTAGGTATAATATAGGACAATTATTTTCTAGGAGCTTGATATGTGAGAGCTAATTTACATTTCAAGTAAATTTTATTTTATTTTCATCCCTGGCCCACTTGCTGTGAAATTGTTTCGAGCTGCTACAAAGGGCTCATCACTGTCAACAAAGTGCTATGGAAATGAATGAAAAGGAAATTGAGCTTTTTGGCAGATACAGCTTAATAACAGCCACTTTTATTTTGTCCATACTTGAGACTGAATTGGAGCTTCTGCAGGCACTGCATTAGATCAAAAGCATAATTTAGACTGTCATAGCCTCTACTAAAATTAAGTCTCTATCAAATGATAGCACACGTCTGTCATTTGCAGGTTCTCTTTCAAGGGTATGTGTGTGAACACATTTTTGTCGGCCTGTTTGTAAATTTTGATGGATGAGTACATGTGAGTGTGATTGTATTGCATGAGGTGACAATCCCCCCAGTGGTTTGATTTATGTGAAGCATGGATTGAGTGATTGCAGTAGTTGTTAGCTGTTGTCCAGGGTGAAGGACAGGTTAAGGTGAGCCATACAAATGCAGTGACTGTAGAGGATCTGGTCTTTAGTAGTGTCTTTTCATATTAGACAATATCTTATACAGTTGAGACTGGTGTTTCTTAATGTTTTACCATGTCTAGGAAGTGCAGTGCCACTTGGAGGAGCCACTGCCATGTTTGAGCTCTATTAGTTAGGTGCTGACTGCTGCTGCTGTTGCTTAACACTGATAGCTGAGGCTTTTTTGTTCATTTATTCCTCTCCACAAGAGCCCATCTTACCTCAGAAGTGCTTCAGGGGTGATCTTGAAACTGCAATCAGTGACCAAAATACTGTTACTAAATCAATAGGATGGTAATTTGTGCTGCCACAGGTAAGGGAAGGAACTTCATGAGGTGGAAAATCCCCTTCAGTCAATAACCGAGAAATGAAGCTCATGAATGCTATGCGTAAGCTTTTAGTTAGCATCAAATAAGTCTCACCACCTTTTAAGAAAGTACATAATGTACATAGAGTAGGATATAATTTATTTAAATGTAAAGAGTCATAGATTAAGCCTTTTATTTGCTTTGACTGGTCTGTTTATTGCTTGCTTCACTTCAGAATTTACCATTGCGAGCTTCACTATTGATGTCAGTGATGTATACTCTCTCATTGGCTTTAGCAAATTGAGCAAAAAGGATGCTTGAGTAATATGGTCTTTGCAGATCTGTCTACAAAAAAGGTAAAAGTGACTGTCTGTTTCAACAGAGACACAACACCTGCTCCTCTCAGCTGATTGAATTTCACAATAAAAGGCTGAGATATTTTAAGCGATTTTTCAATAAGCAGTTGTGTGAGCTCAACAAGAGAAAAGAGTTTTCAAACAGCAGCTGAAATTTTGAGCACATTAGACAGCCATGACCCTCTACATTTTGGTGAGGAGAAGTCATAGCTCAACTCA
This sequence comes from Acanthurus tractus, assembly GCA_029783725.1. Classification (NCBI taxonomy): domain Eukaryota; kingdom Metazoa; phylum Chordata; class Actinopteri; order Acanthuriformes; family Acanthuridae; genus Acanthurus; species Acanthurus tractus. Next base: position 12,998,852 of record JAQNCA010000027.1, read on the forward strand.
GTATTTGCTCACTTGCTTAATGTGATCACACAGGATAAACTGTCATCACTCTCCTAAAGATGGCAGGAAGTTAATTGAAAAAGCTAGCAAATGATGTATCATAGAGAGAAGGGAAGAAATAGCATCTGCAGAGGGCAGGTCTTGTACATGCACAACATATCTGAATCTATCTATGTAGGTATAACTGCACCTGCCTACGCAACAAAAGCTTGAGCCTAGACAGAAATCAACCCCCTGTGGTTGAACTGTTGCAGAGCATACGCCCTGTCCTACTAATCCATCGCACAGCATACACCTTATCAAGATACAACGAGAAATGTTTGTTTTAGTGCACAGACACTGATGTTACTCACTGGCAGATCTTGGAAGAATTAGTCATGGCTGTCACTGATTGAGAAGTGTGTTATGAGACTGGTAATTTCGTCTAAAAATGTATCTGTGTCACAGAGTGTGCACAACGCTCTTTGCAACCCAGTTCAGATCAGTGTGGTGGTGAATATCTAAGGATCTACTGACTGCAGTTTTAATTGAGAATATGCATGTTGAAATACCCATATCCTCTTAGTCCAGCTTTCAGTAGCATGCTTAACAAGGTGAATAATAATGCCTGTCTAAGATCAGGAGTGTGATGTTGTTTATCTATCTATTTTCCCTCAGTGTACTTTGTATCTTTGTCATGTCTCCTGCTGATTCAGTTTTTGCTAAATTAGCCTTGTGCTTTCAAGGCCAAGTTCCACATTATTTTGGAGACTCATCATGTTTGAGCTCTAGGCCTGCCCCGGAGAGAAAACAAGAGATAGAAAGTAAGAAAGTTCATTTAAGTCATCAGTGTTGCTCCTTTTGTTAAAATCAAGCCCTGATGGACCTCTGGCTGACTTACAGACTTACAGCTACCAGGAATAATTTGCGAAGTTCATGATGCTGTGAATTTTTATGAGAAGTCCTTAATGTCAAAACAGTGTGCACTGAGGCACTGAGTTCATGACAGATGCAGAATTTGAACTGCATTGCCACATTTAGGGAAGTTTGTATTACTCTGCCTGATAATTAGAGTTTTCTTAGTATTGTCAGGCTATGGTGAGTGCTTTATACAACCACAGAAAAGCAGCATCGACTAAAATTGCCGTTTATTCTTTCAAAAATGCAGAGATGCAGTCCAGACAAATTAGAAATAATTGACTGGGTTTTCCAGACAGTCAGTGATACAACAGAAGTGCAGCTGTGTCAAGTAAACCATAGCAAGACTTCGAGGACAGCACTGTCATAAGGACTTTACTATTATTATATTAGCATGTTATTTTATATTAGCATAATAATAACTCTTGTTGACTAAAGAGGGATAGAGCCTAGAAATGTTAGATGCCAAGAAGGATTTAGACAAAAAAATTACATATCTTGTACTACTGTTAAGAGATTGTGGGAAGAGATTTCAGGGGCAGTGTTTAGACAAATCAGTTATGATTCCAGAGCCCATTACTGTAGTTGAGCATGATGGTTCGTAGCAGTTAACACTTTCAGAAATAGCTGAATAGGAGTATAGGTCAAGGCTGTGGTTTGCCCTGAGGTTATCTTGTGTCATGTGATTATCTGCCTTATGTGCCTTATGCCATAAAACATTTCAGATCTTTTTGCCTTTCCAAGTTGTACAAATACTGTGCCAAATCCTCAATGATCATTGAGATCATTTACAGTATAAGAGGACCAAATCTACATTTTAAATTGTTTTGCTGTAATTATTTGGTGTATCCTCCTGTCTCAAAATGAACAAAACCGAGAGTGTAAATGATTGAATTTCAAATAGACCACAGCAAACATAATTGGTGTAAATGTACCCTAAATTGTCTTTGTTGGATTGCACTTCGATAAACCACATGAAGTGTATGCTAAGTATCTACTTTAATTGTATGTAAATTATATTTGTTTTTACATGTATTTGGTGCAGTGTACATGTTCACGCCTCTACACATGGTGCTCATTATTACAAAATATTTTTTAAGGATAATTTTCCATTAAAAGAGGAAAAAATCATGCAAAGCTTGTGCACCATAAAAAGACCAATTGCTCTCCTCTCCTCTCCTCTCCTCTCCTCTCCTCTCCTCTCCTCTCCTCTCCTCTCCTCTCCTCTCCTCAGAGCAAAATCGATGGAGACTGTCTAACCAGCTCTGTCTGTTTTTCTTTTTGTGGTAATTACCTTGCCATCCTGTCACTCCACATCTATTTAGTGCAGATGGTTCATGAGCTAAAGGACTGGAGTGGAGGATAATGTGTGACCCATTTGACTGATCTCCCATTCAAAGAACATTCAGGGTTGTTGTTGAGTCCTGGTGGACAAGGATAGAGTGGAGCTGGTGTTGTTTCTAAGCTCATGGACCACAGAGATGAAGGATTATGCCGTGAACAGCAACATTCACATTAATTTGTTTCTATGCACGGGATAGGCAGATTAAAAAAAAAAAGTTGGCTTGAACGTCACTTGCACACCTACAATGAGAAATAAAGTCACTATCCCATGGAAAAAGTATTATTAAAGGACTGCATATGTATTTATGCTAAACTTGATGCAAATATACAGACAACACATTGGTAGCTGTTATAAAAAGGCAGAGCAGAATGAGAATTGCTAAATTGTCTGTTGATTTCTTGAAACTTCTTGGAGGTTGATAACAACAAGAGAGTCTCAGACGTGACAGGAATGATGAAACACAAATTGACTGTCTGTGTGCACTTCATTCAAACCAAACTAAAATTTGATTATTTACCTCTTTGAAGTTTCACAGGATTTTCTGCATATGTCATAACATTTTATTCTGATGTCCACAACTGTGAACAGCTAGTTTGGCACTGCCAGTCTTTGCTAAGTGGGTTCATGTCTGTGTGTGAGCGAGAGAGAGACAAAGACAAAGAAAGGAAAGAGGTAGAGACAGCTGTAGGCTCAGGGTTATTAGGCCAGGTAAACAGAGCAGGGTTGTGTAACTCTGGCTGATAATTCGCTGACCTTTACCTTTCACACTCTAATGCATTCTAATGGGCCAGTGGATCCCAGCATGGCTCTCCTCTCACTTACACACAACCATGCATTACATTCTTAATTTAACAAACACACACATACACACGCATACTCAGAAGAAAAGCACCTGGTTGTCCTGGTGATCAAAGCTTTTCATATTCTCAAACCAAAAGGCCAAGTAGGCGAGGCCAGTTCTAGACATTGGTAGTGGGGGGCAGTGTCCCACCAAATGCTCTACCTGTCGGGCTTAATTTCCATTGCTCATCTCAGGTAAGAAACCAAAAAGGGGCATTTTACTCTGTCCTTGTCAATCCATCAGTCATTACCATGCCACTTTCAAACAAGACATTTTATATGTATAAATGATGATTTGTTGGCTTAGCCCTATAAAATATAAAGATGCAGCATGACAGCAGCTGCACGTTTATGTACTCTCCAGGGACTTTTTTCCTCAGATTTTAGTATTTCTCTTGCAAGGCTTTGCTCTTTTCTTCTCTCTTCCTCTTTGTACTTATGCACTGATTTCTGGTTGCGAAATGTCCCCCCATTTAAGGCCCTCTTAGAACTGGGCCCTCTAGGCGGTGGTATAAACTTAGCTCAGTATGTCCATACAGTGTCCTCTTGTTGCAAAATAACATTTCAAAACTTCATGAACTGCATACACAATATTTCTAGAATTGTACAATATGTGTCTGTTTTTTTACTTTTAGTCGAGACATGACATGAAGTAACATGCTGTTTGAAAAATATCCATCAGAATTGATTCAATATTAATGTGTACACTTTAGTAGGGATTTAATTGTGACTTTATTAACATCCTGTGCACCTACATAAGTGTTTATGTGTATTTTTGTTTTTTCTCTATCTGGTTTGGTTTGACTAAAGCTTGTCTGTTTTCAGAGGTGGCACTGCACGCATCATGCAAAAGAATGACCGGTCCGGGGACGACAACCAGCGGGACAGTGTAAGTGAACAACATCTTTGTCTTAAAGCATTCGTATCCCTTTTTTCCCCTTTAACATCTTTTAACCTTAAATTTTTGTTTGACTTCTTCATATGGTAATACTCTTCTTAAGTCTCCTGTTGCTCACCATTATGCATGTTTTAATATTTAGATTTGGCATATCATATATTTACAAACACATGTAACTTTTAACATGTTTATTTAAAGAGCTACTACTACTACTACCATAGTTTTAGGAAGCAATTCGACACTAGCATTTCTTTAAGTGTTAAGAAAAATAATCCCCCAAATGTGACACATGCAGTGAATGTGAGAATATTTAAATTTGTATTTAAATTGGTCTCTACTTGGTATATATATACATATACAGAATTTCATTTAATTAGCCAATTTAGTTGTCAGTTGAAAGATCAAATAATAAGCTAATCATATCTGCCCTAAATGACATAATGGATAACATACCATGACATCTAACATCTTTGTCACGGTTGTGTAAGAACAAGAAAAGGACACACACTCTTTGCAAGCATAACTACTGTTAATTTGAAGAATTTCATCTTCTATAAAGCTATGGAATGTCCAATACCATCAGCTGTAGTGTTCATAATACTGTTTTACTAAAACTCTTCTCAAACTTAAAATTGGTCTATAATAATTTGATTGAATAAATAATTATTTATTAAATAAGCATCTGTTTTACTCATCACAAACAGCAGCTTCAATACCATAACCATCAATCCTACAATAATTGTCTCTCACATGGTGTTTTTAGAGTTGTGCACAAGCTGTCTGTCAACGACATCAGTCCCTCTGGACTTCATAAGCAGATTCATGGAAATCTTAAACAGCTAGAGAGGTCAGAGCAGCTGTGTTCAACTAAAGATGGAGCTCAGATGGAGCAGCAGTAGACCCTATCTGGCTTATCCCTCAATGCATGAATAAGATATTCAATCATACTCTACAGTTGTTGACCTTGAGTTTAAACACAGAACCAGTGTGTGAGTTTTTTAAAAGGACTTACAACAGAGAGAAAATGCATTACATATGCAGACAGAACATTTCCTTTGCAATAATGACAAATGAAATATCAGAAAAAAATATAAATGACAGATTTAAAAGGAATTAAATTATTTATTGTGTTTGATCTCCTTTTTATTTGAAACATGGCAAAAAATGAGACAGATTGCCAGAAAGTCACTACAGCCTTTGTGTTGATGTGCATACAGAACCATCATATCATTCATTGAACAGTTCAGTGGCATTTTACTGTGTACATGCACTATATGGCGATGTGCTAACAACACTAAGCAGTACTGTACTGTAAATTGTATTTTTGCTTTCAGAAAATCTAAATTGGTACTAATGCTGTTAAACTCCTGTGGGGAAAGCAAAAGCCAGAGGTCATCATCGAAAAAAACATTCAAAGACACGCCTGCAAGACAGGCTGCTCAAACTGATACACAATGTTACATTAGAACAAAAAGCATAAGGCCCCACTGGAACAATATTAAAAAGAGCTGCATAAATAAATGGTTATTGAAAAAACTGATAACGACAGAAGCAAATGACCTTTAGAATGGAATAAAACCACTACTAATGGAACAAAAACTGATTGATGATTCACATTGTGCATCTCTCAGGGGAAAATAAATTTTAATATTACTCACTGTACATTACTAAAAACGTGTCTCAGTGAAAAATATAATTTTTTTTATTTATTTTTAGTTGATTTAGTGTTGGGAAAAAGATTCAGAGGTTAGCACCTGTGAGATATGAGCTGGACTTATAACCGAAGAGAAATTTGCCAAAACAAACAGTGGTTCATGTCAGATGGGCCTGTGATTACCAGGCTCACACACATCTTGAAAACTTTGAAAATAGTTGAGTCATTGAAAACATATGCAAAATTAGGGTAAAAGAAAAATGTACTGGAAAATCTTGGGTGATAATGGATATAAATTCTTACTATTACCATTCATAGGCAGCCTATGGAAGAGTGTATTTTGAATCGGTCGTTCTCTGTTATGCTGTGGAAAAGCTGTGAAGACACCCCTAGAGTAAGTCACATGCAGGAACCTGAAGGTTGGACACAATTTAAGCGGCCAAAACTCTGAATAATGTAAGTGACCCAACATAATGCTATAATATATATATCAGTCACTGCCAGGGTATGGTGTGATCAACTGATGAGTCTGAGATGAGAATTTATAGCCCCGACAAACTTGAACCTCTAACTTTGAATGATGCATTTAGATATGTTAAGTTCAGTCTAGATATGTCTTTCAATTATAAGAAGGAGATTGATTACAAATAAGAATAATTAAAATTATGAAATTTATTGACATAGCTTGTCCGAACGTTGAGTGTTTAGGGCTTCCCAAAATAAATTAAATAAAATTAAATGATGGAATTCTATAAAAATAAAAACGACATTCAAACAAGGGTAAAATGTGATAGTGGTAAAAGTAGTACGATGGAAACATGTAAAGATCATACCTTTATACTGAAATTTTTCTAAAACACTAAACATATTAATATATTACACAATCACTGTCACTTACACCAGTGAGATTATGACTGAAAACTGCCCTGCAAAATGATCTCTAGATTTCAATGGGAACCTTGGATTAATGCTTTTCTCAATTAAGAAGTTAGCAGGGGAAGGGGGTAGAGATAAGAGACAAGTATGAAAGAAAGGTTGGACATTAAGAGAGGCAAGTAATTAGAGAGAAGACAGTAGAGTTTTAGGTTTAGGTTAAGACAAAAGGGGATTGTGAAAAACAAACAGAGACCGGCAGAGATGCTCTCATCACCCCGAAGGGCATATTGAGGTAGAGCTGAAACACCGGCTGCGCTGATGAATACGTTTCACAAGGCTCTCAGGGGCTGTCCAATCAGGCAGCGCCATTGATGAATAGTCATGAGTCACCTTATCACAATCTCCATGGTTACGCAGATGTGACTGTGGCCCTGTGAATGTGATGAGGGAATAGAAATGGGCCAAACGCTGCTCCATCTTCATCCAGCGCACATCTTGATCACCAATTATAGCCCAGCAGGGGAGCGTCCAGGCCATGTGTTTGGACCTCTCTGGCCTTGGGGATGAGGAGAAAGGTTTTAAGTAAGGTGAACAGATATTTTGATATTTTGATGGAGTTTAGAGATATAAAGCATGGGGGTGCAAAGAGGGAGGATCAAGTGTTATAAAATCAGCATTATTTATTCCCTGACTTAAAATCTCATGAATCCCTAGTAAAGCCAGTTGACACACAGTATACACAGATGAGGGCTGAATGGATGAGGAGATGGAAAAGGGATGACAAGATAGTAAATAAAAAAACAAGGAAATTACTTAGGACAGGATCAGAACAAAGGCTACGTTATCAGAAAAACAGAAAAATGAATGAAGGATGAGCACAACGAGAGACAGCTATAGGAAATAAAAAAGAAAATGGACACAGTGCAATGGAATAAAGGACTTGGACAAAAAGTAATGATTTATATAATTTCATAACCTCTTACACAGACGTCTTACAAAAAGCAACAACACTCTAAAGTGCAGTTGTCTGACAATCAATTTCCAAAAAGCCACAGAGCAGTGGCTCTGGCTCTGCGACACTTGGCTGGAATCCCCTTCATGATTTGAGAGACCTATTAAAGATGGGCACCACTTATCTAAAACAACTATGCCTAGAAATAATATATAATGTCTCATCTCTGGGAGGAATGGATCTGTGTCTTTCTTCTTGATTCACTCTTTACTGCATCGTACAGAGCAGAGGTCATTGTTTTGTTAAGCCTGATAATTACGGTCTTCTTATCGCTGATTTGACTGGCCCAGAGCAAACAGTGTTAATTGTTTTGGAGCCACTCCTTATCTACCTGTTTATTTATTTATGAGAGAGTGGAGCAATTTGCTGCATATTTGAAACATTTAATTAGATTAGAAGACAGCTACACGCAAAGAGGACATACTGAAGCACTCAGGGAAATTATCAGTTTTTCCCTGAAAGCTTGCCAAAACCCCATCTATCCATCAATTATCTGTAAGCCCTTATCCTTGGCGGGTTTGTAGGGGGACTGGAGCCATTCCCTGCTGACATTGGGCAAGGGCAGGATACATTCTAGATCAACAGTTCATCACAGGGCTGACATATAGAGACAAACAACTAAGGCAACAGCGTTAATTACTGCACTAGCATGCCTTCCCTGCTAAAACTTGTCTGGGGGAAATTTGTTTTATCAATCTGGTTCCTGTGTACTTGTCAGGGTCTTTCTTTGTGGAACCTGCACTTGAAGGCAGTCACACGTGCAATCATCCACGCACATAGGTAAGGAGGTAGACAGGCAGACTCGATAATTGTTTATTCTTTTACACCTTGTGTAAGGAAATATTACCACCCTGCTCACTGTTCTCATATCACAGCCTGTTAACTACATTTAAAGTGTGATTAATAAGCAGCTATGTGGTTGTGATGCATAAAGAATATGTGAACTCTGCCTCAGAAGGTCAACATGGAGGATTCATAGAGCCATTAATCTGCCACCCTGTTAGTGTCACAGTTTGCCTAGATTTAATTCATAGATGACATGATGTTTCCCTCTCACCTTCCTATTATGAAAATCAATTCAGACAGTAATGCTTCATCTTTAAAGCAGCTCTGCACTCTGTAGATACAAAACATTGCAAGTGGGCTCCACTTTACTCCATTTATCACAGCACAGTTGCCCTGACCCTTTGCACAGATGACAAAAATACAGAAAATATGTTTCTAAGTATCAAGTAGTTTAAATCTTTTATTCATCTATCATCTATCAGTGATATCTAGCCTTTCCCTTCCTGTAGAACAGAGGCACTTTCAGATTATTTCATCTCATTTCGTTGTACATAGACCAGCACATTACAGCGCCATGTCTGAAGCAGAGGAAGACTCTGGGTCGTGTTACTACCAGGCATTTTTTTTCTCCTGCCTACTAGGCTACTCAAGGGGGTCTCTTTGAAACAAGCTGACATATCTCCCTCACTATCTCTAGTATAACACTTCAGTACACGATTGTTACCTCTTTATCACCTGTTCTGCCAGTTTTCTCACACTCAATCTTTTTTCACGTCTCATTTTTCTCACTTTTACAGCTGAGATAAATAGGAAAGGGGGTATGTGCCACTATAGTATCCTCTAAGTGTCTTTTACTGTGACAACCTACTATATCCTGACACTTTCCGCAACCTCCTTAGAAGTGTAAACAATTTTTCATAGGCATGCTATTTTAGAATAAAAATAAAGATGTTCATTCAAATTGTGCAATGTGCAATGAGTGATGTAAATTTGAATGAAAATGCAAGACACTGTTACTTGAGAATGCCAGCTATGCCATAAAAGTCTGAAAATAGAAAGGCAATTTGCATATAATAGTAGCAGGAGATACTCTGCAGGGGAAGGGAAGTGTTTGATATGTCACGCAACTTAAAGTAAATAACAGGGAGAATGTTTGGATTCACAGTTACTGCCACATGTGGTCCAACTGCACTACATTTCACACAGTATGTAAAATGAAACTGAGATATTTTGATGATGAATGGATAATTGAGATCTTTACAGAACCAATGAATTCTTAAAAAATTACTGCCCCTCTCAGCAAAGGAATCTCTGTTGAATGTAGTGTGCAATAAAAAAGACATGAAAATTGCCTTTTTTTTCCTCTTATACTGCTGCAGTTCCACGAGTTACTGTTTTTTTGTCCCCCACCTACTGTTTTCCTTACACAAAAAACTGTATTGTCTCTTTCTAATGGAAAACATTGTTTACATGTATGGACACAATAAACAATGTACTCAAACTATGCCTGTAGATTTATTCATAATGTGGATCAAAAATGTAGAGGTAAAGTGAAACATTAAAATATTTACAAGCCCAGCTCAGCATCCGTCTTTTCTTCATTCTGCGCTATGCATAAAATCTTTAATGAAGCTATGGGCTTTGTTTGCTGAAGGAGATGAACTGAGTTAATTTTTATTACCCACAGGATGCTGTGTTTTACGGCTACATGATCCACCAGACCCAGCAATAAAAATCACAAGGCCTGGTTGTAAATACCAGAAACTCTCACCATGAAGCAACAGATGACCCTGTGTTGTTGAGGCAACGTTTTTACCAAGACAGCATGTGCTGGCAAAACTCAGAGTAAAATGAGACACAGATATCAAGTGTGCCAAAATAAATCAGGTTACATACACAATGCCTTTCGTTAAAAACCAAGGAAGCCATCAATTAGGTGTGCTTGTAGGTGAAACCACCTTTTCTCTCCTTTGTTTCAAATGTAGTGTTGACCTGCAGAAAGCTGAGAGCTGCCTATGTATCAGCAGAGAAATGGAAGGACAAAATTGTTTTTCTACCTGGTGATTTACTACTTCTCCTCCAATGGCAATCTTTCTTTTTCATCTCCTTTCTCTTTCCCGCTCTCTCTTCCTCTCTTTGTCTGCCCCCTCTCCCTACCACTTCTCTCTTAGCTCCCAGGCTTTACACAGAATTCATTTAAGATTAATTCTCTGATAAAATCAATTGCTAAAGTCAGATCAGAGAGATGAATGAGGGTGCTGAGGATGAGGGGTTGCACATATTAAGTATTGTCGCTGGTTGCCCCCTGGCATGATGTAATAATGGGGCATTTTTGTATTTGAATCTAAACTGCAAGACATTTCTTGTTCACTGCTGTTTTGTTCAGCAGTTGTTTGTAAGATGAGCTGCAAAAAGATTTTAAAAAAGCATTAGAGTTGAGAGTTTTTACAGGTGATGACACATATACTGTGTACTGATCATTTCAGTGTTGCTTTTCTATAAAAATATTTCTATTTAAGAATAATTACCATAGGAAAAAAAAGAATTGACAGTCCTGAGGTCTTGTCTAGATGCTGTTTCCACTGTGAAATCAGACAAAAATGGAAAGGCCAAGTGATGTTTGATGCCATCTTAATCTTTCAAAAGGTCAACAGGAAAAAAGGTGGTAATAAAAAATTCAGTACATGAAAAAGGGATGGCTTCCTATTTGCTGACAAAATAGCCCAATTGATATGAATTAATAATAGATTCATATCATTTAAAAGCAGAGGTGTTTGATGTGCAGCAGGACTGTTAGGAGTCCACATTGCTTGGCTTAATCCCAGAGTCAGAGGAGAAGACCACAAGAGGAATGGATAAGGATGAGGGGAATGTAATCAAATAAAAGAGTATGTGGCCATTTCTAAGTTTCTACATGGATAAATGAGATCTGGATGTGGGAAAAATGCATCAATGGAGCCATTATTTAACTGTCTCATTTATTGGCTGGCTGTCCAAACTTCAAAATACCTTTCTGATTATGGGTGCAGAGATTTTACTTGGTGTTATGAACTGGTGTGTTTTTGTGTTGAAGTCCTCAGGTTGTTTAAACAAATCTCTAAATTGTTTTCTACCTTCCTCCGTGTGTGACTTTTTTAAACAGATTTTCTTTTGGGACTGTGCAAACACATGTAAGCTCAAGGCTCCAGTTTGGACAGGAACCATTTTGCATCAATATATTAAATCCCTCAGCTCTAAATAGTAAATATTTTTTCATGACATAAAAGGTGGGTAGTTGGACCTAAATTGTCGCTAAATCCTGGACAACTAGGAATAAAAAACCGGCCTGTTTCTTTTAGTCAGACCAGCGCACTATGATTAGTCCACAGCTTCTCCTAAAGCCCTCTTCCATCACTGCACATGCAAACACACTTATTTGAGCATTCCTGTTCTTTAAAACTGAGTGTAAGTGGGGGTTTGAGAAGGTGGATATTGGATGGTGTACATTCAAAGTGGGCAAATGACACATCTTGTTCACTCTGATTTTTTGATAGCAGGCTGCTCTAGCAGCCCAAGTGGCTTCTGGACCACTGGAATTTCTCCTGGTACTCCAGATGGCCAGTCTAGATTTGGCTTTATCCCTGTCATAAACATAGCTGTTGCCCCCTGTAACATGAAACAAACTGTTTGAAAGTACAACAAATGACGCACAAGAAGAATCTCTTGTGTTGTGAACTTCTAATCAGCTTGCAGATTTAATGTTAATCAGCTAGCTAGTAGCTACAGCTGGTAAAATCTGCCAGTGAGAGCTCTTATTGCAGCCAACAAAACTAACTGTTGTTGCTAGCTATAAATAGGAAGCTGCTTTTGTTAAGCTCTATCTGAAATCCTTCAAAATACTGTGAATGACATGTAACAAATCGGCTGTCACCAAGGCAAACTGCTGATTTTATAAAATCTGTCTCTGCTCAAAGAGTTCGACAGGATAACCAAAGGATTGGCACATTAAGTACCCAGAAAGCACAGAAGAGTCACTGCAAACCAATTAACCTTTCACTGATCCCACTTAACATAAAAGACCATTTTGGGTATTAGGAGAGACAGCACAAGTGAGCAAAAATGAAGGACGGTGTGTGTATTATATGCACAGGTACTTAGAGCTTGATGTCTTAACCTTTGTACTCTCTGCAGTCATTGCATTCCTCTCACTAAAGGTGAATGGCAACTTTTGTTTTTTTTTGTTTTGGAAGAGAAATTTGTTTATTATATAGAGTTATTTAATATTCATTAAGAAATAGATGTCAAATATAGCTCAAGGAAGAAATACCACAGGACAAAGAATTCTTATTTTCAAATATTTCTTTTAGTATTTCTCATAGTTTTAAAGTTCAAGATTAAGGGGAACATTTCTTTTGTCTCTTACTTGAAAAACTCTAGGCTTTTCACTTTCACTGATAAATGCATGGACATAAAATCAAGTAAAATATAGAAGGGCAAGCAATAATGAATTGCATAAATCATTCATAGAATAATTAAACAGGCTAAAGTGTAGTGCATAAAGGCAGGACCCTGTATCACCCGAAGAGTAGCAAAAAGAAGAAAAGGGCATTACATAAATTTTTTTAGTAGTTTCTCAATATAAAGAGTTCATTGTTAATTCTAACTAAACCTCACTGATTCAGTGGATTTTTCTGCTTTACCATCAGCCAGCTGAAAAGTGAGGGTTAGTTATGTTGCTCCTAGTCTCCCTCTGTTAACCACCATGTATGGCAGTGACTCTAATACACGTAATCATGCAGGAATGAAAGGCTCAATTACTTCCTGGATGAAGATTGGCATCTTGATGGGTGCAGGGGTGGATGGAGCATAGGCTGGGTTGAGGTGCCTAACCAAGGGGAGTGTTTGGCAGGACACCCCACAGAGAGGGGAAAGAGAGGATAAATACACACAGACACACCATAACATGGACACAAGTCAGTGCTCAGAGAGGCCCTTCTGGTCTAATAGTATAATGCTGTATAATGCTAATTGCCAGGATAATTCATTTGTTTGCAAATGAAGGGCAAATTTGTGTTTCCATTCATCAGGCTGCCCCAGATCATGCATGCACCATTGAGCACCTCATCTTGGCACTCCAAATCAATCTACTGTAAAACTCGCAACAAACAAATTAGAGCAAAAAGGGAAAATAGAAAATCAGTTTTATTATGCTATTGTTACAAAATTATTGCAAATGAGACTACTATAAAAGGAAAGGCAGACAACTTCTCTGGGTCCTCAGACCTCCTGGGCCCCCTAAGAAGCTCCAGCTCCACTGCTTATCGAATAATGTGGGTAATTTGATGAATTGAAATTATATCAAATTATTAGTGCTTGAATCAATGGAATATAAAATAATAATTAAGAATTTTCGCAATTAGTCACAAGTACAATATCAGCTATTTCAATTCAAGAAGCTTTATTATCCCGAAGGAAATTGCTTTAGAGTCCTTCACTGCTATTCAGTTTTTTTGGACATGTTTTATTGAGAAATCCTGTATCAAAATGAGCATTATTATCTTAATCTATATGATTTACACATAATGCACATTAAAACCAACTAAGCAGGCACTAACCACAAAGTAAATATTATTCCACATTAGGAGTACTGTTTGCACTTGACTTAATTGGGGCCTTCAGAGTACTAGTATACATCACTGTTGGTAGGGAGTAAAAAGATAAAAGCTTAACAAAAATTGTATTTTTGCCACAAGTTTAGCTGGTTATAATTTTTATGGAATGTAAATGTTAATAACTGTTCCCTACTTAATAGGGAAACCTTGTTATTCATGCAGAACAAATGAAAACTCCATATGATTTGTGGCAAGATTAATGGCTCAGAATCTGCCTCAATCTATCTTGCTGTCTCACCAGCTCACTCCATATGCGTGTGTGCTTATGTATACAAGTGAATACCTGATCAAAGTTAGTCTTGGAACCACTCAATAAGCAAATAACTGATTACCTCTGTGCTGTCCCCAAGGACAGTACTCTAAAGAAACAACACAAAATTCAGCCCTTCCTATCAGAGTCTGGGTATCATTGTGTGGAACCACAAAACAAAATAACCTTACTTTGGCTGAAGGCAAATACAAAGAGAACAAAATAGTAATTTGCATGTTGAAAATAGTAATTTGCATTAAGTAATTTGTTTGGTCTTTTTCAAAATGAGATTGATATCTGCTAATGAATGTCTAGTTGCTTTTATGTTGCTTTTATGCAGCAAAAAGTTTAATGTTGGCAACCTTACCTTGAATTTGTCATTTTTAAAGGAGAGGCTCTGCTACTTCCGTCAACCACTTAATGATATATTGACCACCTGATGTGTTTCCACCAGGTTGACTTGATACTGTAGAATGAGTTCCTCTCCTCTTACACTGGTCTGACCTCAGATGTACACAATCTGTGCTTTTAGATGACTCTTGCCTCCCACTGAAATTTTATCATTTGATCTTTTTCTTCTCTCATGACACGACATGGTGTGTAATTTTCTTTTTTTTTGTTTCTTCACGACTCTCTGTTTAAACTGTTGTTGCTCAACAGTAACAGTTACTCATATTGATTATATTTTTCTCTCTCTTGACGAATTAATTTGTTATACATTTCCCAAAACATCATCAATCATCCATAGAGTATTGTAATCTTTTTTTTTAAAAACTCAGAGTGGTCACCCTACTCATCTCTTATTCTTAAAATAAATAAAATGCTGATAAAGTCATATGAAATACAAATTTATGTACTCATAATAACTATACCACATACTGAATAAGAGACCAATAAAACAGACCAAAGGAGTCAAGTACCTAAAAGTAAATATGAAACTATTCAAGCACAGTTTGAAAATGGGAAAGTAGGAAATAATTTGCACAGTTGTGAACTATTGACGCAGTTAGTGTAGAAGAAAGGATAATTTCTTAACCAACAGTAGAACAGTTAATCCCTCAGTTTATAATAAACATTCATATTCCCAATTACATTTGGAGACACATTTTTTCCACTTGAGGGGTATGAAAAATTGTGATCTGAAAGTAAATGTGAATTAAAAAATAACAATATTCAACAGATTAAGTGGAGTAGAAGTATCACGTTGCATAAACTGACGCACAAGTCTTAAGTAAAGGTATCATAACTAAATGTACCTTTCAACCACAGACTCATAGACACGCTGTGATAGAGGGGGAAATTGCTAGAATATTAACAGTACAAACAAGACAGAACTGTCTGATCTGAACAGCTAGTCTTTTTTATTAGTCTTCTAATTTTTACTTTTTACTCTCTCTCAAATGTAGGTCCTAATATTCACCCTGCTTCTTCCAATGTTTTAGTGTGAAGTATTGAGAAATATATGAGGAACTCTACTTGCTAAACACGGCTAACTTTGTCTAGATCTCCCTGGTGCTGGAAAGGTAGAGCTTCTCGTTGAGAACAGCAAACATCATTGGTTTGAGTGGTGAGATTTAACCAAATATGCTAAGATGCTAATCGTGTAAGGTGCTGAAAGAGTTGTGAGATCTCAGGGAAACTTCAGAGTTGGTGATAATTCTTTGCTGCTTTGCTGGTAAAAAAAACAATCCTCCTTTTCACATATGACCCATTTTTTTAAGTTCTATATCAACCAGAATAAACATTACTACATTACAATGAGTAAATGTTTGCTTTACTGGCTTGTTGGATTACATTTAAGCTCCACTTGAGCATGTTATGAGGTACATAAAGGATGTTGTTGGTCATCTGGAAAATCCAACAAAGTCAATAAAGGCATCCAAAGATAAATCCTCCCTATTTTTGCATCTCCACTGTTGCTCATTCTCTTGTAGACAATATATGTATATATATCTATATAGCTGTCAGTAAATTAGCCACACAGAGCTAAAACTAATGCAGTCTAATACAGCAGTCCTGTAGCAAGTCATACCTTCATGAAGTCATAATGTTCAATTTCGTATAGACTGTTTTGGACAGACGTTAAGAGGACATACTTTTCAGTGCTATTGAACCATGCTGTTACAGAGTGTGTCTCTCATTTATATACAAAATAGTGTAATTTCTGCTGAAGTTAACAATGCACTAGAGATGTGGAGAAATGGCAGTTGTCCAAAATGTAAAGTTAAAACCTCTTCCGTCAAAAGCTTCTTGAGTGATGATCAAATAAAAATATTAACATGAGTGTGATGGTGGAATCAATATCTGTGAGTTGGCTGAAATCAATACGAGTCCTCTATCTCAGTGTCCTGTTCATATGCTTTCAACTTATGCCTTTCAAATTTCAGTGGCCTTCAATAACTTAAAGCAGATAATTCAAAATTTTGCTTTTACAGAAATCAGCAACATACTGCATACCTTGTCTTTGATGGCAAATAAAAAAAATGATAGACTTGCTTACTCTCCCCACTTTTTATAACCAAACATTTCACACTTTTAACTCGCTTAACAACTAAATTCTGCATTGACCAAAACCATGTACTGTTTACACTTATACTATTTTTATGGCAACTCTTTTTTATTTTCTGATTTGTCCATCTTTCCTTGAATTTATTGAGTTGATTTGCCTTTCTTTTCTGCCCATTCAGGTGTCTGATGATTCATCTGACTCTCCAGAACCAGGGCCAGTCACCTGCATGGAGCCCTTCCTGGTGCGGAGGCTGTCTTGCCGGACGGTCCAGTTGCCCCCTTTGGCTTTTAGACAGGCCGAACAGTATTACTGTGATCGCAAGCCAGAGACAGACACAGTCACCGTTCCACCACGGCCCACCACACTGCCACTACGTACTCCACCACTCATCGCCATCACCTCAGCTGATACTAGCAGGTAGGATGATGTGAATGTGTGTCTGTTCACTGACAGAATGTCTTTCAGTGGAATGGGTAATTGGAGTAGAGACTGAGTAGAGTGGATTGATTTGGAGGATCAATACAGAACCCGTTTGAAGTGACCGAGGACATATCACTCACTAAATACCTGACACTGTAATTAATGGTTAAAAGGTGTTTTTTTTAACACTCACTGTTTTAAGTTGCTGCAGTGTGTAGATAGCATGCTTGCAGGCTCTCAATTAGAAAAACACTTTCCAATGGAGTGAAGGGTGTAGAGCAGTTTGATGTGTTTTCTCACTCAGCCATGTTTTTAGTTTTAGTTTCTCACTGTTAAGAGGTATCAGTCAGGAGAATGGTACAAAAAAATTCCAAGACATTATCATGGAACACAGTGAAGACTGTCATCAACAAGTGGAGAAAATATGGTACAAAAGTGACATTACCAAGAACTGGACGTCCCTCCAAAATTGATGAAAAAACAAGCAGAAGACTGGTCCAGTGGGCTGCCAAGAGACCTACAGCAACATTAAAAGAAGTGCAGAAATTTCCGGCAAGTACTGGATGTGTGCTACATGAGACAACAATCTTACATATTCTTCAACTGTCTAGGCTGTTGAGCAGGGCGGTAGGACAGAAGCATTTTCTTGGAAAGAAAAACATCCAAGCCTGGCTACATTTTGCCAAAAGCTACATCAAGTCTGCCAAAGCGTGTGGGAAAATGTGTCATGGTTTAATGAGACCAAGGTTCAATTATTTGGCCATTAACTCCAAAAAATATGTTTGGTGCAAAAACAACACTGTGCATTACCAAAAGAACACCATACCTGCAGTAAAGCATGTTGGTGGCAGCATTAGGCTTTAGGGCTTGATTCTTCATGTGGAACTGGGGCTTTAGCAAGTGGAGGAAATAATGAACAGTTCGATCATATCACTCTATTTTGGCACATCACCTGCAGGCCTCTGCTTAAAAGCCAAAGAGGGAATTTTACCTCTCAGGACAGCATTGACCCAAAGTGTACCTCTAAATCAACAAAAGAGAGGCTTCAGCAGAAGAGTAAAGTTTTTGAATTGCCCAGCCAGAGCCCAGACCTGAATCCAATTAAAAGTCTGTGGGTTGATCTGAAGAGGGCGTTTCACAGGAGATGCCCTCGCAATCAGACAGATTTGGAGCACTTTTGAAAGCAAGAGTGGGCAAAGATTGCCAAGGCAAGATGTGTTCTGTTGAATACTGTCAAAAAATCAAAAGGTGCTTCAGCAAAGTATTATTTTAAGGGTGTGCATATTTATGCAACCACAATATTGTAATTTTTTCTTCCCCTGAAAGATATCAGTTTGTTATCCAGTTGAATTGTACAGCCTCTTTGTTGTTTTAAAAATGGAACGTTCTGAAACGATTCAAAATTATTCATCGTGGTCAAACACTGCATTTTTACAGGGATGTATGCTGCACTGTATGTTGATCAAACATTCAGACTTTTAGATTTATCAGAGGTTAAATGTGGTGGTTAAATGTGCTTATGAAATAAATTAAATCAAACAAATGTGATGTAACATAAAAAGGGTTGTTGATCAACAGTTAACCCCCATTTTGTAGATTTCTAAATGCACCTCATGAAACAACAAAGACAGTTTTACAACAGCCCTTTCCTCCAGCAGCCACTTGATTATAACTTCACTCAAATCACAGACCACGGAATGTAAGTACTGATGATTTACCTATCTCACCCAACTATTAAGTCTCCGCAAACTGACTTTCATCTGTAGTGAAATGTAGAGAAACAAAGAGCTACAGACAGCTAAGAAATCAGATGAAAGTAATAGAAAGTATGCTTAAATAACAAGCAAACTGCTGGAATTTTAAGTAGTCCAAACTGGCTACATTCTGTAAAGTTCTACTACATTCTGTGACTCATCAAATGACTAGGTCTAATTGAGTTGAATTTGTCAACACTGTTACTTATCATAAAACAGGGAATGTAATTCACCTTTTGAAACATGATAAACAAGATAAAAGCAACCTCTCACAGAGTGTTGTATTAAAAATCTGCCCCTTTTTGTCTCAGTTTTAGAGGTTACAACAAATATTTAGTTTTTGCAGTTATACAAATGGTAGTAGTAGTACACAGTCCTTTACACTTGGAAAGCATGACCATACAGCAACTGATGAAAGAATCACACCCGATCCTTGTAAATGCCAGAAAATGACAGATGGTTTAGATGAAATGAGGTTTGGCAAAGTTAGACATAAGTCTTCCAAAAAAAAAATTAAAAAATTCTCTGGAGGCAGAAAGCAGACAAACTTACCAAACAGCATTTTGTGTCAATGATAGTTGTCCAATGAGGATGTTGCACTATAACTTGGCAAACGGTCTAAAAATATGTTCAGACAGTCGGAGAAGGTAATAAATTCTTTTACAGACTTGTCTGTCCATGGAAAATCCCCACTTTCCTGGGTTTGTATTGTACATAGAAACAGAAGACAGAGTTAACTTGTCAGTCAAATAGAAGCTAATGCTCTTTTGACTTGTCTTTGATCATGATGGCAAGCTTTAAAAGACTATGTTTTCCTCCCATATCAGCATCATAGTACCTGCATATCTTTGTACAATGTTCCTGTTTTTCTGTTTTACCCTTTTCTCACTCTGTGTCTTTGCCAAGGGTGATTGGATCTGCAGTGTCTTCTCGAGTAAATAAGTGATGGAGAAATGAGTAGTGAGGTGCAGCCTGTTAGCAAGGCGTCTAGCTTGTTAAAATTGGTTTAATTAGAAAAGGTCATTGGCAGATGGACTTTGAACAACAAGACTGTTTTTGACATGTAGGCTTCCTCAGAGGGAAACAAGAAAAGCTGGTTCCTTTTTGTTCAAAATGACATTTTAAGTCAGACAGAGCGATTGACCTATAACAAAGACCTGCCTTCATACCTCACTCAGACAAACAATTGATGTACTGCCTTAAGTAAAAATGGCAGATATCTGTGTCAAAGCCATATCCAAAGATTCTGTATATAATTTTTGGGGACATAGGGCCCTTATGGATATGGTGGATATGGTGGGTGATAGGCTTTACATGGAGGTAAGATTTAAGTTATGTGCATGACATGTAATATTATTTAAAAAACAGACGACACGAGATTTCAGAAGCTAATGTTAAGCCCCTGAAGCTGGCCATAACTTTAGTGGTGAGTAGCTATCTTAAACTGACTTTACTTAACAAAGTTTGCTGCAAAGTCACAAGTGTAATTAATGTTACACATGATGAGGTTATATATACTTGTCACTTTGCAGCAAATTTTGTTAATGCTGTGTTTCCTTATCTTAGAGTAAATGTAGACACCCTTATTAATCATTACATTTTGCTCAGCATAGATGTGGTTAAGGGCATGAGATAAAATATAGTCCTTCCTCTAGCATCTGAGGATACCTTGTATCAATGTTGCATTTAGGCAATGGACATTGTTTGACCATTTTTCAACTTAAAACTGAATAAAGCCAGAGGAAAACCGCATTTCTTATGCTTATGGAGACCTAGGAGCAAGATTTCCTAGTGCGCTGTTTATATGTGTGACGTGATTGGCTCATTGCGGCTGATACTAAATAATTTACTTGCAGTCATCTTGACAAAGACATTAAAGTAACAGGCTTATTCCTCCTGTAATTGTCAGCTAACTTTTATGTGAATTTCAGAAAAGGGCAAACTTTTCCCAAGTGTGTTTGACTGACCACGCTTTGAAAAACATGTCACCTAGCTTGACAAGGACTGGGTAATTTGGTAAGAGGTAGTGTGGTTATTTGAAGGAAGACAAACACAAGACAGACCTGTCACTGTCTCTGCTACTACTTCAGACGTTTGCATCGACTATCTTCAATTATGTCATTGCCTTTTCTTGTCCTTCTTTTCTCTTGGAGAATTTAAAAAGCTTACGTTTTTTTTTTTGCTGTCTAACTTTTCAAAACTAAACTTTCTGTATCACGAAAAACAAACATGCAGTCTGATGTAAAATCAAAGTATTTCGTTGTGTGATAAAGTTTAGGTTTGACAACATTTTGGCTTTGATTGCGTAACTGCTTGGATTTATTGTAATTCAGCCCTTCATGGCTGCAAAGGGCCTACCTACCCCTCATCAGCATGTTCCACTACATTAGTATAACATCAGGCAATTTGTCTGCCTCTGCTCACAAAGAACTCTGACTATGAGCTGTTTAAGAAAAAAAAGAATGAAAATGTACGATAGGGAGATTTTACAAAGGCCATACTTCTTAACTTTGCTTCAAGCTTGATTCATCTATAATTCAGCACAGCGGTGAAGAAGAAGTATACAGTTGTGAAGCATTAAGGATGGGAGACATGCCTCACTTAACTCTCCGACCGCAACTTTTTAGTGAATTTGATGTCATCAACTTTTTGTATTTGGCTAAATGAGACTGTCTGCAGAATAATTGCTTAAAATTAGCACAAAGCACTACACTGTGTCCATTAGATGTTCCTATAATGTAAATACAAAACAGAAATTCTCTCCAATAAACTGTGCCAATGTTTGACTTTCCCTGTTGACAGTGACTAGCAAACAGAGTATGTACTTACCTACAGTGTAGCAGCTTGCGATAAATCAAGGGCTGAGATTTCAATTAATTAATAGCTCTCACTGCCTTAAAATATGTAAACATACATTGACTGTAGTGATAGACTAAGTCCCAAGAGAGCCTCATTTGCTGGTACTATCAACAATGTCACAGTGAGAAAAAGCGAATATTTTTATTCTGTCTACATACACATGAAGATAAGTGAATATCTTGTAAATATAATCAAAGACTGTAACTTTATAATTGCATTGCTGACAAGACTCACAGATGAGCAGAACTCATTACCAACTCATAAGCAAATAAAGTGACTGAAACACTAACTAACTGTTGTCTATTATGTGATTTTTATATGTCAAAAAATGTTAGGGCTTGTTTATTGACAAAAGCAGTACAAGTATCAATAATGGCATTGGATATTGGTCTAATGCTGAATTGAAACAAGCTATAATCACATGGATTCCCCAAACACTAGCACGTCATATGCATTATGTGAGAGATCAGTTGCACAAATTAGACATAGATGCATAGACTGCACTTTTTCTGTTCTGAAAATCAGTTCCATTGACAAATTTCAGTGTATTAGTATATAAATATACCAATCTGATACCTTTTTTTTGGTTTATTAATCAAAATCTGTACAGACAACTGTGTGGAAATGATTGGCTTAATTCTCGTATGTGTAAAATACAATGAGGCTGCGACTAGACAATACTTTCATGCCTGGAAACACAGACACAATACACCAATATTTTTAGAATTGTATAAAGTTTTATTATCTTCTGGAAAGCATGTAAAATTGCGTTGTGACTAGGTAGCTACCTGCTGTTGGGCTGACGACCTGCTTTGTGAAATAAGGTCAGTACTTGTGTTTTTTACTGACTTCTCTTATATGTGTCTCAGTCATTTTCTCATTTTCCCAGAATAATAGACTATTCCAGCAAAATCAAAACAGAAAACAAAAATGATGACAATATATACATATATTGTTGTATTAAATCTAAATGTCAAACACTTATGAAATGTTTGCTAATGTAAAAAGCTAGTTTAATGTAGGTGACTCCCACGTCTCCCTTATTAGATAGCTTAGAAAAAAAACAGTGGAAAATAACACAATATACAAATAACCTTTCAGTTCAGTTCTGCTGCATGCTGTATCAGTGTGTCACAGCAGGAGGTATGGTTATGGCAGACCAGCACAAAGTCCACACATGAGCTACTCATGTGTTCTATTATCTTTGCTCTGTGTGCTGTCCTGCTACCATTGTGCTTACCTGCCGCTTCTGTTTTAAGTCACCTTGTTCCAGTCAAGGTTCCATTTCTGCTTTTAAAGCAGGAGAGATTACATTCCCCCCACTGCTGCAAAGAAAGTGTAGGGGAAGAAAGAAAGAGAGCGGTCCTCCCTGAGAGTTCAACTTCCCTGGAAATGATGACAAACAGAACAAGAGGAAATTTAACAAGGTGGCTGGATGTTTGCACTTCTCTGTACTCTGTGGACATCTCAGACAGAGACACACACGTCCTTTAATGACCTACTGTTCAATCAATTACTGTGAGGGTGGATTTTTTTTTTCACCCACAGTTTGTTAAATGCCTGTTGTAACGGATGTTTTCCTAGTTTGGTGAAAAAAAGTCCAGTTTATGTCCATTACACAACATTAAAAACTGATGGTTTCGTGATAAGCCTGATTAGTCTGGACTATTGGATCATAAACTAGTCCAGTGTTATATGATTTGGCCTGGCTCTCTGCCCACACCCACCCCCTGCTTCTCCCTCATGGAGGCTTTCAGGGGAGGTGCTTTGGGTGGGTCTCTCATGTTTAATGTATTATACTGTTCCCTATATCCTGTCGCCGCTTGTTCCTTGAGGGGACGGGAGAGGGGAAGACTCCTGTTGTTTTGCCTGGATGGTTTTACGCATGCCGCATTATTACAGCCCCGGGGGTAACCTGAAGTTTGAATAATATTGTGAAAAGACGCCTTTGTGGACTATCCTAAACTGAACATCTCGCTTTACCGCAGCAACACGAGCACCTTGCTGAAATTGGCGTGTATGGAGAAAGCGGGAAGAACTTGGAAACCAGACTCAATTGAGTTTCTCCTCCTTGTCTCACGCAGATTCACTTCCCAGTTTTTAAAACGCAGTTCTTGGGGTTTATCTCGTGATGCGTAAATGGATTCATTTTTGGCTCTGTCAAATTTCTGCAGGGCAGTGAGGATAAAGTTGCTGGAGTTAAACTCATTACGTGAGCTAAAAAAAACCAAACTGGACTTGAAGTACCCTGAGTCTTTAAAAAGTTGGCTCAGTTACTTACTCAGTTAGGGTTTTATTTTCGCCAGCCAGGCTTTTTCTTTACTGTTGAAAACACCTTGCCTCGCAGTGCTGCCGAGCCCCCTTTCCTCCTATCACCTTTTCCCCAGGTCATTCCAACTGAATGCTCCTGGTGCGCTGATTTTTTTTTTTTTTTACGAATTATTTTAAAATCAACTTGGAGAGGAGGATGGACCCTGCCTGCGGGACTGCGTCCTTGGTCACCGGCGGCGGAACCGGCGTGAGTGCGAAGGCGCCCAAACATCTGTGGAGGCAGCAACACCAGGCAGCGCTCTCTCCGCTCCACCACGCGCTGGTTGTGCGCAAGAACGACCGAGTGAGACAAAGAGGCTTTTCGGACACCGAGAGATACCTTAACCCGAGGAACATGGACCGGACTTACGCAGTGGACACGGGGCACCGACCCGGGCTGAAGAAATCCAGGATGTCCTGGCCGTCGTCGTTTCAAGGTCTTCGACGGTAAGAGCAAGAGGGAAAGTGATTCTCCTCATCCTGTGCTTCTTTCTAATTTCCATCGATGGAGATGGGCGTTGTGTGCATGATTGACGCTTGGGAGCAGATAAACCTTTTGGGTCGAATTTAGTCCCAACTTTAAGGACGTGATGCCACATTTTCGGCTCATCCTATAATCGACCTCTGTTTACATCACTTTTTGTGCAATGCCGTCTAAAGCATTTACAATGCACATGAATAAAGTATATGATCGGTCAGTCGATGTTGAGAAGGTAAAAAGAAGAGACAAAAAAGATCGTCTTAAGGACATTAATGTCATGCCCTTTTCACACTAACAGCCCCTTATCCCATTGATCTCATATCTATTTATAATGACGGAGCTTTCGGTTAAAGTTCTCTGTTAAGTTAGATTAAAAGATGTGAAAGTCTGAAATAGATGAGTTAATTTCTCAGCATGAAAAACAGTAAAGTCAAAAGGGCAAATAGTGGCTTTGAAGCCTAAGTTATTAACGGACTTGTCTTGTACATCCTTATTTCTTTGAATCAGACTGTATCAGGCACACAAGGCAGACAAAAATATTGAGTGCATAATGACAAAAGAAGACTGATAGGAATGAAAGGTAGACCTTGATCAATGGAAATATTAATAGAGTCGTTGCCCTAAACACAAGTCCTAGGCAGCCTCTCAATCAAAAGAATTGATTATGTGGGATTCATACACATAGCCTTATGTTCACATAGTAGCTCAATGTTTATGCTTTTAGGTGAAATACGTAACTCTTATTTCTCTGTGAGAATAAGAAATAGGCTTTACATCATTACTAATACAGGAACACATTCTCTGACATGACACTCACAATAATCTGACTCACTGCACATGTCAACATGGATAACATTAGCACATGTATGACAAGCGCTGGGTCTTCAGATGTTGCTTGCACCATAATAATTTATCCACAGCAGCAACTGAAAAATGACAGCAGTCATGTTTGCAGTGCAAAGCAGTTTGAGTTAAGCCTGCTTGCATACAGACAGACACACAGACACAAAAGCAGCTCTGCACTCAGACAGCCTGGGTGTGTGGGGAAATGTTTCTGCTCTAATTATTCACTTGTTCTGGGAATGAGGGAGTGAAAAAAAAGACCAACTGAAATGAAATCTGAGAAGGTCACCTCAGCTCCCTGGCTTAAGTGACTGTTGCAAATGCAAGTTTCTCCCCTTAAAATTGCTGTTTCCTTCCTTTCCTTCTTTTTTATTAAAAAAAACTAACAAAAACCCCCCCCAAAACATTCTGCTGAGAGATGAGTGAGACATGCCTGAAGGTCCAGTCAGCAGTCAACTATAGAAAGCGCACTGGCTTGTCTGGCTGACAGACAGAATGGTCCCTGTCACAGTGGCAGAGCAGTCACATGGAGGAGAAGCCAGAGAGGGAGAGGGAAAGGAGGGAGGGAGCAAGTGATGAGAACACAGACAGAAGTGACACTGCAAAGTGGTGTACTGAACTAAAACACTCATATGATGTTTCAAATGTTACACTTAACGCATACTTCATTTGACACTGAAATTAAACAGGAGATGATCATGCAATGCAACTGCACAGAAGATCATTCAATCACATTTTACATCTGCTTCATGAGGGTAATTACATGTAGATTAACCCAAACAAATTAAATTTTAGACAGGAGGCTAATTATGTAAGAGGCACATTGTACTCTGTATATACGGGAGCACTCACACCAGGCAAAATTAAGGTTTGCCATTGTACAGCACAGCCCAGCATACCATTATTGGCAGCTAGTCAGTAGTGTAATTTGATTGGTTGTGTTTTTATGTGCAACTGTTAAGTTTCATGTCCTCTGCCACTGTGACTTACATGGGCCTTTATCTGGTATGGATGTGAAAATGGCAATATAGTAGTCCTATTAAACAGTTCTATTGTGACACATTCTCCACAATAATAGTGCAGATGATTATGTGATGTGAAACAGCAGCTGTTTGATGAGAGAAAAACAGCTGCAGTATAAGTTAACTATTTTAATTTTGTGTAAATTACAGTTAACTAAAACCTAAAAAAAGCATTTTAGAACAAAAAAGAGGTTTTTAAAAAGATATTAAAATTTATAGTCAGTGGTTTAATAAGGACAACATTGCAAGGCATATTGCCTTATTGATTTTATCATCCAAACACCAGTGAGATTGCCCTCCTGGTATTTACTGGATTGCTTTTAAAGCTTTTCATCATCCTTTGAAAACATGCAGCTAAACAATGGGTGGTGGTTAACTCTTTCTCTACAGTTGAAAGCTTTTTAGCTGATAGTGAAGCTTTTCGGATACATTTTAAAATGCCGCATTTCATTTCACTTCAAGTTCTGATAGTCAATGCAAGCACCTGAAGCAAAATGTTCCTCAGTGTATGCTATGTGAGCTTCCGATGCCCACAGTAGTGGAAATCCCTCTGATACAGCCTAAAATACTGGATAGGTTATCAGTAAGTACACAAGCAAGACAACCAAATTACATTAGTCACTGTTGTATCAGGAAGTACACCAAGCAGAAATGGCTCAAAAAAGAAACTTAAGAGTAGTTCTGTTTGGATGTTAGGTTGAAGAGTTTTTGAAATGTAAATCCTCTTCCTCACTTTAAAATAGTAAAACAGCAAACTACACTGTGCTGACACTGTCAACTAATCTTTTAAAACAACAAAGGAAGCCATAGAAGTCTGTCAGTCTGTCTGTCAGTCTGTCTATCAGTCAGTCAGTCTGTCTGTCTTTGTTAATGCGCACTCATACTGAAAGTTTAGGTAAATTAATCATAATTAAAAGAAAAAATGCTGTAGCATTTAAGTGGAGGTTTTTCTGTTTTTTTATTTTAGTTTTTCAATTAGCAAGGCAGCAGCAGTTTACACATCGCCATCGCATGAAAAACTCAGCAATCAAGTGTTGCTACAAGTCAGAGAAACAGGACATTTTTTCTGATTGTAATAGACAGATATAAACAACTTCTGAAGCAGTGTCCCTGCGGAAAACTAATAGGAAGAGCCAACTTCTTGCTCAACACATACAGTTCATATCAGTCTCATGCATAGAGAGAGACAGCAAATCTTTCCCTTAGAGGACTGCTGATGTTGCTGTGTGTGCCCGAGTGGCTTGTTTGGCACAAGGTTCAGCAGCCCCAAGGTAAAACACATCACCCAAATGTGTCACAATCCAGGCTGGGCCTGGATGCTGCTCAAGGCCTCTGTGAGACCTCAGAAAGAATCTGGAGCATCCTTTGACAAGGGGAAGGCATTTCTCTTATTTCTACCCTACTGTTTGCCTGTCCCTGCCATAGGGATGTTGTAAGGGGGGGTTTCTTTATCTGTGGAGATGTCAGTGAAGAGGAGGATCATGATTTCACTTCTCTCTGTCAAATTGCACTCAAGATCTGGTGATTCAGAAGGTGGAAAAGGAAATGTCAAAACAAAAAAGGATGAAACATCTAAGCAGTAGAGGGCTTGAAGGTGCTCTATCTGGACATTTTGTCCTCGCAGTAGCATCAGATTGGAAATGTGCTCCTGCTTTCTCACTCTATGCTGTATGCAATGATCGTTGATTTTGCTCCAACCAGTCCTCCTCCTCCTACTGTGACTGTCTGTGCCAGAGAGGTTTTTTGCCAGTATAACGCATAACCCCTGGCTATGTCATTAGATCCCAAGGGTGTTAGTGAGTGTGGCAGGAACAGCTTTGGGTACATGGCTATATATAACCCCCAGTCATGGCCTCAATCATACGGCATAGTCTGCTACAGAACAGACACAATACACATCTACAGTATGACTGTACTTCCAGGCATTTGAAAGATATCCAGAAAATGGTAATGAACACACTTTGAACATGACATTAAACTTCCCATTAGCAGGGAGCAACATCAAACATTGTATAGCTTGGGGAATGAAATGAGTGAGTGATCATTTCTGACTCTTTCTGAAATTCTATTGTGTTACGTGTCTCAGTATGAAAGGCAGGCAGAGCTGATAATTATGTAAATGCCAGCTTCTTGTGTGGGTCTTAGTGACCTGTTAGTTTAGACAGGAATGGAGGTAGTGTTGAGTACGTAGAGCATGTTCTTCAGATGAATCTTGTGACTTACCTGGACTTTGAAATTTAGGGCCTGTACATTAGGACACACTATGAAGTGTGGATGTGTACACATTGTAATAGGTGGTCAATTTTACAGTTATTCAGAAATGGAGTAATGCCGCAGCTTTTTTTGGAGAGAGCCAAAAGCCTTACAATATGTTATGAAAGAATCGCTGTAAAAGGTTTAAAGTAAATGTTACTTAGTGATGAAATTTACTTCTTTTAAGTCCAGTTACTCTATCTTAAAACTGCTTAGCTACAATAATGGTCATCCAACATAACAATGCACATGGTCAAATTTGGTTATTGGCCATTTACTTAGTGGATGGAATTAACCAAACACAATTATGGAAAACCATAAAAAGTCATGCCACTTTACAGCTACTCAGGCTCCATTAGGAAGTCTTTACAATTAACAGTCAACATTTAAACACATTTATGCCTGTAATCCTTGTCTGTAAAACAGTGATGGAGAGACATTCTTAAACTTTAATTCAGTGATGAAGTTACCTAACATCTAAAACACTACGTACTCCTAAGAACAATGACCTTGACACACATCTCAGTTGTTTTAGGTTAAATTTGCTGTTAAATCAGTATTGGCTACATTATTTATGTCACATTTCTTGGTTAAATGAGGGTTTGGGATTATGTCTTCTTGGATACTTGGGGCATCTTGTAGAAATGTGAAAGCACAGTTGTGGAACTTGCCACTACCTTAAAAAAACATTTCTATTCAGACATTAATGCCATTGCCTATTTGCAGCCTGTGTGTGTGTGTATGTGATTTTTGTTTTGTTAGTAGTTGTCAAGCATTTTATTAGAATTGGAATCTAAGGTGTAAGTAACAAGTCTTTTGTGGCTAGTCTTGACGATATATTTTTTATTTGGTCTAAGCAAGCTGGTGCTAAGTGTGATGATGCAAACATACATTGTGTTAACACTTGCATGCAGTACAGCATGTACTGTATGGTAGAGCTCTGCACATTTTGTGAGCTGACACACTTAGAAATATATATATGCAGTGACAGTTTAGCAGCCTCTGCTGCTCTTTTGTGGAGTGTGAAGTGGCAGCACAAATCTATTTCATTGATTGGCATCAATTTTAGTGTCACAACAAAGAGAGTGGTCATGGGAATCACATTTTCTTTTGCTCTCAGGTCAGACTTGTCAGTAATCTTTACATAACACAGCTGCTTCCAATCAAAACTGCAGAAAAAGAAACAAAATTATGCACAGAGCAAAACATATTTTATGCAACAGAAAATACTGATTGAAAGTGAAGCTCACAACTAAGAAAATTAATTTTTAATGAAAAAAATCTGTTTTATATAGCATTGGAAGTTAGGCAGGCAAAGTAGAATCCTGCTAAGAGAATCGAGTTATTCAATGTGAATAGTGTACAAGTTCAGCAGGAACCACAGGCCAGTGTGTGTGAGACTGACTCTTGGAAAACATTATCCCTTTATTAAAAAACCAGAAGCTGTGCTGAAATGGTGATATCACAAATAGAAATAGAGCTCCAACAGCGTATATAAAGCGAAGACAACTGGTCATCTAGTTTTTACTAGAATGAACAGGCATTTGTTTTCAAAGCTCCCCCTGGTTCCCTATTCCTCGCTGGTAATCTGCAAAGCTAATAAAATGCATGACAACCATTTCAGAGGATAGCTTGTAACAGACTAAAAGCCAAAGCCTCTCTTGACTGCCTGCTTGATGCTGGGTGATTCCCTGAGCTCTTGGCTGGCTGTGCTGCACTGATCATATTACACTCCTTACAGGGTGATAAAGACTCTTGCTGGCTAGTGACTGGTCTGGTATAGGGTGTGCTGATAGCTTTGAGAGAGCAGTTGTATGAATTATTTATTTTATTATTATTTATTTTTTATTATTTCTTTCAGGATATCTGTATGAAAGCTTTGGAGAGAACTATGAAAACCTAAATTACTTGTTGGCATTTAGTACATTTTAAAGAGCACATGGGCAGCATGGCAGAAAGCTGCTTGAATCATGTTTTCTAGCCATCAAATTTGTGTTGTTTTAATGCCATACTTGCTTTCAAAGGATTCATTAATATAACTGCCCCTGGAAAACAAACTACAAAGTAAAACACACTCTATGCCACTAATTATTATAGATCTGTAGTTAATGAGTCCATGCACATATAAAGTTTTTAGGAGAAAGGCTATTTTTACTTTTTAATTTTTTTTTTTAAATAGCCAAGTTAGTATATAAACAATTCTTAATGAAAAAAACAAACAAACATAAAGCTACTTGGTATGTCTCATTTTACCAATTTTTTTTCCCCAAAATCTTCCTAGAAGCAGCTGGTAATGGGATGTAATGTCAGTGGGAATGGGTTACAATTTAAACAACCTGTGCAGACCTCTAATGCACACTACTTGCTCCCATGCTTATGAAGTTTACAAGGGGAGCATGCCATTCCATTATATCCAGGGATGTTGCAATTAAACATATGATCTCACCAAGTGGCTTTACTAGAGCAGTTTGGTTACAGCGTAAGGCTGCAGCACATGCTGAAAGAAATGAACTAACAATAAACAACCTGACAGGAAGTTGCTCCCTGAACATGATCAAGTTTCTGATTCTGCATTGCAATGAAGGGAGCTGTTGTGGGACTGTCAGTCATGTTAAGCCTTTATCCCCAATTCATGTTTTTCAGAGTACTTTTCTCAGCTTTTGATTATTGTTTTTTACCTTTCCGTTTTCCTTTTTTTCCCCTGTCAATCACTGCATTGCCTTGGGACATGTATCTTATCTATGTCCTGTTTTAACTGACGTAAACACAAATATGCTTACAAACAACAATACTGAATTGTGCACGTGACTCATTCTAACGCTACTTGCCTGTTTGAAAATTTTCCTTCCATCCTCTTCTTGCCTTAAGGTTCTCTTATTGCCCACCAGCTAGTTAATAGCTAATATTCACTCTATATATTTTGATCACTCGTCTCAAAGAAGGCTTTAGAGCCAATCAGATGATGCAAAACAGGTGCAACAGTTTCCTTGCATCCTGCTGAGATGCTATAGTGTAGCAGTGTTAGCAAGGCTAATGGTGTCCTGTCATCTTTGCTGGGTGCAATGAAAAATGTCTTTGAGACATACAATAATCAAATAGAGGTTTTGTATGTGTTTATGAATGTCCAATTGTCATTGAGACAGCTGAGATGAAGTCACAGAATAAAAAAAAAAGTACAGCGATGCCAAATCGTGTGTCCCATTTCTGTTTTTCTTATCTTATTTACAGTGTACAGACAGCTTTCTAGTTTTCTTTAAACCTCTTTCTTTTAATCAAGAAAAATAAATACAATTATTATCATTTGCTATTTCCCTATTGTAATTGTGTTTTTATTATTTCACAAAAAATTAACATCAATAGATGATGATAAAGTAAGCTACAATAATTTGTGTGATAGGCTTAAAAAATACTGATTGTAGCACTCTTACTGTTGTCTTTTTCTCTCTGTCTCTCTTTTGCTTGCACACATGCTGTTTACATTTATCGATTCCCCTTTCTCTGTCTGCATCTGAATGATTAACCTCTTAGGCCCACATGTCTCCTGCCACATTTGTCAGCTCTCATCTTAAGACCTGCCACACACATGTCTGAACCAGCCTGCTCTGGTCAAGAAACATGAAGGAAACCCTGCAGGAATTCAAGGTAGAGAGAGACAGATGGAGAATGACAACAAAGGTCCCCCATTGTACTCAGGACAGGGATGTTGCTTAGTGCATTAACTCCCAGAGCCACAAGTCTGCCTCAGTATTGGACTTTTTAATAGCAAGGCGATGCAACGTGATTCCCACGTCATCTGGTTTTATTACATGCAGAATTTGCTTTTATTTACTGGCATGCTGCTTAGAAAGTCTGAGATACAGTTCAAAATGAACACAGACATGAACAGTTGTTGTAGCTGCAGTTCTGTCTTACATTTGACATCTACATGCGTGTTTTACATGTGTTTATCACCATACATTTTTACCAAGCTAACTCTTGCTGCTACAAGGCTGTGATAACTTTAAAGTTGACTGTATGGAGACACATGCATGTTTTTTAACATTTTCTGCCCTTTTGTGATACATAGTGGAATACAACTTTAGTGTTGTGATAGTCACAGAAAATTAAATCAAATTTCTAATTAAAGTTTAAAAAAAAACTTAATTTGACAGTGATTATGGTAAAATAGAATTATCAAATTATTAAATACCAAGATTTGCCAGCAGCTATGCTGTGGCTTTTGTTGTGTGTGGCATATCTTCCCTGCAGAAACACAAGGTCATCTGTAATTTGCATTTTTGCTTCCTTGAGACAGCACATCTGAAAACAAGAATGAATAATTCATAGTTAATCCATGCTGTTGTAGATTTATTGTGCTAGAAATGATATAATCTAGATGGCAACTTAAAATACATTGTTTTCTTATTATTGTTGAAATCAGTCTTGAGAAAGCAAAGGAAGAATCCAAAAAAACTAAACATCCTTTCATTGCCATAAGAAACGTTTGCCAATCAACTTGATTTCTCTCAAAATTGAAAATTCTGTTTTTAGAGTAAGCTCTCTATAAAGGTTGCAGCACCTGTGACTTTGTCAGAAGGCTTAGATTTTTGTAATTCTATTGATAAAAAAACTTTAATGATAAAATCAAAAAAATCTAAATTATTGCCTTCGCTAGAACAATTAGAAACAAAGTGAAGACACAAATATAGTCTCAACTCAGCAAAGAAGCTTCATAATATTCCACAGACTAATAATATCCTGACCAAAACAATTCTAGTGTCTCACACAAAATATTGTATATATACAATATATACAGCAATCTGTAGGTATATATAGATTATTTTCCTCTTCAAGGCATATAAACTTTGAAATACTTTAAGCATATGTTTAAGATGGCTGCTGAACTTGTAGGTTTTAATTCACATCAAATTCCATGTCCTCTCAACATCCTACAATACTCAATGAGAGCTTGCATAGAAGTGAAGGGCTTTTCCCTCTTCCCTTGGAAAAATAACTAGTCAGTTCTACCTGTGTGTGCAGATCACCAGTGTTTTGTATAACAATGTAACCTCTGAAAATGAGAAAGTACTTAACAGGCCAGATTGTGTAAAGCCACAGAGAATAGAGGCCTTACCAACTCTGAAAAACATCTGATACATTTTCTCATGGCATATTGTCATCTTTTTTATTGATTTTGGCCTAGAATAGGCTTCATTGTGTTTTGAGGATAATGACTTCCATCTATAGGCATGCAACTGCTTGCAAAACGTAGGTGTAAATAAAATAAAACCTTACTTGTCATGATTCTTGGACTTTTATTACTCAGTGCCACCTACAGTTATTCTGACTCCTTGGGAATACAATGTAAAATGTTATACTTCAAAAAAGACCAAGACCATGGATTGTTCAAGAACAGCTTTCAGTTTACCTTGGGTATGCTATTACAGGCGTTTTAGTCTAATTCAGTGTAATTTTACAGGGATTGCTAAGAGGTTTTAAGACTGTGACTCATGAGTTGATTTTCATGTCACTAAAGGGTTATGACTGGCTAATGAATCAGCCCAGAACCATTTGCTTATTAACGGGAGATAGATTTTGTTGCAAATAAATAGGGAAGAATGGAGATGATATTCTTGATGGTTCCTATTACAGAGCCATTAGTAAAACTCTTGAGATTGTCTTCTGATTTTTATAATTAAATCATTAGTGGCGACTGTGCTGTCGTGCACATTAGGTTTGACCTTTTATATTCCTATCCAACTTTGCTTGGTCTATCACCCTTATAATGACAATGAGCTTCCCGAAAGAACTTAAGAATTATCCTGAAAAACTACTTTTGGTGGATAAAGTTGACATCAAGTCATTTACTTTATTTTTTTCAGTTGTCACCTAAAACAGTCTTTGTGCACTACATAACAGTGTAGTCCTTCAGTCCTCATCCTTTACACTCCACAGGATTATCTCTATAAATCTTTATATTGATTCGGAAAAACAATAACAAGGCTGGATTACCAGCTGCTTGTGTTGTTAAACATACTTTATGATTTCATCTAATGTTTTTCAACTGGATTCAATGTAAATGTCTTTGAATCTTGCTAACATAACATCGGCTGTCAGGCTCATAGATGAGCAAAGCAGTTTAATGAGCTGAGCAGGCCAGACTAGACTTTGCTGAAACATTCATAGAAAGATTCCATCTTAATGCCAACAGGGGATAGGTGTTTTCTACTCAAAACATGTTTTGATTTAAGGTAATCATTAAGCCACTAACATGTCAGGAGCATGCAAAGAAAATGATATAGAAGCTATTTATGAACTAACATATTTTTTTTGGTCAAAACTGTTTATTCTTCTGTCAGATTTGCAGCTGTACAGCTCAGTCTTTACTATTGGGGCTAGCGGTGCGACACATTCAAAATGCAAAGTGCTTCTCCTGGCCCAGTTTTAGCAGGCTGAGTGCCTGCCTGTGTTTTTGCTACTGTCACAGTCCTCCTGCAATTTTTAACATTTTTGTTTATTGACAGATTGGCCATCTGGATAAATACTTTCTCCTGTCTTGGCTAGAACTTAAAATTGCATCTTACATCCATCTGATCAACTGTGTGTGAATTCTGTCTGTGAAAGATACAGTAGATATTTGCTATAATCATAGAAAGGATAAAAACTCTAAAGTAAGTGAGAATGTGGCTTTCACCTTTTGCAGAGTGGGACTTGATAGCACATATTCAATAGCTTTTAAGAGATGTACAGAATATTTGCCCAAATCTGTCTGTATTAAAGAATATAACATGCAAGAATTTTGTACTAAAACTGTACAAACCATTACAACTGTAAACCCCCCTTAGAGATGACGTTGTGGTTGCCCCCCATAAAAGTTTATCCACACCTTGATTTGTATTGTTGATTTGCATGGCAAAACCTCATGGAGAATTGTACAAGAAATAAGATTTAGTTAGTATGAAATAGATCCATCCTGTTTTAGGTGATTCATAATCTGCTTGTATTTTCCCCAAATGCATTTTGCAGAAGGTCACCTTGCTCATTTGGGAAATAGTCGCCATGGCTACATTAGTTAGAAGGGTGCACTGATTTCATTAGTGATGAGATCTCATGAGAATGCTTTGAGGACAGTGAGCAGAATGCAGCAAAAAGAGTGTATGGAGATTACTCACGGAAAGCAGGGAAAAATGGGGAAGTTCTTTTCTAAAACAGTTTTCATCAAACTGTTAAGTAGGTGTTCACTTTTTAAAAAAATCTGAACATCCCTTTTTTACTTCAAGACATGGTTTAGTCTCATGGCAGCTGTCTTTTCAGTGTATCTTTTTCTTAAATAAGTGGACCACTACCGATGCACCCTAATTAGTTTTGCCATCAGCTAGTTTTTAGAAAAGTGGCTTGTCAGGTTTTAATCTTGCTCCAAGAGAAGGACTATATGGGAAAAAAAAATGTTCAAGCTGTCCAGATTAATATAAGGAAAGGTAGGCCTGTCAGTGTTTTTTGAGAGATTAGGGTGTCAAGTAAAGTGCTCACAGCCTCACAGTGTGAATACAGGAGTATACAGGAGTATGTACAAGCCCTGCTATTTCTGCCATACTTGTACTTATTTGACTATGTATGCATACAATTAGGTAGGGCTTGGGAGAAGTGATAGCCTGTGTTGCTTAATCCATTTTTTATTAGATGCAGGAGTGATAAAAAATAATGTGATGTCTCTGAAAGGTATCTTGGAACACAGGATGGTTGTTCACTACCTCCATCCATCCCTCAGAAATGCCATACCTGTCGGTGTTCATCGACATCATTTAGCCCAAGACGACTCATGGTTCAACTGTAACATATCAGAAATTCTTGTTTAAAAAACTGCAGGGTTTGGCACAAAACCAAGAGGGAAAATACAAAAAGTGTCTTGACCGTTGAAGATGCATTTTCCCTACTCATGGTGTAGTTAATGTGCTGTAAAGTTACACATTTGGTATGTTTCAACTGTGTGAGTCGGTTTGTCTGTGTTTGTGTGTCATCATGGAAAAATGTGCTCCCGGAGACACCTATGTTATAGAAACTACCACAGAAGCGGTTTTGTATGCTACACATAGTGTTTATGTGTGAGTTGACAGATTCTGTCAATGCAATAGTTTAACAATTGTGCAAGTTGCACTCACACAACATGGGTGTGTAGTTGAGATCAGTTTTTAAGGCTAAGTTCAAGATGGGTGTGGTTCAAACAGGGGCGCTGGAAGTAGGTTTAAGAAATAAGGAAAGACCATTTGGTAAACATTTACTCGTTTGTTAACATTAATTTTAGGTTTTGGATCACTGCTTTGTTACAACCAATCATAAGCCTCCACTCTAAGACATTAATTAAAACTAGAGACTATCTTGCAATGCTAGAGCTGTATTGAAACAGTCGTAAAATGTCTTGAAAATGCCATCACAGTAAGTATCTCCTTTAGAGTTTGTTACACTTACACTCAACAACATACTTTTGCTTTATGGTATTGCCTATTATTATCTTCTTTGCTCTAAGGCAAACTTCACAGCCAGCTGACACTCTAAATCTACCCCATCCTCATACAGTGTGTGCACCATCAGGAACTGAAATCTCATCGGCATCTTAACCCATTTGTCTTCTCTTGTCTTGCTCCATTTATCATCCACACCCACTGTCAAGACTTTCACTAGCTATAAATGGGCAGTGTTGAAGTAAAGAGGAAGCAAGGAGACAGAGGGAGGAAATTAGTTTGATTTCCATCACATTTTTTAAAGATCAAGTGCATTTACAGAGGAGAATACAGTTTTTACTTAGTTTATTAAAATATATCAAAGCACAGGAGAATTTTGATATATTTGATAAGCTATGTGATGCATGTTTTAGCTCAATCTGCTTTCATTCTTTCATGTACTGTAATTCTGAAGCTTTGCTTTAAAGTTGTGAACTGTACAGAGCAAAAACATGGCACAGCGGGTGTGTACCATAATGAGTGAGGTATGCCCTCCAGCATATTTCCCCTGAGTCAGTATGTAATGAGACTGTAGGTCTGTCCTTCATATTGAATCATTGTTTGTCTTTGGTGCTGAGCCAGTCCCATCGTTGATGTTATATACACTGTGAAATGGATCATTCTCAAGCACCAAAGGACTTCCTACTGTGTCGACATTTCATGTGCAAAACATTATGTGAAAGTCCTTCCCAACGTGATCATTTGTTTGAAGGATGGGAGAATAAAAGAAAGCTGATATTTGTTGCAGAGAAAGTAGTCTTTTTTTTCCCCCCAGTTTGTCCTTGTCTGCTTAAGGTTGGTGTCCTCATTTCTTGATGCACTTTACTTTTTTCTATAAAACATCTGTAAACACTCTAGAAAAGTGAAGTGTTTGTCTTCTTCTTCGTCTTTTTTTTTCTTAGAGTGGACTGTTGAAGTGTTTGCCATTTAGCCAGGCATACTCAGACCTTTGTGAGTCAGCTTGGCTAAATGTGACATATAGAAGAAAACTGATGATAACCTTTTCTTCATTACAGTGTTCAGAGTCTTGTCACTTCAACGTAGAAAGCAACTATGCTCTTTACCACTTATCTATTTTAGATGGTATCTGCTTCAAAAAAGGTTCATAAATGTATATGGACAGTGACTGTTGTTCATATACATATAGATCACAATTAAAAAATATCTTCTCACCACCTGTATTGTAATTAGTAGCCATGACCAAATAGAGATTAGCTCTTATGTTCATCATTTCACTCTGGTAGTTAAAATAAGCAGTAAAATAAAAATACAGAGATATTAAGTGGACGTTGAAAATGAAAATAAAAGACAGACAGAACACTGCTTGACTTTTTTTCTTGCAAAGAGAGTAGGTGAAATCTGCTTTTCTGCATATTTCTTAAAATTAATAGCTATGGTAGCAAATAATTGATGGTTAATGAACCGGAAGATAAGCATACAGTAAAATAATTTTATAGTTGTAAATAAGTGTACTGTCTGTTGTTGCACAGTTAGTAGTTTAAGGTATTTTGATCCAAATCATATGATCAAGAGTGTATAAAAAAGCATAATGTATATAATGTTTATAGCAAATTGCCAAGAGAACATCAGGCCGATGTGCACACACTTTGACAATGATGAAGATTAGTTGAGCTCAGTTAAGCGTGAATATCACATAAGAAACAAATGACAAATGCATGTTTGTAGTTTGTGCAAAGGTATGTTTTATTCATGACTCTCTGTTTGGACTGATTTTCAAATGTTATATTTTGCTGTCATATTACCTTTCGGTTATGTAATGGTATTTTTTATCATAATATTGTGGGTTTTTTTTGATCATCTTATTCAGAAAAAGCAGTCTGCTGAGTGCCATTCTGTTTTGGTATTGCAAACCGATAGTTAACACAGTCTGTTAAGGAGAGCTCTCTTTTTTTAATTCTTGAATTAAATTAAGTGGTTGTAATGATAGTGTGCATCCGTCTTCTGTAGATCCTGCTTGTTTGTTCCACTCACTGACTCTCTAATGCTCTTCCTTCCTCACTTGACGCCTGACCGCTCTTTCTCCACTGCGTCTCTCTTGTTCTCTTTTGCTCTCTGAGTGTCTCATAGATGGAAGTTGTGTTCATAATTTTCCTCTAGTCTCCTTGTGTTTCTGTTCCCTGGTGTAATCTTGGTGATGAATAGTGCTCCATAGATCTGAAAGAAACCAGGATTTTAACTGTACAAAATACAGAGTGGATATAAGGCACCGTCCCTATGCTTTCAGATAACAGAGATCCATTGAAGACATACTGCAGATTTGTCTTTGTCTGTTCTACTGGATAGCAATATCACCCTGACTGAATTTGAAGAGTTATTGCAGATATTACTTAATTTCTATCAGTTAACCCTACTGCGTGAATATGATGGCTGATATATTTGAGGGAGCATTTAAGTAAGCATCATACTCTGTAACTGTATTTAGTTGTGGCCTCTTGAGCAATCAGCAGTGTATGTTTTGTCATTTTTGTCTTTAAATTAATTTTTGATTAATTTTTTGATTAATTTATTGATTAATTTATTGATGAGCTTAAGAGTGTAGTTGGGGTGGCACATCTAAGTTTGTGTTTATGCAAACACTGCAGATTTGGTAATCATTTAAGCTTGAAATTGTGTGGCCGTAAGCTTTTTACTTACCTCTTATTGCAAATTCTAACTGCACAATTGCAATTTTTTGGTTCAGATGTCAGAGGGCACAT
Organism: Acanthurus tractus; assembly: GCA_029783725.1. Lineage (NCBI taxonomy): Eukaryota > Metazoa > Chordata > Actinopteri > Acanthuriformes > Acanthuridae > Acanthurus > Acanthurus tractus. Next base: position 13,038,706 of record JAQNCA010000027.1, read on the forward strand.
CCATACCTTGTAGCTAAACATTGTTCATAGTGAAGACAGCGGATGTGGATGTCCTCTGAAAAGAGGAAAATAATGAGTGAAACTGAGGGGCACAAAAAAAACTTTTGCCTCTGCTTCTGCTCTCTGTTGTGTCAGTGTTGCTGCCTGCTGGCATCAAGGCGAGGCTGCTGAGCTCCTCATGCACCAACATTGGACAGCGTTGTAGCTTCAGAGCAGATCTTACAAGAAATGAAAAGAGACAGACGTAAGGATATATTTTACTGCAGTAATCGATGCCAATGCTCATTACACAAAACAGCCAGAAAAGAGAAACAAAATGATCAACCTTTCAAGCACCTGTTGAACATGCTCAACACAAATCTGTCTTTGATCACACTGCCGGCCGGCAGTAATTTGCTGCCCTCTCTTAATCCACACCCATTTTTTACACTGCAGTAGGAGCTTGTTATGCTTAAGTGTTGAGAGTGATTGTGCAAGTACGGAAGTCTCTGTGTCAAGCCAAGATAAGAAGCAGAACAATACTTGTCATCACCTGAAAAAGTGCCTTCCAGTGGACACACAACCATCACTTTAATGATTTACCAAAAAAACTATGTTGTGACATATAGTTTTGCTAGAATATATAAAGCATGTAAATATATTTTTATTTAGTAAAAAGATATATAAATTTATATAAATGTGTGTGTGTGTGTGTGTGTGTGT
>JAQNCA010000027.1:13039507-13066080 GCA_029783725.1 Acanthurus tractus
TGTGTGTGTGTGTGTGTGTGTGTGTATAGAGAGGGAGAGAATATATAAATACTCTATATCTGTATTATATATGTATACTGTATTTACTCAGAATATAAGTATGTTCACATATATGTTTACATATGAATTTAGTTAGTTAGTTATATACTGATTAGTTGTTTAGTAAATTAGTTATAGATCTTTTGTGCTGTTAGATTGATGCCATGTATATGATGTATAGATTTTTTTTTAATTAACATCCACATTGGAAGTATTGTATTTCACCCAAAGCTCTCTGGTTTTGCTGATTTTTTGGCAAAAAATACAATTAATGCTTTTATTTAACTCCCTCAGAATCCTCAGAATATATTTTTAATGGGTCTGGACAGGTAGGAATGTAAACTGCAGCTTGATTGGTTTACAGAAGCATACAACCATGAATTCCCTAGTTTTATTTAAGGCTAACACCATACATACTGCATAGTTAGAGTAGGTCAGTTAAAAGAGGAGTAGCAGCTTGTGTGAGCACCAGCTATTGAACAATGAACCGATTCTGTAAAAGAAGAGGAAGTTGTCCAATATCAAAGCCGACACCAATGAATGTGTTGCTGCATGCTGGCAAAGTGAAGGTGCCGCTGGAGGGGTCCAGGGAACAGGGAAACTTACTCCTCTTGATGAGTGTCTGGCTTCTATAATTGGAAACTGCCTTGTCAGTGGTGTTGTTCTCCCACAGAGTGAGGCACACACAGACCTTGCAAGATATAAAGCTACTGTTGGTGAATTGTTACTTGTGTGCGCAAAAAAAGCTTTTTGTACTGCATACTTTATAATGTCACTTGGTAAATCATACTTGACTCTTGACTCAAAGAAAAGAACATGGATGTTTCTAATGACAAGGTATGTAATGATTACGAGCTGTGCACTGAAGTAAACAACATGAGAAGGGGCACTGCAGCATGTTTGTACACTATTTTTATATGTCAGCATTTCTGTTGATATGTAAAACTTCTTTTATTCTCTGATTTTTTTTAAGTTTAAATTTTTGAATGACAAGTTGTACAAACATCTCCAAGTCCCCTTAGGGTGCAATTAAAATGATCACAGTCACTCTTTTGTCTTATTTTCGTGGAACCAGAGTAAAAACATTAACTGTTCCTCTTGCTGTTTTGATAGTGTTTTGTCTGCTGAAAATTTAGTGTTGCTGCTGTTTCTCTTCCTGCTTCTTTGCAATCTTGTTGTTTTTGAAGGTTTCTGTGTTGTGGCCATTAGTCTTACCTGCAACTTAGTCTACTTCTTGACTTGTTTGGAGAAATGGGCCTAAACATACTCTTGTGTAATTTAATGTAATGTAATTTTAATAAGGAGAGGATCACCTTAGATAAATAACAGTGCCACAAGTATTAGACACTCGGGTTTGGTATTTGGATTCCTAAAAAGCAGAACTTCTTTGGACCAGTTAAGAATTTAAGAAACAGAGGCAGAGAATTGCAAGAGAATTGTATGGTAGAGACAAAATGAATGAGAAGCTGGATGTGCATGAGCAACAGTTAACAGTGCTGAAAGGTTAAATATGAGGAAAAAGTGTTTCTTCATAGAAGTTTTGTCTAAGGTTCATGAACATGTAAAGCAATGTCATGCATGCAGTTGGACCTGTCTAAGGAGACAAAGTGATAATAATTGTACCTACAAACTAAGAGATAAATACTAAAAAATCTGCAAAACCCAGATTATGTTCTTGCATTTAATTTTTCTGTATTTCCTCCTTTCACTTCACAATACATTTGTATAGCAATGGAAAATATGAATCATTCAAAGGTAATGAATGCAGTATTTCTAAAACTTTAAAATACCAGATAGATCACTGTGTTCTTATTAACAAACGTTATAAGTAAAATGCTGTATGTTGTTTCATAGTTACACAACACAACAGCAACAAGCAGCTTCTTTCATCTTCATATAAACTCTCTACAACTGCAGAACCAGCACTTAAAAGTTTAACTTTGTCTCGGGGCTACTGAAGTGACTAAAGAGACCTGAAAATACTCTGATTGGTTGTCTCTTGCAGGTAATTACTAAGACTGATAGAGGCCAGGGTGTGTCGATATCAACAAATCTGGGTCCTTTTTCAACAGTTATTGTATTTCTGTTTTGTTCAACCATTATAAAAGTAAGACCACCCAAACTGTTGGGATTTCCTTACATTCAAGGTTAGTTTCTTTTCCCACAAATGTCACAAAAACTTTGTGCAACACTCTTCAAAAATATTCATAGCAACTTTGACTTTGTACAGTACAGAGTAGAGAGCAGTGTGGAATTATTATTCTTATTATGTTTTTGTGTAATTTAATGTTAATGTGTTTAGTTGAATCATTTTTACCTTATTAAAGACATTTGGTATTCTAATGTAATTTACAGTTTAATGATTTCTTTCATTCCATTTTTCAGCAGTGTGGTTCATATGGCATAAGTTTGTCATTAATATTAAAAAATGCATCTCCTCACAATTTGGAAATTGCACTGCTGTTTTTTTCGCTCACCTCTAGAAGAGTGAATCCTAACAGTTTTGTCCCTTAATGTGAGACCTATTTTTCTGTTTTGAATGGTCTCTGTGGGGTTCCATCTGTCTGAGCCATCTGGCTGAAATAGTTGAAGTGTTTCAAGATTCACTCTTCTGCAGATGTCTGTCGCCTGATTTGTGCTGCACTGAGGAGAGACCCACCCTAATTACCAGCCTGTTTGGATCCTTTCAAAGCTGGATAACAAAAGCACTGTGGACCTACTTTGTCCCGTAACTCTTATCTTGGTGTGCCTCATGAAACATCTTGCTTTTTATTTGGACCCATGTTAGTAGATTAAAGCAGCCATACATTCTGTGTGTGCAGTGCGGATGCAGCGGGCTAGACATAAAACATTTGGAATGAGCTAACTTGAGTGTCTGTGACGTGCTTTAGTCCACATAGGGCTGCTCAGGTACAGAAAGAACTATGATCATGATTATTTATCATGACACCTCAGTGATTTTGGAAACTTCTTGCATTTGATAGATTAAAGGTTATCTTAGAAACAGTAATTTTCTGAACAAATAAATGTAACTCAAGTAAAAAAATATATATATGAAATTTGCTAAAGCAATGTCATGTGCCTCGGGTGTGTATTGGCTTCTATCTGTGTGGTACATCTGAATTAATCTTAAACTCATTCAGTATGAAATGTGCTTGGTGACCAATGACACACTGTCACCTCTGGACACATTATGTCATCATTTTAGAGGATACATGTGCTGCAAGCTGTCATATGCTTGTGCTCTCACCTAGCTTATTCATATGATAATATGGGACTGCACAGCATGTAACAGTTATCCCCGCATGTACTCCTGTAGGGTAACTGTGTATGAATGTGTACATGCTGTGTACACCCAAGTGCCACGAGATGTATTTAGAACAGCTAATTTGTTGTTACCTTTTTTTTTTTTTAGACCTAAGGCTCTCTGTCTGTCATCTTGGTTTGAGCTGAAATAAATATGCTACAGCCTGACTGAGAGTTAATTTTATGTGAGGCCGAAAGCTCACTGCTGTAAACAAAACAAATTACACTAGATTAAACAAGTGCGTCATTGCCCAGTGCAACATCTTGATTATCTTATATTTTATAAATGTTGAAAGTCAAAATTATAATTGAAATCAATGTTTGATTAATAGCCCAGTCCTACTTCCACATGGTTAACGTTCAAAGTTCATGCTAATGAGTTCAATGCTGCACAATTATTGAACTCTTCTTTGATTTCACAAACAGTAATTTTTTTTTTTTTTTTTTTTGGACATTTCAGGTTTACACAGCACAGTTCACAGTAGTGTCTGCAGTACAGAGCAAATGCAATCTGAATTCTTAATTTCATTGTAAGCCCACATTAACAGGCAACCTATCACAAGCCAGCTCTTCCCTCTGCTGATGACCTTAGCTGTCCATCATTGCCTTGTCACATACTGGTATTGTTGTGAGCTTGATAGATACCTTGGGGGGTACCGTTATAAATATAATACCCTTGGGGACAAAGCTGGTAAATGATTGTTAAATGGTTTTAGAGGCAGCTGTGGTGCTGAAAGCTTGTTGGCTTTTCTAAAGGAAATGGTTTGGTAACAAATGCAGCTTTATGGTTAATTATGTCTACTTCTCTCTGACATTAGTGAAGAAAGAAATGCATTAAAACAAATATAAAGCATTCCACTGAAAGACATTACACAGATATATACAAACTTTGCTCTGAAAAGTGGATAATTTCTCTGAACAACTAGGCATTTAAAAAATTGAGACCTTGAAAAAAATTAACTAACTTGCTGAATCATGTCTTCCTTTTGCTCACATACTGTAGAGTCAGTCTGAGATTTGTATAAATCTCACAGTTCTATCAATTGTTGTTTATGTCATTGCTTATTTTCATGAAACATACTTTGTATGTTTTGAAGACTTCTTTTAGTTGCATTGTAAGGAGCAACGCTCAGTCACTGCATTTACACATTCCGGAGGGGCTTTACTGTATATTGGCTCTTATCTCAGGAAGAAGTTGACATTCTCAAATGTTAAACGGTAAAAGATGAATAGAGAGATGTAGACACACATGAGGGCAGGATGGCTTTGTGGAGGTTTTCTTATGAGGGTTGGCTTAGAGGTGAAAATGTGCACGTCATCTCTATACAAAGGGGATATTGTGTAGAGATCGCATGTGGTATTGAGGTCGGCTGAGGTCATTTAATAGAGGTCATGCAGCTCTTTGCTTAGGGGTGATGTATATCAAGGCTGTGTGAGATGCAATAGTGTTTTCTGACCAGTACAGATCAATTGTGGCTAGTGATTGTGTTAGGCCTGCTGAGGAACTTAAACTTCTCTGATGATTCCTGTTAAATGGATGGCTTGCTGCTCTCTAGCATTGCTGAACACACATTCATAGCAAAAACTGATCACGTATGTAGCATACATTTAGATTTTTCTTTAACAAGTGTAGTTCGTCACAGCAGGTAGTAGAGAGATAGCACTGACATTGGTGTGTAAGTAAAATATACAGTCCTGAGAGTAAATACATCCACTGCAGCATCTCCCCGGGGTGCTCATTAATAACAACACCATGGGGAGATGATGTATACACTGAGTGTAGAAAAGGAGAAAGAAGGTTAAACGTGTACGTGACTGCGTCTGTGTGTGTGAGTGTTCTGTGGCTCTATCCTCTTGGAAACAGAAGGTGGGCCAGCCAGCCAGTCAGCCAATCAGCCGGGCAGCTATATAACCAATTCCCCTGCCACAAAGAGAGCAGAAACAACAGCCAGCCACCTTACCAAACACACATTCAGTAAACAAGCTGCCAGTCAGGTGATTCACCATCTGCCAAGCACCAAGACAGTCAGTCAGTCAGTCAACCAAGTGGTGTTCTTCCCCACTCTTTCAGTGAATCATGAAATAAACATTTCTTTCTGTCAGTCAGTCCTGGGTTAGATGCATTAAACACCTCAAATGAGGAGTCACTGTTGTGCTCTCTTCCTCAGCTCAGCAGCTCTGTCCATGTCCATGCATGCTAAAACCCTGTTTCCTCTCCTCACAATGCCACACATAAAGGTACCGTAGTGTCTTCTGCTTCAAGTTCTTTTCTTGTTTTGTCACTCTGATGTAGGACCAGGACCGGTGGCATTGCCCAGATTCCAGCCAGAAAACTGAACACTTATATTCATGACTGCCTTGAACTCCAGACACTTTGGCATGATCTGAATGAAGAACAATAAACAGTAGATGTAATGTGTTTGCTCAACAGACACTGTTAATTTGCTTTTCGGCAAGGCACTTTACAGCCAAAATGCACCCAGGAAGGCTCATTAGTTGTCAAAGGAAGAAGGCTTACGCTATTTAAGTTTATTCAGTATGAAGCAAACTAGAAGAATAATTATTGCAGATGCATTTGTTTGAATATGTAAATTGCTCGGCTAGAGCTTTTCTGTGATCTGAAATTCAAGTAACATTTTGTACTTCAACTTGAACCATGTAAATTTGATTTTCCCTGTTTAATGTAATGACCCAAGGCTAAAAGATATCAAGTTATGAAGGAATCATTTAGGAGCAGCATTTTTCTATGTGTGGGAGATGTCTGCTAGCGCAAAGTATTTTCAAAAAGGGATAAGAGCAAATCATATGAATAAGTTATGACCATGCCAAAACTGGTGTACTGTACACGGATGTACTAATAGGCAATGCATCAGAGAGGCAGTGAGAGACCCATTGAGAGATGAAGTCATTTGAAGTAGTGCGAGACAGCTAAATGCCTGACACACCACAAGAAATGCAAGTGGAGCTGAGCTCGGAGCCCTAAGTGACTCTTCAGTAACAAGCACAGTAAAAAGGGCAGGGTGAATTTTAGCACGCAGAAAGGGGCTGTAGTGTTTCTCAATGCAACATGAGTGTGAGTGAGCACTCAACTTCTGCTGCTTGTGAAGTTAGGATCTCTGACTTTCTTTTTGTTGTTATGCGCTTTTATCCCATCTTTCTATTCCCTTCGCTGCATTTTACTTTCACTACTTTATCTCTAATTTTGTCTGCAACTTTTAAAAGATTTGGAGAAGTACTTTCTGTTTTGGATTCTGAATTTTCAAAGAAACACATAGTCATTTAGACAATTACTCTCAATATTTTTCTGTAGTTTGAGTATCTCTTGGTGACCACTAAGACTTCTCTAGAGGAAGAACAGAAAGCTTCCCATTATTAGTGGTACAACATGGCCACTCAGGGGCCAGCTCTTAATAGTGTCAAGGGGTCCTTGAGAGGTTCCTGGATTGAAAGAGGGAGCCTCAGAGCAACATGGGGCATATGTATAATAAAGACCCCTGCATGCCTTGCTTGTGCCTTTGCCATAAGATGATCTCACCCTGAAGCCCAATTCATAATAGACAGCCCAGTATCAATAATTGAGACCTTAGAAAATGGTTTGACATTTTTTAAAGCAAGCTTCTTCGAAGTTTGGAACTACATTCATGTCTGTCTGATAAATGTGAGGCTTCAGATAGCAGTTAGTTAACTTAGCCGAGCCGGAAGACTGGAAGCAAGAGAAGCAGCTATCTGGTTCTGTCTAACCACAGTGAACCTCGAGTCTTGCTTCTGTGACGGTGCAAGGTTTCTTTCTGACATCTCCAGGCTCTGTAAGTTTTTGTATTGGTTAAGCAAAATAATGTGCTAATTGTAAATCTCTTATATTTTCTTTATGCTTTGCAAAGCACCTTCATCTTACTCATAGCAAGAAAATAGATATGTATATTTTATTCCTTTTAACAGTAAATTAACAAAGATATGTTTGACAGACAACAACAAAGATACAAATATTTTTAATAATGGCCATTAATTTTCTTTTAAAGAAATCCTTCTCAATGTTTTCGTCAGGTAGTTAACTTGCCAGTGCTCTGTGATTTACATGGAGCCACTGTAATGAAAATACCTTTAAAATATTTATAACATATCATTACAATTAATTTTGACTCATTTTGACCACATCATAAAGACAAATTATTGTTTCAATTATTTTCATTGGTATTTTTTTCACAACATAGATATTTACCTGTTACACACCAATTTTAATATATTTTCAATGTATTATATATTTAAAGGAACACATCAAGCTGTCAGCGTAGGTTTTCTTGTTTCAGCAGCATCCCAAAATATAACCTACATTGTACAAAAGCAAAAAGAGGATTTTTTTAAAGTATCATAAAAAGATAAATATATCTATTATACTGCAAACATGAGTTCTGCAAACAGGTATGTGAAGTAATTATGCGCTGCTTGCAGATGGCTTTTGCACATCTGAGAGAAGAGATGACACGTGCAGGGAGGCACTGAGCATGTTTCTTCCTGAAGGGAACACAGAGAAGTGGAGAGTGAGAGGACAAAGAGCCCCAACCCCCAACCCTCTTCTCCTCCACCACCATCAGGCTTAGACAGGGTCACGCCAACCACGTCCACAGGGGACACAGCAATGACAGAGGGCATGTCGGGAGAGAAAAAAGGATGAAGGAAAGTGGAGAGGATCACTGGGAGGTAGAGTGGATGATGTTGCACACTGATGCTCGGAGGAGTCAAAGGCTAGTGCAGATATTGTGTTTGTCTGTGGCAAAGCAGAAAGCAGCACATCTAGGTCTAGAAAACAAACTAACAAGATGACGCGAGGATAACTGGTAAAAAACTACCACTGCAGTGAACAAGTGTGGTAAATATAGGACTCAGACTTCTGTGCTGACTCTAAGATGGTATCATTACTGGAATCTAGTATAGACTATCCGAGAAGAGTTGGGAATGCTTTTTCTTGCAATAGATAAATATCACATACTTTCTCATATTTCTTCCCCAGAAGAAATCTGATGTACTACAGTGGGTGGAGGAAAATCTGTTCCTCTCTGGCATCCCAGCCAAACCAATCATTTCATGCATAATGTTCTCATGAAAGCAAGCATAACACAGTATCAACTAGCATGTGACCCCCACAGCTGAACTGTATCTTTGTTTATTTACAGAGTCGGGGAAAAAAAAAAAACATGTCTGTGCAAGTATGCCATAAAAAAGTCAGTCAGAGGTGTAATAAGGTACAAATTGATGGAATGATAATAGCTGTGAACTTTTCAAACAGCAGAAATTGTTTTTTGTCATCTTGCACATTGTCTTCTTGCTTACAACCTAGAGTATCTTAAACAGGATTTTTTTTTTTTTTTCAGCTTACTCAACAGAAAAATACCCAGTAATGACAACTCGTAGTTGAAACACCACTGTCTGGTGTTCTTGCTGGTAAGCCAATGCCCCAACACCTTACATAATTCTCTGACCTTAAAAATCATATCAATTAAATTGCAGCCCCTAGACGTGGAACAATAATTATCTAATAACACTGTATGGCTGGTTTTTTTTTTTGCCTGTGTCAGCACATACCAATTCATTAGCTCCCTTGTGGCTTTTAATAGTTTAAATGCCTGTTTCAAGGAGACAACACTCAACCATTTGAAGGTTTGAGATTATCTGCTACAAAAGCTTAATTAGTTGCAGCCATATGGCTAAGAGAACTCCATTGTATTTTACAATGGTCTCTTTTTGCTTTGGGCTCTAAGAGGTCCTCTTTATACTGAAAAAGTATTTTGTAGAAATGTTTTACAAAACGTTCAAAAAGATGAGTAAAAGGGCAGAAAGAGTTGAGATTTAATTATGAAAGTCAGTTTTCAAAATATTAAATTAATTCTGTCGGAGGGGGGGGCTACTAACTTACATTTGGAAAAAAAATTATATTTAGCAAAATAAAGATCTTTACAGCCCTGTAACTCACACGGCTTAGCTGTGTGTACAACCTGCATGGGTAATCTTCTCTTAAATTAAAAGCTGAAGCTGTTCAAATAATGTAAAAAATATAATTTTTCTGTCTGGCTCATTTGGCAAGAAAAAAAGAGATGTAATTGTCAGCTGGCATAATTAACACATTAACATTTTTTTGCCTTTCTTGTACAACCTGGCAGGGAATATGCTCAGGAATGAAGACGATGACTTCTCATTCAGTACTGGAGGCTTATTAGTACAGAGGGAGAAAACAATTTTTACCAGAATTACTCAAATATTTCTTCCTCTTCATACTTTTTTAGTGGTCCTTGCATCATGACTTTGCATTAAATCAGTATAATTGCAGTGCTATGGTAGTTAAATGTACATACTTAAATGCACTCTAAAACACACACACAAACTTGATAAACATGGCCTGAATTAAAATGGCTCAAACTTTGAATCAAACCTTCCAGTGACAGCATTTTCACTCAAACAAAATCATGTACCTATGGATAAACTGTTTAATGTTTTGACACACTGCAAACTTTAAGCATTTCAACACAGGTACTGTAAGCATGTATGTTGTTGAGCAATAATGTATGAAAAATTAGCATCATATTTTATCTGCCTATATTCTGTTCCCACTTTGCAAGATTTTCATCTGTAAGTCCATCAGCTATTGCAGGAAATTAGAAGCATTAATAATGAATTCTGTTACATTAAAATAGAAACATGAACTGTGAAAGAACTACAGTACTTGTCTTTTATTTTATGATGTGGAATTTCAATGTTTACATCATTATGTTTTTAATAAAACACAGAAATAGAGGCTTGAGTATGAGTCATAAGAGTGTCTTTGCACTTGTAAACAGATGGACTGAAATTAAGAATTAGAGGAGCAATTTGTAAATATAGTAAGTATTTTCAAAAATGTGAAAAAAACAAACATTTTTTTACTTAGAATGCGAAGTAACAGTTCAGCAACAGGTGTAATTTCAAAGACGTCTTTGTATGGAAGCTGAGAGAGGCCATAGTAGCTACTATATTTTTTTCTGTGTCTGTAGTGATCTCGGTTTCTCTCAGCTTCCATATCTTTGTGTTATGCTACAGATATATCAACTGAAGTTAGCATGCCCACCAGCTCCTCCTGTCTCTGTGTCAAGCTTAGTTGCTTTGTTGCCTTGCTGTGGACCACAAATAATAAAAACTCAACCGATTAAAAAGAAAATATAACTCATCAGAACCATTTTGATTTGTCTTTCCTGCTCCAGCAACCACTACTCCTGGTTTGGTCCAGAGAAATCAAAAATCCCTGCTGGGGATGCTTGACCTTCCTCTCACTCCTCTTCCTCCTCAAGCCTTTGCCTGATTTCCGGTGTCAGAGCGCCAGTGGGAGCTGCTGTAAATCACTTCTTTACTTGACCATAATCTCCAGCTAGTCTTTCGGGCTGTGATTGGTTCCCGTTCATTTGTTTTCACTTGAAAGCTGCTGGCCATGGCCTGTTCAGTAACTCCAAAGCTACAAAGTGACAGCAAAGAGTATACTCAGCAGCTGTAAAGAGTAACACTGGCGATATGCTCCTTTAAACAGTGCGGTAGTGAATTTGCACATTAAAACAAAATAATAAGAAAGTCTTCTAGGAAATAACATTAAATTGGTGTTTGTCTCTTTGTCTTAAGTTTCTTTGCCACTCTAAGATCAGCAGAAATTACATATCTTTGAACTTTATTTTCCCATCAGCCTCATTTTTATTCCCATCACTTAGCAGTTCCTGTTGCCCTCCACTGTGCTCTTTGTTATGCCAGTGTGGCTTGAAAACCGTTGATGGAAATGCTTTGCTTTGCCTGGTGTCAAAACATGTGCTACACCATTGCGTGGGTATGTGAAAAATTAATATTTTTGCTTGAGATTTAAGGATTTCTCTCCCTCTGTCTCTCTCTGTTAGTACTATATAAAGAGATAGATACTAGATAAAGATTAGATGAGAAAATAGGATATTCCTCGAAAATTAACTAAAAAATAAACAGGATTTTTCTTATACTTTGAAACTAACACTGACTATTTAAGATAAACAAAAGATTTTTTCAAACTATACAGGCACAGTAGTTTGAAATTAGGAAAACTTCAAAGACAGAAAATGCTTTTCTGTATAGATTGACAAGGCATTGTCCTGGTGAGCCTTTATATCATGCCAGGTATCGTTGTTGTGGATATTGTGCCTCAAGTATAATTGTAGATATTCTTGTCTGGTCGTGACGTTTCAACGTTCCAATATCCTCTCCTTCCATTTTCTTCTTCCGATCATCACTCCCTATATTGCTTCTCCTTGTTAAACATACTAATTGGTTAAACAGCCCAACTGTCATTTGTTGTGTGTGATAAGATGTTGCTTTTTTCATAGGGTATTTTAAGTTTGGCCTTCATCATAATGTCAGCAAAATACCTGTACGGTCTTGACTGCATCTTGCTCAGTTGTGATGCCACGGCATTGACATAACCTTTTCACAGACATGCTAACACCTGGCAAAGTAATACTGTTGCTGTGGTAATTTCTGCTACAATAGAAATCCTCAGGACCACACTGTACCATGATGACACACACAGACAAAAAAAATCAATCAAAGCCAGATACATTGTTCTGTGTGGTAAAAGTGTGAATATCTCTAGTTCTCCTTCACATTTTTTTTGCTATTCATCATTAAAAACATCATTATAACAGGAATGCAATGCTTAAAAATCTATTTCCATTGTAAGTAAGTACCAAAAATAGTTGTGCTTACATCACTTAAAAAGTTCCACTTTTGAAGACTTTTGAAGAACAAACTTCCGAAAGCCAGCCAGGTGTTACATTGATAAAGTGGAGATGAGCATGTATTTTCTCATGAATTATTCAGTGTCAATTTTGTGGAGTAATTCCCTTTTCATCATGCATCAGTGGCCACTTCTCACTCAAGTCTACAAATCCCAGCATCATCCCTCTGTTATTCACCTCCCAAATGAGCCATATTATAATACACTCTTCCCTCATTTAACAGATTATTTGAGATGGGTATAGTAATTTCTTTGTTTGTGTTGTCCTGCGGTGCTTTCTTCTGTGTGTTAGTGAGGTGATTGGATGTATGCAGTACATAGCCTCTGCTGTGCAGTGTGTAGCCTATATACTCTACCATGAGCAGTCCTGGATCTTTTATGAAGTGCACCAATGTTGCGTAAAACGGACCATCATATGGAATTGAGATAAGGAGGAAAAAAAGGCCAGTTGCATTATTATTGTGGTCCACCGTCATAAAACCACTGAACTGAATTCACAGTACATTATCAAAACCTCTGAAGTGTGCCCCCCTCTCTTTCTTTTCCACTCACATAAACAGCCCCCAGTCAAACAACCACATCGATAAAATGCATACGCAGAGACACACACAAGACCAGGTTGAGCCTTCCTGGGATCACATTGTTTACTACCATGGGCTATTACGTGAGCTGCCCCGAACTACCTGTCCTCCTCTACCCCCTCATCCCCTCTTAACCCCTCTTTCTTATCCCTGTGGTCATTTGTATTCATCCACTTTCATTTACTGTCACCCTGTGTCAGTTTATGTTCTCCTCTGAGCTCCGTTCTTGCTTGGCAAGCAGCTCTGTACGCTTTCCTCCCTCACTCTGCTCAGTTTCTCTTCTGTGCTTCTCCCCCCGCCCATTTCCTCTCATCATGACAGGCTGTGTGTACACCAGAGTACAGCTTAAAAAAAAAGAAAAAAAGGCAAAACTTTTGCCTTGCTCCCAAATAAATGCACCAGAACAACAGATAGACACACAAAGTTTGCCATTCAAGGGTTCAGGCATTCACATGCACAATTTTAATCAAATGTTCCAGCAGAGTATTCTAATGGGTCCTGGCTATGGTCTATATTACTTCTTTCCTTGGCAGTGAACCTCGTAATAACTGAAGACTCCCCGAAGGTTTAGCTTACTGGGTCATTCATTCTTGATGCACATTGGTGTAATGCTGAGAGAATTGCAGTTCTGATCAGCAAAGCCTCAAATTAATTGTAACAGCAGTAGATGCTCTTCAATTTTGTTTTTTGGCTCCATTATTTTTCCTTTCTCTTTCCCTCTTGTCTTTGTTGCCTGATGATTTTGAAGTTGTTTGAACCATTGGGGTTACTGTTTGAAATTAGATATTTTCAAATGTTGTTTCTGGCTGAAGAAAGCATCAGTGCACTTGATTTCATTAATGATGAATGTGAAAACACAACCCGTATCTTATTTAGTTCCCAGAGGAAGAAGCAGCCTAATTACCGGTCTGATTTTTAGATCTCAAACAGCAGCATTGGCTGCCTATTATTTACAGCTCTACCACAGCCCTACTGTTAGTTGGAGTTCATCTTTTTGTATGTTGCCAGAATGTGTGAGCATGTTTATGTGTGTTTGTTATTTTACGCCAGGAGGGGAGAGGGTGAGACCTTTGACCATGAGTGCAAGGGAGGGAATCAGACCACAGTCCCTGTCAGGGTCACTATGACAGCTGTGCTAGGCAACAAACTGTCCATGAGATAACCTCACAGTGGCTAAGAGACCAGCTGTTCAGGATCAACAGGAAATGTACTTGAATAATGTAGGGAGAGGGTATAGCAGGTAAAAGTACAAGGATTGAAAGAACAGGAAAAGTAGGCTGAAGAATCTTGAGAACAGGAAGGATCAAAAAGAAAGACAGGGATAGACGAAGTACTTGCAGTCCAGAGTTTCAGACAAACAAAACCAGATCCCTCAAGTTCATGAATAACAATAAGAATAGAACATTTCATTACAGAAAGACATGCTCTGTCTCCAAATCCGGCACTGTTGTAGTGTGTTCCAAAGGATTTGTTTTGGTGAATCACTTAAAAGCAGGTTTTGTTTTGCACTGTTAAATATTCAGCTCCCTCTTGCGAGGCAGTGTTGGGTTATTTTTAATGTACCCTTTGAGTACACTGATACAGAGCCATGGCTCACCTGAGGACTGCTGCCGTGCAAGGTATATGAACCAAGACTTGAATCTTAGTATGTTTTTGTGCTGAATGACAATAACCGATACATATCTCAGTATTTTACACAATGTGGACTAACTGCTTTGTTGTAAGTCAAGCCACATTTAATAATTACAGGGTTTCCCTCCCTTTTTGTTAAAAATACAGCTGCTTAACTTACTAATGAAAAATTGCATAAAATAATGTAATTGGCATGTCTGTATGTAGGACTGGTCAATATAGACTAAGTCAGATATCTCAGTATTTTTGACCAAATGCCTCACTCTTGATATTGCAACAAAATTGCAGAGATGACTGTTGGTGCCTAACAGAGTGCCACAATTAGACTTTCAATAAATAATCACCAGTTATGTGGATATGTGGTGGGTAAAGGCGAATAGAACAGCTTGGACACTCTTTTAAGTTCAGAAAAATACAACACTTTACTGTACTGAAGTCTTCAAAAACATGAAAAGAAAATACTATATTTTGATGCAAAGCCGAGGACAATATCAAGTCTCATTTCACAATATGGGAATAATATCGCTATATTGCCCAGCCCTGCTGTCACATCACTGTTCTTAAAAAAAAAAAAGAAAGAAAAACTGTGGGAGGCTCTGATTTTCACAGTCACTCAACAGTTTGTTTCCCACTTTCTTCTTTTTTTTTCTCTTTTAGAACAGTGAACTGACTCCATTTTGCATTCACAAGGCCGACTGCTTTTATCACAGGCTGTGAGTCATCCAAAGCGAGAGCTCCTTAAATGTTAAAACGATAAAGAAAAATGTCACTGCTTAGAGGGAGGAAGACACAGCGCCTTTTAACAGCACTGCGTGGTCATGTTTAAAATGACAGTTGATACAAGTGAGATTCTCAGGCAATAATAGCTGTCGTGAGATGATGGAGATGAGCCCTGAACAAAGTGAATGTCAACTCAAAGACTAACAAAGGTGTAACTGCTTCAACTGCAAAATCACAGGTGGCAGGTTGAACACACACGGATTTGCCTCTACATGGTGTATATTAACCAAAAAGTAGTCATGGTCTTCATCTTTCTCCTAAGTTTGCAATAAATATTTCTAATCAAATGCTGCCATCTATTGGTCAAGTACATCAGTTGAACTCTATCCTTGATATTGAGTCCCACCTAGAATCAGCCGTAATATGTCCAGATTGTGGTAAATTTCCTGTACATGAAAGAGCATATTTAGCTTCTTTAACACCTGGCCCTTTTCTGAATTGTGCTTCAAAACACCATGAAGGTGCTTTTATATAAGTGTCTTGAGACAACCTTGTTGTGAATTGACGCTATATAAATAAAATTGAATTGAATTGAAAATAACTCCATGTAATTTTAAAGGTAGCGTCTGAGGTTTGTAATGCGTCTGAATACATTTTGCTCTATGTTCCCTGTAGCAGCTGGAGCAAAAATACTGGGTGAAGCTATTTTTCTCTATAAAAGAAAGAACCTCAGAGACTGTAATCAAAAATTTGTGGAGGTGAGTTGTTTGTGAAAGAATAAACAAATCTACCTGAGTCTCATTACAAATGCTTTTGAGAAATCTGTTAAGTTACACATATGTAGGAGTTTTCTCCAGTAATTTATTTGAAGAGAGGCAGAGGTGTTTTATTGAAACATATTCTTATCGGAATTATTGTGGTTTATGCATTTTACAAGAGTCCAGGGATCATTCAGTTAAAAGAAAGCATGATTAGCTCTTGTAAACATTTTTAAATGGCAATTTGTACACCAGAGTGAGTCAAATGTTGTTAGTTTAGCACATTTTCTTACTCCCCCTGCAGTGTTTTTTAAAATATATGGTCATGTAATCATAGGGATAATTTGTCTGAGCCCTAATGTTTGTTTTCATTTGATCTGATGTTGTTGAACTTGAACTAACCATAGATAGCAGACAGTAGGGTTTATAAATCTGAGTGAAAACAAACGATAAAACATAAATGTACAAAAGTGCAGTACAAAGAGAGAATGCACTCATCTCAGATCAGCTCTCACCACTTTTTTGGGCATGTTATTGAATGTCACAGTGGCAGAATATGTCCACTTGAGGGAGGCAGAGGTGCATTGAGGTTTTTGAAGTGTTGTGTCTCACAGTAATCAAATGGCTTGTAAGGAGTAAGGTGTACACTGACCTGTAGAAAACCCTTGTTTACATGAGTCTCTTATGCTCGCTCTTGGTTGTTCACCTGCTTCTTCTCTGCTCTTCTCACTGAACACTATTTCAGCACTATCCTATCATCATTCGCATTACCTAGACCAGTGAATTTATGTAAGTGGTAACTATAGCAACAGGTTCAGGTAAAAAGTCTAAAGTTATCTTAGACATCCTTGCACATAATATTGAGTGCATAGATTTGATAGACGAGTGTCACACATGAAACCCTTTACCAATAACAAGCCAGACTGCAGATTGTGCTCTGTGAGGTGACAGCACGCTGTGTGCTGCCAAAAGAAAGGAATCTAATCTGTTGAGATTAAACAATATTTTGCAAGAAGCTTGTTGGCAATGATCTCACATTTAACACAGATCTCTTTTTTTTGAGTGAACAGTGTGTCCCTCTAATTTTCACTCAGAGATTTGTTTAACAATTAAGAAAAATAGGAAATTAAAGTGTTGAGACAAAGTATTTGTATTTGTCAGCATCGGAGCATAATTATGGATTAAGATAAATGCAATCAAAATCAAATACTTTAGATACAGCTTTCTTTTTTGTCCAGTAAATTTTCAATATTTGCGGTATTGACTAACTGTTTGGTGATCAGACATGAATCATTCAAGAGTTGATTGCATTTTTTGGGGTTTTGGCTTTTTTGAAAGACTATTTGATTTACTTTCACTCTTATACTTTTGTGACCATTCCTTGTATCTGAGAAAAAGTGGGGAAAGTCTGGGGCTCAATCACTGTTGTTGATTTCAATGATGAGGAATCAGATTTTTTGCAGAAAACCAAATCAGAAACCGCAATTAGATTTTCTGTTAATCTGCTCTCATGCAGATTCTCTTTTCTTTCATAAAAAACATAAGAAAACGGCCTGCACAAGGTGCACATCCTGCCTTCATTTTTCTTCTCAGTTTGTGCCAGTGGTGTGCGCCTGTGTGTGTGCACTGCACGTGTTTGTTGTCTGCTAGTGTGTAGGCAGTTTTGGCCTGCAGATTGGCTTCCCTTTCCTTGCGTTTGTTCCTCCAGCCTTTAGTTCTTGACAAAACCACTTGTCCCTCTCCATCCATGTTGCCCCTGGTAACCAGGGGAAAATGCACATAGACGTCATGTGCAGCAACAGGGAGGGGTTAAGAAAAAATGTTTTACAAAGAAAAGGAGAGAAAAAGACAAGAAGTAAGACAGGTAGCAGAGGCAAAGAACAGAAAAAAAGAAGTATGAGAGAGGACAAGAAGTGTGAAAAGATTGACAGTAATGATGTGTATTCATCATGTGAGAGAAAAAAACAAACAAATAAAATGCTAAAAAAAAAAGCATTCATCTCCTTTGACTATTGTTGAGTGATGATGAATTGTGGGCTGTCAGATGAAGGCCAACAGCTCTCCACTGCTGTCATGGCTGGAAGTGTCTGGCTGCCACAGCTTGTCTTTGACTGAGGGTTGCATTTTGATGATGTTGACAGGCCAAAGGCACCAACAATTACAGCTTCAAAACCTGTCATTTTTTTAGCAATCAAGAGTTTGGCTAATTCTTTGTAAATGATTTTAGTCCTAGTCTAATAGAATTTTGCAGACTAAAAAGGACCATGCAAACCTTGCTGGAAATAAAGCCCTTAAATCTTCATTATGCAGAGCAAAGAAGGACGCAGACAGACATTTTCTTTTGCTGGCCTCTTTTTCCTTTTACCTGTCAGCACTGAGCTTCATTCTTAGGGGCAAAATACATGGAGGTTTAGCACCCCATGAGCCACCACCCTTTAAACGAGAGCAGCAACAAACCAGCAGGCTAGCTGCTTTTAATGTATTTGAAAGCACTATAAGCAGCCACTCACAATGGCTTCTAGGACAAAGTAAGTGGTAGTACTAGCAGTCATGAAAGATGATTAATTTTCTTAGAAATTATTCCGGTATTCAATTTAATTGTCTTTCTATGTAAATTTTTTGACACTGCTATACTTAGTATAAGCCTGATTGTTGTTTAAAATGTATACACTTTGTAAGAAGGAGGGGAAATTTATTTGCATGGATCAAATAAATAAACAACATTAAGATTATCAAATTTACAAAAACTGGCATAAACAAAATGCAAAGTAACGGGCATTTCTATCAGCTAACATTAGAATCAAGGCACCTCAAGATAAACAGTTGGTGGTGCTAATTCTCAACTGAGGTGCCATTTAATCATGGTAAAAAAAATGGGAGCATGATGATACTACCAAGCCAGTCATCCTTTAATGGCAGAATTTTATGCAGCCTCTTCCATGTGTTTGCTTTCCTGCTTGCAACAAAAAGTTCTTTGTGAAGGTATTTATCCTGGGCAGCGAGATTGTCCTGGATTTTGCCAAGATGTGATACAAAAGAGCAATTAACTTCTATTTCAAAAATGTTCATTATTATCTTGGTGATTGCTTGTTGAATGGATTAGAGGCAGAAATTCGGAACTAGCTTTCATAGCTTCTAGATGAATCCTTATATCTGACTTCCCTCGTAGTGCCACCCACAGCTTGATGTTTTGTTGTGATAGTGAAATGTCTCAACACCTGCATAATTTCTGCAAAAAGATGACTTTTGTATTTGATGGAAATAAACAAATGGTTTTTATGGTAGTGACCATAAACCTTATTCGTAGATCTTTGTGAGCATGTTCCAATGCTGACGTTAGCATTTAGGTCACTAATACCACTATGGCACCGTTGTGTAGAGCAGTTAACGTGGCTGTTGTACTTGATTCCCTAAATCCCAGGAATGTGAGCCAGTGAGAGATCCCCTTAATATGTTTTGATCTGTATTTTCACCCTTTCTGTTAATGCTCGTCTGGAATGCCTTGATGGGGAGCAGCTTACTGTATGTGGAGCTAGAGATTATTAGTTGCTGCGTACTAGTTTGAATCAATGCTAAAATGGCCTCCATAACAATTGAACTGACTGTGTAAAGTGAGCAGTGGTATTGATAAGAAATGCTTCAAACATATTATTTACAGTATGTTGGCTTTTAGGTGCTGCCATACCAGAATAATATCAACCTCCTAATCACTGCTTAAGATTTGGTTGCAGGACATTTGCACAAGAATATTACACTGGTACATTTTTAAGAGTATCTTGTTGAAAATAGAAAGACTGCAAGCTGGTGAGAGTCAGGTATGTGTTAGATTCCAGAAAAGCAGCTGGTTGCTAGGTTTTGGAGAAAAAAGGTTAGGGGGAAGCATATTACATTTGGCATGCAATGCTTTCACATTTACAAGCATGTCTGCAATCGTTTGACAAACTAATTTAGGGAAAAGGAGTGGCAGAAGCTGGATGCATGACGTTTTCATGCATCTCCTTCTGAGTTTTTGTTTACATATGTGCAAATGTTGGTTAAATGTAAATCCTCCAAACACATGGCATTATTTGCTGTTCCATGGGATGTCCTCTCAAGCTGTGTCTGGATGGAGGGTTACTCAATAACGATTGGGTGCTTTTAGTGCAGTCTGCTGCATGAAGATTTGCACTGCCACAGATGCATTTGCCTTAACTCTCAGGCTCATGCATGCAATTAACATTTTTGCAGTGTTACTCAAGCTTACATCTCTCTCTCTCTTCATACCTCCCTCTTTTTTGTCCTCTCATTTGTGTACATACACATGCACGCACACACACAAACACACACTCTCAAACACCCTCTCACACATGCTCACACTCTGCTCAGCTCTAAAGGAACAGAAGCTTATTAACTGGCTGCAGTCAGCAGTCAGTCTCTGTGTGTAGGGAGAGGAAGGAAGGATGAATTGCTTCGGCTGGATAGAACAGAACTTAACCAAGCCTTACCGGATTGAGTCATACTGGGCTGGGGCTTTTTTTTGGTGAATCAACACAGGTTCCCTGTTGGCTTGTACCAGGAAGAACTGGGCTGTTCTGGGCTTGAAGAGACTGAATTAGTTCAGTTGAACTCTTGCTGGGCTCGATTTTACTGGACTGTGTTGAGTTTGCCTGCAGGCCTGGGGAGAAAAGGACTGGAGTAGACGGAATTCCCTGTTCCCCCCACCCCCCCCCCCACCCCCTTTTTTTGCATCCCGCCCTCCCTCTCTCCCTCCATCCTCCCCTCATCTTCTCTCTTGCACTTTAGCAGCAGACATCCAGTGTTGCAGAGCAGACAAAGGCAGCAGCCCTCAGTGCCTCTGTTCATCTGCTGGCTGCTTAAAAGACGGAGAGGGAGAAAGAGAGCAGGGATTTTTCTTCTCTTTTATGATCCCAGATTTTTCTCAGAGGGAACTGCTGGTGTGAGGAATTACCAGCAGAGTTTTTCTCAGTTTGTTATCCAGAGGATTTTTGGATGTGTGATGTGAGCCTTTTTTTTTTAATAGATCCCTAAATTTTGAGGAAATTCTTGGACTCTGACTGAGCAGAAGCATCCGTTTAGTGTGTGTGTCGCTTTGTTTCTGATATATCTTCGCTGCCTTGACTGTTCATTTATCTGACTGGCTCTGGTGTTGGTGGTGCCTAAGCCGGGGGCAGGCATGGCCCAGCAGGCAGGCATGGGGGTGACCCACCAGGACACCCTGGCAGTGCCCCCCATGCCCAAACACTCCGGCCTGAATGAAGACCTGGTGAAGATCCTGCGGGAAAACCTGCTGCAGCCAGAGAGGCCAAGAGGACACCGGCGGTCTCCCTCTTCCATCTCACCCCGCCTTTCTCCCCGCAACTCACCACGACTTCTTCGCCGCATGCTGCTCAACAACAACATCCACAAACAGAGGCGCTTCACTGTCGCACACACATGGTGAGACCTAAATCAACAGATAGAAAAAGGAGATAGCTAGTCTTATTGTTTTGCATCAGTGAATGGGGAGCTGCACACAAAATGCATATGTGTGTTTGTCTTTTGTCAGACAGCTTGTGGTCTAAACCGCACCCATGGCAAACTTTCAAGGTCGGCACTCTGTTTGTTGAACATCGTGCGGGAGAAAGGTGGCGTGTGTGATAAGCCATTTGATTAATTAAACTTTGTTTGCGGTTTGAGTTGAATGCCTCCATATCAGGCTGAGGTGGCAGGAGTGTGCTTTAGCAAATCTTTCCTGTGGGTTATTCATGTTGAATCTCCTAGGAAACCCTTTTCTCACCTTTAATACTGAGTTTCCCTGTGCTCCTACTCTCTATCCAGCTTAATGTTTGTCTCTATCTCTTTCCCCTTCTCCCCGCTATGTGTGTCTGTTACCAATTCTCATTCCCCCTGTCTTCCTGTGCCCCCCCTCTTTCCATGCTGTCCCTGCTTTTACCTCTTTGTGATTTACTACAATAGTCCAAAATGAGAAGAGGTATACCCAAAGCTGCCTGTCTTGTTAGGTAGGTAGAGCTATCCATCACTACATTTGTTCCCTCCTGCTGTGGTTTTCTCTCCACACCTGCCTGCCTGCAGTTTTTGACTATTAATTAGTCTTCTATTCCTGGCTGTCTATCAGCCTCTGTTGCACTCGCCTCCGCCCACTCATTCCCTCCTTTTGCCTCATATCTATTCCCCATTCGATCTTCCCCCTGCACCTCTTCCCTCCTACCCACTCTCATTTTTTCAGTCTCTTCCACGAGACACCTCCCTCCTGGCATCTGAATCGGGTTCATGACGTAATTCAAAGGTTTACATATTCTCAAACATAAATAAATAAAAACCTCACATTTTTTTTCCTGTAATAACCCCCTCACTTGTACCTCAGGCTGTATTTTATCTCATTTTTTTCAAGTGGTTCAATTGTGTCTCAATTTCTCTACATTTAATCCCCCCATTTAATTTTTTTTCTATCCATCATCCCTTTACTCTTTTGCATTCACAATCTCTCCTCATAGCTTTTTTTCTTTCCCTATATCTCTTAAAACTCATGGCATTAGTTGCTCAGGGAGAAACGCAGTATCTCATGACTCCTATAGCTCTTTTCTATTTTAGAGACCAACTGCTTCCTGTGTGTCCGTATAATTTTAGTTTTATGAATTAATTATATGTGTGCAAAATTAAACTGTCTGTGTGTGTACGTACAAATGTGGTTTGTACGTGGTTGTTAATTCAGATTATGTCATTTTACACACCACCGCCAACGTTTTCCCATGTGCCACTTTAAGCAGAAAGCTATTTCTCATGGTTCCAAATTAAGAAGCAGAAACACTTAAGTTCTTGAAATGAATTTTTTTCCTTCCCTGTTATGATGCCTAGCCTTATCACCAGCACGACAGAGAGACTAACAAGCCTGATTTTCAAGGAAGTCCCACTTATTAAATATCTGCAAATGATGAACACAGTGGGGGTGTAAAAAGCAAGTGGCACTGGTGGCATGTTGATGCATTCATTATAGATAAGAACACAGCCATAACTGTCAGCTTACATGTGTTGATGCAAAGCTGCTACGCATACTATTATGATACTCATATTACACATACTATGGGCATTAGTTTTGAATTTTATTTTAAATTCTCATTTAGATTACTATTCGGTAAAAGATGTGTACCTCCTCCCTTTTTCAGATCTACTGTCAATGTGCTGTTTGGCAAGATCTTGTTAGATTCAGTTGTCTTGAAAACTTCTGAGGATCTGCTAATATGTATTAGTTTCCTGTCCATTCTTGCACTTGTACGAACCCTTGCTCTATAATGTAAGAGGGCACTATTTGTGATAAGAGGAGCAATTTTGGCATTATTTAATCACATAAAACTCAATAGTAAATTTATTTGCCTTAATATTGTCTTTGTAGCCAAATCCTGATGAAGATTATATGCCCGGGCCAAAGAACACTATTGAAGTCTAAAAGATATTACAAGCCATAGTTGTGTCCGGAAGCATGTTCTGTGACATCTTTAAACATACCTGAGAGAGAATGAAAAAAACAGCTGTATTTTGAATTGTTTCAGAACAAACTTAACCAGTAATCTATGTTTAAATGTATTTTTAAAATATTTGTATATGGTACAGAGCTGTAGATGGTAACAGTCAAATTGCAATAAAACAGTGTAGAAATATAATGTTACATCTTGTACTCGCTTTAAAATATTATCAATGGAAGCAAAAAACGGCCCATTTTACAGTCGCACATGAAATTGTATAACTACATATTATATTATATTATATTATATTATATTATATTATATTATATTATATTATATTATATTATATTATATTATATTATAACTATTAAAATATGAGTAGTATTTTGTTATTACAGCTTGTGATTGCAGGGCTAATTGAAAATAGCTTGTATTCTGATGATTAGATTATAACATGCGGTTGCATGCTAGTTGACTTCATTTTTATTAGTAATGTGAATTTGCTGTGTTACTGCTAACTGAAGCTCATTGAGTCAAAAGCTCAATATTTCAATATTTGTGTATAAAATGTGGTGTGGTAGTTTACAAAGGAGCACTTAAGTATTTTGTTTAAACATGGTACTTAAGTAAATGTACTTAGATGTAAATGTACTTAGTACTTACCTGGTTTGCACCAATGTCAGGTTGTAGCTTCAGAGCTAATACTTGTTCAAAGGACAATTTTGGGATTATTTTTGTTAATTTCAGGGGATTTATTTAATTGAAATCTCAAGCAAAAAAAGTCATTCATAACGCTCTAATTTCCTTTTTAAATGTCAGTCTTCATCTTTTTAATTTCAATAGCTAACACTTATTGTGGTTGTGTTTCTCCTTGACTGCAGAATCTGAATAAAGCACTTTTCAGGTTTCAGCTAACACATTCTTCACCGTCAGTGTTTGATGCTGTTTAGCCTTCAACTGAGCACGCCGCAGAAAACATCTCAGTACATGTAGCAAAGAGAAATGTGCTGTCATGTATCTCTTTGAATATGAATGTAAAATGTGTGGGGTTTTTTAAGGCAGTGGTCTTTGCATCATGACTGCGTGGAAAGAGCAGAAAATGACAGAGGTGAAGAAGACCAATGACCACTTAATCTCTGTTTAACTTGTTGGTCATGTACCTGTATATGTCTTGACATTTAAAAAAAGTAGCAGAAAGAATATCAGACAGAGAAAAAGAGAGTGTGGGAGGTTGGGAAAAAAAAAATTGCTGTATTTGTGTGTACACGTGTGAGAGAGGGCACAGGAGAGAAACAATTTGTAAGAAAGAGACACCATCAAATGGCTGTAAGCAGTCGGGAGCTTGACAACTGCAGTGCAATTTACTCCAATCACCTACTTATTGTTTTACAGCTGCAGGGAATCACAAGGCCGCTGTGCTGTAAATCTGGTGACATACACAGCCCTTAGTGGCTCCACTCTACACTTCATTAACAAGACAATCCTTCTCCATTGACCGATCGGCCTGATGTACTGCTTCACTGTTCTTATGGTCACAACACCTTGAAAAGCATATGCAAATTGTTTTACAATCACCCTGAGAATACTTACTTACATGCAATACTGATTGACGTCCTCGCTCTGAATAAATCTGATTAGCTGTAATTATTTGCAAAGACATAAAGGAGGTAATTTGGGGGGATTTCATGAAATGTGATGGTTTGAAATCAGTGCAAAAAGGGTTCTGGTCTATTTTTATGACAAAATTTTAACTCTTAGCACTTTCATTTGTTGAAAAAATGTGATGGTGGTTTAATGGAATATTGAAGGCTGTAAATATTTGAGCTGGGAGGAAATTGGTTAAGGGAAATTTAATGTAGTGGTTCTTATTCGATTTTTGCCAGTATTGTTAAAACCTAAGCTGTAGCACTACCTCCAACAGCTGCAGAGGCATTAGTGTGGCTTTCTGTATGGAATTAAAGATAGCTGCAAAATTGTGTGTGTTGACAACATACTTAAGACTTAGTAATACATTGCGCCTCGTAGGGAGGGGATATGTTCAGGATTTGAGTTGTTTCTAACAATAGTAAAGGCACATTAGCAGTACAGTCATTGGAAATATGTAGTTCATTATCAACAAAGAGCACTTTCTGTGACATGCTTACAGGCTTGCTCTATATTTTCGGATACAGCAGGCAATGACAGGTGGTTAATTGCCCTCAAGAGTCTTTTCTGCTATGGCTATTGTTTATTTGTGCCCCTGAATGTGAAAATCTAAAAAGACATGGTTCAAAAACGCTCTCTTATCAAGGTGCTTATCGATTGCTCTCGGCTTTACAAAACCACAATATGTAAGAATGTAGTACTCTCACTTTCAAGTGACAGACAGGCTGACACTCACGACTCAGTTTTTGTATTCTCTCCATCTGAATAACTGTGTTGATATCCTGTTTTCAACTTTCCTCTTCACTGACCCTGAGGTATTTTTAATGCCGTTGCACAACAGTGTCTGACGCTGCATTGCAACGGTGCAAGTGTCTCTTTACGTAACAGTGAGTGGAGTTTAGGCGAGGGTACAACAGGTGGCTCCAACTGGTGGTGCTGATATTTGTGCCTCTTCCCTGGCTGAGTGGTCTGACTGGTTTTTGTGGAGATAGCTGGAGGGTTAGACAGATATGGACAAATAAATGATGGATTGATGGAAAACTGGATAAAAGGTTGAAGATAAATGGGTAGATGAATACAGGATGGGTGGGATGAAGGGAAATAGGCAGAGCATGAGAGAGGGTGAGTGTGGGAGTAGATGACCTCAAGCTAAACGCAGTGGTGCTAATCTAGGCAGAGCATGACTCTTTTTACTTCTCACACTGTTATATCATCTTTTTCTGTGTCTTTCCTGCTTACCATCTCATTTTTTGTTGCCATTCCTTTGCAGCTGATAGAGTTCCTACAATAATTGTTGCTCAAGGTCTTATAATTGTTCACAAATTATGTAACTGACTTTGAAGTCTGAATACCAAGTCTTTTTTCAAGAATTAGATTGACAGTGAAGGAAGTCACAGCTCCGAGCCAACGAAAAATATTCGGTGTGGACAACTTTTCTTCTTACACTTTTTTAAAAATAGATTAAAAAACATGATATAAGGTGTTAATCGGAAAGCTTTAGGGGTGCTGGTAGGCAGATTTTTGTAGCTTTTGACTGTAGCAGGCTGGCAGTTTGCCCTCTTCCAGTATTCAAGCCGCTCTAAGCTACCGTATTTTCCGCACTATAGGGCGCACCGGATTATAAGGTGCACCTTCAATGAATGGCCTATTTTAAAATTGTTTT
>JAQNCA010000027.1:13066375-13106014 GCA_029783725.1 Acanthurus tractus
ATATAATAATGTTTTTCATGGACATATTTGATAGTGAGCTCAAGATCTTCACGTTTTTGGATCAGTTCAACATCTTGATGCAGAGGTGATTTTTCCTCCTTACAACTGAGCTGATTGTTTATCACTTACAGCTGAAGCCCTCCTACTGCCTCCTCAGTGAGAGTGTCCACAGTGAGCTCTCAGCCATTGCTAAGTGGGCATTTCAGGTGAAACAGGACTTTCACTCTCTCTCTCTCTCTCTCTCTCTCTTTCTCTCTATATATAAATATATACACACACACATACAAAAACATATACACTCATGTATGTGTGTGTGCGTGCCTGTGTATGTGTGAGTGTGTGTATGTGCAGCTTCCTCTGGCTGTGGCTTTAGATCACAATGACAGTGACGATTATGATGGCAGTCACTGTTGTATCGTCTGTTCTGTTGTATTGCCAGCTTTCCAGCTCATGGTACATACCTTCTTAACATTTATTGTTTTCAGGGTCTAGCTTTGCTTAGGTAATTACCTTCCATTCCTTTGAGGTGGCTTTGGATTGCAGCTGCCATCCTGCTGTGCAGCAAGCCGGATTCTCCAGGTTTTATCAGCCCAAACACTGGTCCTCACCCAGGAGAATAGCGCGCTTGTGATTTGCATACATATGAGCATTTGAGCGGTTGTGCTGCTGCTGTGTTAACAGTGCTGCCTGCAAGCTACATCAGCATAGAAAGTACTGGCTTTTTATTTGCAAAGATGGTCAGATTTGGACTCATCACTGAGATCATACACACAGGGCTTTGCATACATGCACACATACATAAACAAATAGAGTTATAGACACTCTCTCTGTGTTTCTCTTCATTAGGTATTTGACGAGACCTTGGTTATATGACTCAGCTTTGACTTAGTATTCTGAGCTAGTGGCCGAGTCAGTGTTGGCTGAGATGAATAAAAAAACCTTAGGTTATATAACTGCTTGACTGAAAGAGACTGTAAAAGAGAGAGACGTATGAGTGTGGTAGAGGAGTTTTATATGTTTTTATATGCTGGAAGTGTATTTCAAGTCCCACCAACATAACGTCTAACTTGCAAATTTGAAGTGGTCCCCTGGAATTGCTCAGTAATTCAAACATCTCATTTAACACAGTACTATACAGCAGAACTGGATTAACTTGGATATGATCAGCTCCACGCTACTTGATAATGAATACTACTTCTCCCCTGTGTTGTACCTTTTATTGTTTTTGTCAGTACAGTGTACACTGACTGACCTGGAATGACTGTCATATCAGAAAGAGTTACATGTAAAATGAAGGCCTCTGCAGAAAGTTCAGCCTACAGTGGAACGCTCACTTTAAAGGAAGCTTTTAGTGTTGGAAAGCTTCTACAAATCCTTCATTTTCAAGAACCAGACTTGGACAAAAAGTCTCTGCTGTGAAATTCTGAAAGGTTGAAATTGAAGAAACTCCCACACACAGTATTTGTTATCATGTCCTTTAGTTTTAATTCAGCCATGGAACTGGGATAAACAATAATCAAACAAAATAATAAAAAAACAAAATTTGTGCAGTGTCATTTGTAGATCAATGCTAAATCTTCCAAGTTTGCATCATCATGCATCTAAAAATCATTGCCTTTTAACCCTACCTCTAGTTGCAACCCTTTTCAAAACTCCAAGAAGACAACACCTCCTGCAGTATTTGTAGCGCAAAGAGCAAAGCTGGCCAGAGCAAGAGTTCCAAATCGACGAAACATTTGGTCAAGCACAAATTTGTCTAAAAGCTGAGAAGTACACTGCTTTTGATAGCCTGAAAGCCAAGTCCCCCGCCACAGCTGCAGCTTAGTTAACATTAGCACATAACCTTCATAAAAAGCAGGCAGTTTTTTCCACAATATCAGCATTCTTAACGCTGTGGAACCAATGAAGTTTCGTGGCTGATGTGTGTGAATGAGAGGATGCAATGAAGAAGGAAGTTACACAAGGAGCTATGGGTATGTTGAATCTGTGGCGGGTAACTGGTTTCACGGAGCCATACATTTTACTGATGTTATCATGGAGCAGTTGAGCTCAACATCAGTATGTACTGACACATGAGCTTACCGATTTCATGGGAGGTATGGACCCATTAAGAATTCACTGTGATTGTCGAATGCCATGTTAGACATGAAAGGAAATAAACATAAACCACCCCTTGATTCAAAAAAAGTGTTGCAAGTTGATGTTTCTAATTTCGTATATCTAAGTCTGTCTATGCTCCATGTAAATGTCTGTGGCCTTCCAGCTCAGTCTCCTTCCTCCACGCTTTACTTTCTTCTCATCGTGATCATCAAGCCCAGTGCAATGCCAGAAGTAGTCTGGCTCACACTCATTACATGTCAAATTTTATAACCCTCTTGAAAACCAATTGGGACACTAACTCCGCCTCCAGTTCTGCTGGCAGATCTTTTTTTTTCTTTAACCTGTTAAATGCTATGATACCACTCAGTCCAAATGGGATTCTCATTTCCTAAAGCGTGTTGATCCTTGTGACATTTAGCTCAGTACAATTCAACAGGTCTTCATCTAGTTGAAATAAAGGGTTATTGCATGTTAATCATTTGAACATAGACACATGAAAGTGAGTTAGCAGTGGTTAGTTCCATTCGAGATTCAATTAAATAATGACCAGAATGAATCTGAGTTGAAGAGACCACAGCTGCAGGGCTTCATCAAAGGCCTTTTGATATGTTGATATCTTTTTTATTCAGCGAAATCACTGACAGATTTTGTCAGTGGTTGCCTTAACATTTCATCCATTTGTGTGTTTTTTGTTTTCCATTTTGACTATGCAATTTGCATGTTTGTCATTGTACACATGGTTTTTATTGGCTCA
This sequence comes from Acanthurus tractus, assembly GCA_029783725.1. Taxonomy (NCBI): domain Eukaryota; kingdom Metazoa; phylum Chordata; class Actinopteri; order Acanthuriformes; family Acanthuridae; genus Acanthurus; species Acanthurus tractus. Next base: position 13,069,230 of record JAQNCA010000027.1, read on the forward strand.
AGTGTTGCTGCAGTGCAGAAATAAAATTGCCAGATTCTAAATGTATGTAAGCCTTTATGTCAACTTTTATTCCACTGAATACACATACAGATGGATGATGGATATAAAGAGATTAAAACAGAAGAATTGTGGATATTTAAGCAGTGTAGCTGTTTATCATTAAGCAGTTTACTCAGTTCAAAAAGCGAGTATGATCACCTGTATCTCATAACAGGTTTCAGAGGTCTAATTAGTGAACTTTGCCTGCTCTGTTTCTCTCCTGTCTAGCCTTTTCCTTTACATTCTTGTCTCTAATTTTCTTGCTTACACCTTCATTATCTTCAGCTGTGTTTTTTATTTCTGCTGATTTTACCACCAGAACTTTGACATGATTGCTCAGGAAGAAGTCAGCTGCTGATTAGGGGGCTGCTCTGATAAACGCAGCTGCACTAGAGCATCGTCAGAATAGCTTGAGGATGGAGAGAGTTGAGAAGATGACTGCCAAAGTTTTGTTTTTTTTTATAGCTATGGGTGTTTTTGTAATGGACTGCAGATGGCCATGAACTCTGTCTTGCATATCTGATATAAAGGATGAGAGGTATTGGCTATACTTCCTCCTCCAGAGCTGCATTCTCATTCAAAGATTTTGCTAATCACAGGAAGATTCAAATGATAGTTTGATGTGGCCCAAAGCTTTCATTATCATTTTCTCTGTGAGAACCTTGTTAGCCCGAGGTGACATTCATTTATGATGCATGGCTCTGGTAAATCCATTGGTCATGCCTGATAACAGTTGGCAGGCTTAGCTCATTAAAAAATAATTGAAAGTATTACCACATCATGTCAAAATTCTTTAATTTTTCTATACTTAGATGCCATAACTGGAGCAAAAAAAAAAAAAAAAAAAGCGTCATAGAAAGGACAGCCCTGCAACTCACCCGGATAGATATTCAGCTCACATCTTATAACAGCTTTTCAAGGCTTGGTCTGATGTTGAGTAGCCACATACAAGGCCATGGTAGAGTGAATGACTTCTCTGTGGTGTTGTCATGTTCTAGTGCACAACAGGATATGTAACAAGATCCCCGGCTGTGTTTTACCCTGTTTACTTCACATCACGCTAGTTGTTTTAAGCCAGATTTGTAATGACATAATAAGCTTTATCTTATCGTCCATGCAGTAATTGTAAAGGCTTTGTAGTGCATGAAGAGTCAGAAGTAGCACAAAGAAATGCTAGACTCCTGTGACTCCTGGTGGTAAAATGTGACAGGGAGTACAGGGAATTTGCTCCTTTTTATTGTCCCATAGTCTAAATATTTTAAAACTTAAACTTTTGTGAAGATGCAGCATGAATTACCCGTCACACTGCAAAAAGAGACCCCTGAATGAGCAGGGTAATCAATCTGCATTCTTGTCTACATTTTTAGGGTGTTTGGTAACATTTTATCTGTTTTCCTTCCATTTTTGTTACCCCCTGAGGTTACTCCATCCACCTTGTTTGAAGGGTGCCAAAGTACACAGAGACAGTGTCCACCTCTGGCAGTTCTAATGAGCTGCATGTCCAATTAAGATGCAGCTGCTTCCTGTGTTGTGAGAGCCGTCCTGCTATTGATGTCATCCCTTGATCATTTTACACAGCTGCTTCCAATATCCTGCTCTTTATGAGGGTGTGTTTTCATCTTTTATGTGCTTGCATTTGTGTGCATATGTGTGTGCAAATATAGACTGTGCAAATACATCTGCACATCAAACTGTGTAATTGTGTTCATGTCTGTTTGTGTTCTGTTACAGTGTGTGCCTCTTTACAAGTATGTGTTCTTATTTGTGTAAGTGCCTATTCTGATTACCAGTCTTCTGATGTCTGCCTGTCTGACCACTGGGGCTGTCTTCTCTGATTGCATTGATTCATTTCCTCTGCATGCAGTTAAATGTCATAAAATTTGAGGTAGTTTGTCTATACCTAGTAATGTCGAGCACCAGACCCCATCGAAACTGTCTGGTTTCTTATTCTTCTCAATAAATTTCATTTTTTTTGTTCCTAAAGGTGCTTGAAAATTCATCAAACATTGCACATGCATCAAAACTGTTAAGAAATGTTATGTTTTACAGATCTTGTGCAAAATGTGTGTGGCAAAATGGCTGAAAAGGACATGCATGTATCTCTCTGTAGTTTTTTTTTTTGAGAATTCAGAGCTTTCAGTGTTCATATTTGTGTGATATGAGTGCCAAAATCATCTAAGCCAGCTATCTCTACAAGTCTGTTCAGATTTCTTATGCTCTTGTTTTGTGTTCAATCATTACCCATGTTGTTCATGCAGTGCTACAACCGATGTCCATTCTCTGCATATAATCAGAATATCATTATTATAGTTAAATTAAGCTCCTCACAACATATGTATACTGTATCAGAAAATGTACAGTTCTTTCAGAGCTGTTCAGGCCAGATGCATGAGTGGTAGGTTTATTCGTAAGCAAACAGATGGTTTGATGGAATGAACGTAAAGTCTGTACAGTAGGTGTCATGGAGGAGGAAAGGTTAAGTGGATACTTGGGAAGGATGTTGTAATTTTCTGTCAGGCTGCCCAGTACCAAGAAAATGAGGAGTGGCAGAGTGTATTTGTTGTCAGAGGAATCATGAACAACTGCGACTAGAAGCTCAGACCAGCTAGAGTACGGTGTCCTGCTATAATCAGCTCTCAGTGTTATCTCATCTCCAATCTATCTACTTAACCTAAACATGTTCTGAATAGGGCTAAGACTGATTGTGATTTTCATAATCAGGGCATTTTTTCAGTTCTTTTTCTAATCAGTTAATGTTCGATTTAGTAAATATCATGCCAAATAATAATGAAAATACTGCATCTTTTTGCAAACATTAATTTGAAACCCTTAAAACATTGAATTAATAATGAAGTAAAATGGATAAAAGAAGAAAATCCCAACACTTTTAAAGCTGGAACCATAAAATGATAAATTATTTCAAAGCTTAATATTTTATGATTTTTAATTATTAATTATCATCATTTTAGCACCAGTTTTTTATGTTTTTTTAAAATACATCAAGACATCAAGGTCACAAAGTTAAGCTTTAGGCATATGTGGGTGTCAAACAACAGGAGAACACTTACAATGCAATGTTTAGTGGTTTGACAGAGGTTTGACATCCCTCTACATGTTTTATATCACATCATGAGACCCTGAAACAGTAATATCTTAAAATTTCCTGTATACTAGATTGCATATTTCAAACATTATGTTAACTAAAAATAGTAATAGTATGTATATGTTCTTATGTAATTTGCTGTTGTTTTCAGGCTCCAATAGGCCTAATTACGCTTTGGCATTGTGCTAAAGAGACTGTTTTCTCCTATCATGTCCCAAAAGAAGGATGTAGTAATTGTTTCCATTCTCACATCCAATAACAAGACACATCTAAAATTAATATAGTGTTGATTTCAGTATGTTGTTTGGACTAATTGTGTTGTAATTGTCTGTACAAAACCTAAGTGCTCAGCGGAGAAACATCTTAATGAACTGAGGTTCTTTGCATAATACATGTTCTTCTGTTTTTTATATCGATATCCTCCAATTATTCCCCCAACACCTGTGAACATTTCTATTCTTAGAAATATATTTGTTAGTGTGTTTCAACAGCAGCTCTATGTGCTGTATCTGGCTGCATTAATAGGACCTTTTTGCTCGCTAAGGGAGTGTTAGGATATTGACCTAGAGTGAAAGGATTAGTGCAGGTACTTAAAGCAGATCACTGCCTTAGACCACCTCTCATTGCTTTAAATGGATGCTCCTGGCCAGACCAACTGTCAAACCACAGGAGAGTGAATAGATAGGGTATAGGTTCAGGAGATGAGTAAGTCATAGTGGTTTTAAAAAACGCTATTTTCTCCCTTTCTACGAATTATCGATCCTCTCCAAAGCCAACTGTTATACATCTAATTTACCCTAGGTATCAGTTTGCAATCCAAAAGCACTCATCACAGTTGGTATAATTGCTCTTAGTTAACCACATAATGCTATATTTTCTCAGCTTTCAAAAATGTACATGCCATTTTTTGCTGAATTAACTTGAAAAGAGTTGTTGATTTTTGATGTGTCTTTTTATTTTGTGAATTTTGCAGCAAAATGAACAATGTCTGTACAGGAAAGCTACATTGCAGTTTCCCTTACATCTTATACAGGCGCACAGTCATGCATGCATGCCCCACACTAGAACATTTGCAGATGTAAGTCCAAATACAATGTATGGTACCAGTGTTAAACATAACTGTCTCCTGTGCTAATAACTTTGAAGAGAATAAGTCAGCTGATGAGCTGGCAAAACTAACAAGTATACTGTATTTCCTTAAATAGTGATCAGAGTCTCTTTTTACATAAACTACAGAGAGCACTAGGTCTATATATGTGGGCTACTTGTATAAGAAGTAGGCTTTTTTAAAAAAAAAAACGTATTTGATTAATACAATTGCTTGTATATGAGCACAGTTTACCTGTAGAATGTCATAAATAGGCATTTTTGGAACATTTTACATCTTTTCCAGTTTGTTGCTGCTCCTGTCTTAACTTGGATAAAATGTGTTGCTGGCCTCAATTTGATGAGATGAAAAATTAACATTTTACAAAGTGTCCCAGCTTTTCTTTGAACAGGGGTTGCAGTTTGATGGCAGTTTGTCTAAGATTTTAAAATGGCTTCTCCATTGCATTGGTGTTTTTCTACAGGAAATGGTACAGTAAAAACTGCTTTGGATAAAAGAATGACAAAAAGAAAAAAGATTACAGTTGAAATAACCATTTTTTTGAGTTATTGCTGTTCCATAATGTGGATAAATAGTTGTTTCTTTTTCTCTTTGATTCAGAAACCATAAATATCAGCACAGTGTGGTCAACACGGTCTTCATTTTTAGCTGTGTGCCAGGAGAGGATAAAAAAAAAAAACTCTGGACAAATAAGTGCTGTTGGCATATATTTGTATGCTGTAGCCTAACCAGATTTAGCTGCAGCTGCATTAGGTCAACAGAAAACATTTGGCCATCTCCATCTCTGGCATGAGCGTGCAAATTCATGGTCTTTAAATTTTTTGATAATGGTGTCTTCCCCTTTTTTTTCCCCCTAAAGCATCACTGCATGTTTCTCCTAGACCACAGTAACAGTTTTGTTTACTCACTTCCATCACCTTTACCATGCCAATGTGAGGGCTCTTGCTCATTTCCACGACCCTACAAGGGATCTGCCAAAGGCTGTTAGGTTGGTTTAAAAGCACCCTCCAGATGCTAACCTTGGCGGAGCTCAATGACTGTAAAGTAAGATTTAGCTGCTGTGCTTAACGGTACACAAACGAGGTATTTGTGTTTGTTTTTTTTCCCTCGTCAAACTTTGCACTCTAAAGGTTTAGATGTTATAATGAGAATGAGCCTGTCCTTCTCAATGTGCTGTTTCTGCTGCTCTATTTAATGTTTAACTACACTGTTGCACTTCAGCCAGTGATATTTGCTGTTTCAAGAAAACAATGTTTTTAGCGAAATACCCTAATGCCGCTCGGCAGCAAAGAGTTTAACCTTCAGTCTGTCTTTAAAAGGTAATAGTCTACTTGGTTCACGATTTCTCCATCCCAGAAAGAACATAGCGAACGGAAAACAGTGAGCAATGACAAATTGCTGTGCAAATTGTCTGTAAGCTGAATTATCAGCTTCCATTACACACAATGCCTTTGATGAGTACTACTAATTTAAATTTAATTTAAACACTCAAAGTTTTTGGCACTATGACAGTCTTTAAGTCTTTATGCTAGGCTATTGTAAGCCAACAGATGATAGTGTCATTGACCTTTTCCTCTCGCTCTCTGCAAAGAAAACAAACAAGCATCTTTCTGTTCTGTTTTCCTAGATTATATTTTATAATTTTATGGTTCTGCTATAGTGTTTTCTCTTAAGATTCGGGGTATTACATGTAACTGTATACATCAGGAAGCAGCAAACCTCTTGGTGAGAAGAGCTGTTCATTTTAAGAAGCCATTGGAGAACCTTGGACTTCTGGATTTCTCATCGATTTCCAAGAAAGGTGCTTTTATCTACTAGCCCTGTTGACACATACTCATTGGTCTCCGTGACAACAGGCAGCTAACCTGGATATGAACTCTTACCACATTAAGGGAGAGTTGTGTGTCCAAGCATGTTGGAGGGCTTTATGTTCAGAATCTCTCTATTTTTATCACTTGTGGAGAGAAGACCTTTCTGTGTCTCTGTGTGCCCTTACTTTGCTTTGTATAAGGTTGGATTGCATGCCTTGTCAACAGTATCTAATCTAGGGTGATTATACCTTATTTTCAGAGCTTACTCAGACTCTCAGTGGACCTCAGGTGCATCTGTTTCCTAAAAGTGTGTTTTTTATATTGCTTAGTTTGCTTTTGGATCTGTTGGTAGGATTTCCATACAGTTAGGTTTATCTGTGTTCAATTCTCCAATGTTGCACATCTTACTAACACCAGCAATGTTAACACAGAGGGACAGACAGCCACTGTTCCTGATTTTAACCTTTCTGAGTTCTAGTATTGACAACACGCCAGGATTAAGGAGCTAATTTTAGAATCTAATCTACCTTGATATTTGACTAAGGAAATAATGGCTATCATGCCAGAGCTCTCCTTAATTACGTCTTGTGTGTGTTTGATTAAGGCACTGCAATGCCCTGTCCTCCCTGTGGTATGTGTTAATGTCTGCGTGTGCCGCCACTTGTGTGTTGGCGTGTATGTGTGTATGCACTTGTCTTGGTGTTGCAGTGGGGGGTAAAATTGATTTGAGAGCCAGAACTGCCTAATCTTCTTTTAAAATTGGTATTCGACAGACAGCTTATCTCAAAAGCCAGGGAGGAGGAAGTAGAGGAGAGAGTAAAAAGGAGAGAGGGAGAGAAATGAAAGTGGGATCTGTGTCTTTGCGTCAGTGGCTTGATTCTGCATTGACTTCTTTGTTTCGACCTAGCTTGTTTCCGCTGGATGAAGCATGAGACTTGCATCTAGTGAGTGGAAATCTGTGTAATGGGAGAAGAGCCAACAAGAAGCGGTACTCACTGTAACACAGAGGATGTATTTGTTATTCCTCTTTTAGAGAAGGTTGTCCTTTGCTATAAATTGAAGCACAATCTCATGTGTTAAAAGAAAACAGGAATAGTTTTTCATCATCACAGTCAGAGAGGTTTACGGCTGCTGCTGAGTGCAAAACTAATCTGTGCTGGCTAACCATCATGAAATGAAACTACTCAAAAACGATTTGACTGCACAGCTGCAGAGACATCTCTGGTTTCATCTGCCCCTTTTCTTCAGAAGGAGCCAGTTGAGTTGCTGCAGGCATCCACGGGATGTGTCTTGGTCATTTTTCTACAGAGGTTTTTGAGGCATATCTAGTTCAGAGAGAAACACGCCAGTGGGATTACATATTCTATCTGGCCATCAGATCCCCTGGGATTAGCTGGTAGACATGTCTTAAGAGAACAATTACTGCACTACCTTGCTTAGCCTGGGTAATAGACAGCAGAATTTAATTTGCCATCTCATTTTCATTCCTCAGGTTGCTTTGTGATTAGAAAAGATCAGACGGTTGTAATTTGCAGGTTTTAGAGCATCTTTGAAGGCTTTTTTTTAAATTCAGTGCTGCATGATGTAACTGGTGAGATAAGGTCTATTAGAGGTGCTGTAAGGGCTGAAAGGGACAATGACCTGGCCAGTCTGACACTACACATTATTTCAGAAGTACTGACATTATTTTACAAAGTGCCATAAACTGCTCCATCCTAACTAGAGACATAAGCAAGAAAAGAATGCACATTTAACTCTTAATGAGGACTGAGGTGAGATAACTTTGGCAGACAGTTGAGCATGCAAGCTGAACTGTTTGGACCATCTGCTGACCGGTGTGTTTAGGAATAATGCAGAGTAAGAATTTTACCTTGAGCCATTTAATGTGATGTAAGAGGTGCAGAAGTTCTATCAGACCCTTCCTGATCAGAAAAAATTCTCAGTTTTAATTTAAAAAACATTGAACTGTGACTACAAGCCATGGAAAATGATCCATAAAATCTGAAAGTGATACAGAGCTTGTTTAAAATTTAATATTTGAATGTCATTACAGATGACTTAAATTAGCATTGTCTGGGGACCTAATTCATAATGTAGGCATTCACAGACTGATACCACATGAGGAGAGAAGGCCTACATTATTCATAGGGATGAAAAATGCTGTCGCAAGCTGTGAGACTAATTTGATGATGATGATGATGATGATGATGATGATGCTTTTATTGTCCCCTGGTAGAAATTAATTGTATGCGACAGGTTATCAGTCAACAGCCTAAAACCAACAGCAGTATGAAAACACATGCACATACCTACAGTACACCATTGATGTAATTCATAAACAAAATTGTACTAATTGCTACTGTATACTGAAATAGGCTATCCCCTACATGCTTTCTGGGTGGCCTTGCCATCCTTGAACAGCCTACAGCAGCTATTATTTTCTGTTTGAAGAATATGCTGGGTCATTAACAATAATAAATCCCTTCCTAATTGGACAAGTCTCAGATTTGCTGCTGATGCCACTGTGCTTAGACACGCCTCGGGAATTTTGCTGGCTGCACTCCCTCTTTTGTTTCTCTTATATTTTGATGCTGACTGTTAAGGAGTTAAACTGTGCAGCAAAGTCAGGATGTTGTACAAATAAGCAATAAAACAGCATCATTATATCTCTCTTGGTTCTCAGTTGTAACCGTCCCTCTGTGTTTATTTCTGTACTCCAAATTAAGCTCACAATAGCTGTGTCATCCAAATAACTGAAATGTGAAATGAGGTCTGTGGGGTTAGCCTACTGTGGGGCTCCAACTATGTTGAGTTTAATAATTTGGGATTGGCTATCTGAAGTAAATATTAGTAAGTTAGTAATGGGATTCAATTTACATTAAATCTACCTCAGGGCACCACCCTTATAAAGGGAAATGATAGCCAATCATTTAATCAGTCTCATAAAATTACTTACCATTAATTTGGAACTATGATGATGAATTAGTTTGATAATCATAATCAAAGTCAGAATCAATTCACAGTAAAAGTTGAAGGATTTGGAGTTCTGCTGTGTAGAGGTTGGCAACATTCACTTTTGTACAAGATTAAACAGACAAACAATTGACTTGTGTTAAAAGCATTTATTTAACAAATACCAAACAAAACACACAATATCTAAACTACAAGCATATGCACTTTTTTCATGTGTGTGTATGTATGTGTGCATGTGTGTCTGTGTGTGTGTGTCTAATGGGCAGACAAAGACAGATAGCTGCCTCAAAATGCATGGACAAAGGAATCAAAAACAGAGATGGCCGAACCAAAGATTAAGGCCAACACCACACGGCTAGTGGGTGAGGTTAAAGGTTTCTTTGTTAAGGGCCAATGTAAGCTAAAGTTGCCAGGTTAAGAGAGGAGGGGTTAGTTTCTTACAGGTTACTCACATCCAAGTTACTGGATGTGCTTCCAGTCTTATGAAATGTGCAACTAACTTAACAATAACTAAGCCTAGACATAAAGCTCAAGAATACATCCAATAAAATCATCGCAACAGTGACAACAGTTGAATAATTCTCTGCTTTGCTGTGCTATCTTATGCTAGGTTATGCCCAGTTACATTATCAGGTCTTTTGAGAGAAAAGATGTCCTTTTCGGTGTGTTGCTTTGTCAAGTTCATGAAGCTGCAGGCTTGTGAACCCTGGATCTCTGAAGACCACTGGTTGCTCCTTTGTTCCATAAGTGGCTAACTTTGGTTTTGACTCCCGTTGCTTGTAAGTCTCAGCTGGCAGACCTTGTGTCCTGGCCGCTGATGCTAACTTAACTTGCTGACTCCTGGTTGATCCTTCGTCAGGCTCTCACGTCGCTGCTCTCGGTGGAGGAGTGCGGTGTAGCAATCTGCATTGAGCAGGACTGCTGGAGGAGTTGTCTGACTGCATCCTCTGCCCTGTAGGGCTTCTCAGGAGAAGAGAAGAGCTGAGCAGAGCTTCTTTGGAGAAGAGGCAAGAAGAGAAAGATGTGGGGGCAAAGATGGTTTTTATAGTCTGTGTTCACACCTAGGTGTGAAATCTAGGGGACCCTGGGAGGTTGAGTTTCTGCCCTTTATCTGAGTTCCTGGGGGTTTCATCTGAAACTCAGATTCAGGCCAGATTACCCAGTGAGGTGTGGTCTGCAAGGTCTTTCTGTTCTGCTCTATTCACATGGTGAGGTCCCAACACTACTTCTACAGCAAATCTCCTCCAGTCTGTTTAAAGTTCAGCGTGCAAGATTTAGAGGGATATATTCTCAGAATATGACAAAAATAAATATACCTTTATTTATTCCTCACTGCTAAATGCTTCTATATTGTACACACTAGGAGTTTCACTGAGTTGTCAAAATATAGCTGTCCTTTCCAATGCTCAACTACAAAAAGCAGTTTAGAAATACTTAACCAGAGCACAAATAAATGTATTTGAACAGTCATATTGTACTATTCTATTCTTACATGAAATTAAAAATAATTAAACAAGTTTAAATGGGTTTGTTCGTATATGAGATTGGTGTAAGAGATGTCTTTTATGCTTTGTGAACATATTTTTCCAAAGACTATTTGCTATTCTTAATCACATGTATATGATAGTTACATGATTAATTTGCATGTTCTAGAGTTGTTTTTTTTTTCAAACAAAAGAAACAATTTGAAGTTGTCACCTTGGGCCTAATAATGGATAGCTTTTACTACTTTGATATTTCTTTTACAAAACAATTTGAAAAGCATAAAAATTATTGTTAGTTGGAGGTCTAGTGATGACTTTTATGGACATGTTGAAACGCAGGATTCCAGCACTGCATCAAATCACTCCCTTTAATCCCACTGGGACTAGCGGGCTTTTCATCCCCTTAAAAGATTTTGCTACCTAATCTAAATGCAGATCAGCAGGAAATGGTGGGCCATTATTTGATTTGTGTCAGTATTATAGACAACAAATATCAAATTGTGTATGCAACTGTAAAACAGTGACCAAGCTTGCAAGATTTTAAAATTGAAATGTGATAAGAGCAGAACATTTTAACATCGCTGTCCACAGACAGTGAGAGTTACTTTGAAGTCTTTTTTGATCAGGCTGACAAAGTATGCTGTGGAGAAGAGTGGGCATGTGTCTTCAGGTTTTGTTTATGTTAATGTATGTATAATGGATAATTTAAAATTCTTGTGTGGAACAGAGGTTACAATAATAAAACCCTAGTCCTATAACATAGGCATAGCCCTTTACTCTACTGTATGACTTTAAACTCTCTTTCAATGACTTGTCCACATTCATCTAGAATAAGATTTATATATGCAGGACATGCAGCAAGGACCCTTGGTGAAGGATTCTACTTATGCTAATAGAACTGGGGAAACAAGATTATAACCATTTTCTATCTGTAGCCTCCTGACACTGACCATCTACAGATTATTTACCCAGCCCACCTAGTTCCTCATCGATTGGCATCTATAGGACAAGTATTGCCTAACCCTACAAAATAAAGCTCGTCTGGGGATGGATGGATTTGTGGTCTAATTTTTTTCTGTGTGGTCCTGCACCTGTAGTAGAGCCAACATTCCAGCTACCAGAGCTCTCTTCTTAGGTTGCTGTAAGACATTGCAAGATGCCTGAAAGAGATGCAAAGAGCAAGGCAGGTTGTACTACATAAGCCACCTTGTACAGACCTTGATGAACCGGCTTAGGTGGAAGCGGTGGTGGCAAGAGAAACCTCGCTTGTTCAGATGCTGCTTGTCCACCTACCCAACACTGCTTTGTGTATTCATGTCATTCGAAGCAGAGTGAGTGCAAACAGACAGTCTCACATGAAAGGTTGGAATGTGAAGCAGTGACTCGATTCATAGAGATGTTGTAGGTCAGTGGGCAGACTTAGCTATCTGTGTAGGAAAAAAGATGGCAGGTAGTGGTAATGCTCCTTATTATGGGAAGTTGAATTACGATTTCCTGATTAGCTGGCTACGCATTTCTATGGAGAAGGGTATTATCCATAGTGTCCAGTAGAGGGCATGACCTCTGTGAAATAGAACTACATACATAAGGGTCAGTAACCATTTGTACTGTAACATTCTCCATTTCTTAGCTTTCATGTTTTTTGGCTGCTCAGTGGTGGTTGTCTAACGGTTATTATCATTTGAAAAAATACATGACATTCATACACATCAAATTTATCTTATAAAGTAAAATACTACACATTTTCCCTCACCACTTTTGCATCTTATCCTGTAGATACATAGTGTCTTCATCAATTTCACTCACAGAAAGAATGAGAAAAAACTTGTTGAATAAACTGCAGGGAAACAGCAGGGATTAGCAGTTAATTTGTAGTATTCATCATTAGGATTAATCACTAAAGCTCCACTTCAACTGTACTTCTGTTTGTTAACCACTAAATCAAACAAATCTCAGTAATTCATTGTAATAATTTGCAACCCCGACTTGAACTCAAATATGTGTTTATGGATGTGGCATGCAGTGCTTGTACATACAGTATGTGATTATATGGAATGGAAGGATGCTAGACTTGGGAGTGCTGGCATGTTTTTGCACGTTGCTATTGACGTAGACAGATATAATAAAACATAATTTTGTGCCTCTATAGAAGCATGTCCATGCATGTTTTTCAAATATGTGTATGAGTGCACATACAAAGAGTGCACCTTTAACTGAGAATCTGAAAATGTACATGCATGTTTGCATTAGCCTAATGTGTGCTAGGCTGCAGTACAGGCAAAGGTGAAGGCTTTAATCAGTAGTCTTCCAGTGGTGGGAAAGCAGCTATTGGTGGGTTCCCAATTGTATACAGAGGCGTGGAGAAAATAAGCTACTACGATTAGACAGAGCTCCTGTCTAGTATCCTTGTTTGTTGTGAAGCTTAAGTTCTTAAGTGAATATTGCTTAGAGGTGAAGCCTCAGACCTGCATTTCTTCCACAGTTTTTTTTCTAGACCATCTCTCCTCTCCATCATATTTTCCTTTTTTTCCCATTGATGTCTAATAGAAAGTAAAATGAAAAGACTTGATAAGAGGGTTCTAATTCATGCCAGGAAACAAAGGCCATGTTTTTTAGTTTTTGGTAAAGGGGGATGCAACACTAAAACCCTTTGCGTCAAGTCTTTCTTGTTAGATGCATTCATTGTTGAAATGCCCTTAAAACACAAGTGTGTTTACTGAGGAGAAAGCGCTTCTTCACACTATGCATTTCCCTGTTGATTTTTTTCTTATTATACATCTAAAACACACACACTCACACAGACATCTAAAGAAAAGCTCTCACAAAGACATGCAAATCCTCTTCAAACTCCATTAAAAAAGCAAACATGCAAATACAACACTTTCATGTACATGTAAAAGCACATGTAAAATACTTGCATGGACAAAAACCAAGAATCTTCACACTCACAAACACTCTCCTATCTGGAGCCAGTGATTAAAAGCCATCATTATCCCGCTATGGCCATAATGAGAAGCCCACACCTGTTTTCCACAGCTGTTCCCCATCACAAGCTGTCGTCCTTCACTCTAGGACCAGACGCTTTGGAGGTGATGACTATGTGATGCTATAAATCACCAGCCGAGAATCTAGTCACCAGGGAAACAAGCCTTATTAGAATCAGCTAACCGAAGAGAGATGTCCTTTACCCTTGCACTCAAAGTCCTGGAGCAAGATGGGCCTTAGTCACTGTAACCTTAAGGCTAGCTTTTGGCTTCGAATGCATGTAGGAGAAACATAGCATGAGCTCATTGTGTGTGCAATCATAGGCCCAGTGATGCATGGCTTTGTGAGTCATAGAACTTTTGCAGAGGTCACATATGGGCTTAAGCATGTCGAAACACAGGAGAACATAATATTCTCTCCATTCTTCTCAATGCACTTGAGTGTGTACAAGAATTCATTTCCGAGTTCATTTTGCAAAAAAAGGCTTTAAATTGGTTTTGAGTAGGTGCTATTTTTCATTTTACTTAGCAGTTGAAGTAATATGCAGGCCTGTCTTGCGACATTAAGAAATGAGTTTGCGAGCCTGGGTATTCCTAATGTCTTTAAAGCTCTGTCTTTGCTGCTCATCAACCCACTACCTCTCTATAAATGTCACCACTGACAATTGGGAAAGGAGGATGTGACATCTTCAACAGCAGTTCCCTTTAAAACTGCTTTTTGCCCTTTAGCCAGAGTAACTAAATACATGCCTGGGAAATGACTAAATGAGTGGACTTCAAATGTTCTAAAATACACATCGATGCTCCATTGTTGTCTGAATTTGAGTACATTCTTTGTCCTTTTTAATACATAAGCAATTTAAGAGGGCAGTATCAAATAGTTCCAAGCTTTAAATTTTTGTTTTTACTGTTGACAGTACATCAACTTTCAATTGCAAAGACGATTACAAGTACCACTTAGTTTTGAGTAATGTGTGGGTTGGATGGGCGGAACACAGGGACAGACACCCACAGACAGCTGCTAATGACAACTGAATATCTGAGAGAGCTGGGTTAGACCAGAGCTTTATCATAAAATATGAAAACTTACATTTGAAGCTCTGTTTGAAAAAAACCTCAATAGAAGCTTTGATTCTTAAAAGTTGACAATCAGTACAATCCTACAATTTAATACAATACACTGTAGAGGTAATTTTACTGTCAAAACCAAGTAAAAATCATTAAATCTGTGTTATTCATAAAAATGAAATTATTGTTATACATGTTTTGGATATAGTATGTTATTTTAGGGTATGTAAATTCTCTGTTTTAATGTATAAGTTTCCACTTTCCTAGGACAATCTTGAGTTGTGAAATAGTTCTGTAGGTGTTAGGGAGTAGTTTTGAGTACAAATTTAATGACCCAATGTAGATGCAAGCCATTTGAGCAAGGGAGTCATTTTCCATATGCTTTACTGTCTGAGTGTCTACCCTTTTTTATCAAGGCACTGCTTATCATCAAATCTATGTTCTTGGCTTCCATTCTCTGTCTGTGATGCTGATTGTGTTTCTTGGTGATTTGGAATTAAAAAAAAAATGCTGTGCAAGATACTGTGGTTTCTGTGAGTCTGCTTTTTTCTTGTCTCTCCATGCATTCACCTTGGTTGGTCTGTCGGCTTGACATTTCGACTAAATGTGTTGTCAATCTGTCTGCACAAGATAGAAAACAGGGAGAAAGATGCAGCAAGTGCAGACAGGTTGGGGATGGGGTTGGTAAAGAGTAAGCAGATGGAAAAAAGTGAGAGGTAAAGTAGTGTGTTATGGCTTTGTTAGAAATACAGAATGCAGACATTAGTACCAATATTTAATTTTACATTGAACCCTATGGGCAGGAGAATAAAACCCTCTATGATGGTCTATTAGTAATTAAATAGTGAAAGAAACCAGGCAACACCACCAACATCTATTTTTTCAGTCTATTAAAATCTAACAAATTCAATATCTGATGTCACATAGTTACAAAATCATACTTAAATCCAATATAACCATAACAAAGTCCTGCTCATGGATTTTTACCATTCCCAACACTAGCTTTATGCTTCCACAAACATCAAAATAGTTGTAACCACAGTTGAACTGAATGGAATTTTTGACAATAAACACATGAATATCTTTTCTTACTGTTGTATATTGTCATATCACTCATCTCTATCAAACTCTAGAAATACTCTATTATCTCTGCAGAAATAAAAACCCTTGAGCCTGTCACTCTGCAGCGGTCAGTGAGACACTTTGCCAATTGAAGGGCAACATATTTGATTTACTCTGTGTCACCATGGTCACATTTGTAATATTCTCTTGTATCACTTCATCAGTTCTTTTGACATCACGCGTGACATTGTTATAATTTTGCAGGCATTTTATTCACAGGGAGGACTGAGTACGAAGATAACAAAGGGTGAAGGGTGTGAAGAGAGATGAGAAAGGAGCTGTTTATATGAGGCTTGACTCAGATCAATAGGCTTGCATTGGGATATAGAGAGAGTAAAATAAAGAGAGAGAGGGGATTTCTAACCACTGCAGTACACTGATATACACTCCCATCTTTTTTCATTACTCCAGTGTGTGTTAGTCTAAATGCATGCGTACGTGTGTGTATGTGTGTGTTTGGGTCCACTAAGCAGCACAGGGAGAAGGGATTTCAGGAGTCACACACAATGTGCCCCATTGCTTGTTAAAGCACAAATTACATCTCACTGCAGTCAATAGATTGTCCTGATAATTTCTGTCTCTCTGTCTCCCTCTTTCTCTGTCTACCACCCATCCCTCTATATCCCTCCATCTCTTTTCTCTTTCTAGGTAAGTAACAAAACAGCAGAGATTTTATCTGAACATGAGATGCCTCAGAAGGTAATGTAATCATGATTGATTTTTCTGTTTATGGGCTAAGAAAGTATATTTTCATGATGTTCAAAAAGTATACAACCCACCTCCAGTTATATTGTTAAACCATCCATAGCGTCACTTGACATAACCATCATCAATACGAACTAAATAATACAATTAATAATGTCTTATTACTTCGTGAGTAGATTTCTCACTGCTAGTGAAAAATTATTTGAAAAACACATTTTGACTTACCTTTTAGTACACAGCAGCAGACACATAATGAGATCTCAGCTAATTTTCGCTTGTCTGTATAATGAAACTGCCATAAGCAGTATGTGTCTGCACTGCTTTCACCTAATGGCAGTGTTGTGTTTTGCTTCTAATCTGTTTATCTAATCAGATGCTGAGGTTAGGGGGTCTATCTCATTAACTTGCAGGATATTGATTTCCTGTGTTTAGTGCAAAGCGCTCCGCAGCAGCTCGCTTCTACATTCCCAGATGGGAGGAATGCAGGTTGCTCTCCTCGTAGCTCATCAATCGATCCCACCTCAGCTTGGGGTTATTGTGCTGTGTGTGTGATTGTGTGTGTGTGCGTGTGTGCTTGCATGTCTGCATGAGTGTATGCCTTGGTTTATAAATAGCTTCCAAAGGAGATTGGTTGCTAGAGAGGCATGTTTTTTATGTTTAGAGACAGCTCGAGAGAAAGACAGAAAGATGGATGGTGATAAAAAGATTTGACTGTTAGCATTTAAAAACTCTTCCTTTAGATAGGCTTTAAAAAGCAAAAGCACTATTTATGCTCTAATGCATTTCTGATTGATAAAGAATGGTCTAATACCTCTTGTGCTCACTCTGAAACCTTGTATTACTGTTGCAATCAATAGCTCTCCATAAATTCTCGTGAGGACGAGCCTAATATACAAATTCTTGGAAAATGCATCAATATTTTCTTAAAAACTTTTTTGAAATCTTTTTTTCAGATATGCATTTGTGCATGTGTAGTATCTAGGTGGAGAAAAACATTAGAATGGTCTTTTTTCTTTATTTACAGTAAAATTTGAATCCTAATCAAAAAGAAGTGCTACATATGCAGCACTAAAGCCTTAACAATCAATATTAAGTATGAGTTAATCTGCATGCAGAGACTTAAAGAAAGCTTTTTATTGTTCTTACTCTGGATAGGCAGAAAAATGCAAAAATGCCAGTGACGAACACAGATCTGAGGATACTTATCATTTCACAAATATTTGAGTTTCAATAGTGGTTCTCAACCTCTGTGGCTCATGGCCCCTAAACAGTTTATGGATTAAATTGATTGAGCATGTTGCATTTCTGTTCTCCTGCTGTAAGGGAGGCTTGTAATGAATGTATCGTCACTTCTGCTGCCGTCAGCTAGAATATGATAAATGTGTGGGAGTGGCTTTTCTTGTGTCGAGCACATTGATGCGAATGTGTGCCATTTGCTGCAATGAAGATGGTGTGTGTGTGTGTGTGTGTGCGCGCGTGTGTGTGCGCGCGTGCGTGTGTGCGTATGCGTGTGAGTGAGTGAGGGTAATGCGTCATTCTGCGACTTGCAGAAGCCCAGGAGCTCCCCTTTGGTAGCTCCCATGCCGCTTCTATCCGTTATGTAACTATGCTGTTCTCACACTGTTGCCCTTTTTCTCTCTTTCTCTCTCTCTCTTTTCCTCCTCATCCCTCTCTTTTCCCTCTTTTTGTGTTTCTATTTTGTTTGTAATGTGCATAGTGTCGCAATTTCTGGTGCCTTGGAGTTGTTTTTGGATGGGATTTAGGGGATTTTTGTTCTGATGCTTGCCTTAAAAAAACTGTGCAACAATGCAGCAGACAACAACTTGTAGAGGTCCAACCAGTATTCTGTTTGTTCTCTCATTTCCTTTTTTTGTCGCTGCTTTGCTTGCTTTGTCTCTTTCTGTTTGTGCCTTCCTTGTAGTGTAACTGTATTCTCTGTCTGTATCCATGCACCCATCCCACCCACTCATCCTCTGCAGCATACCTTCCTGTGATACAGCTGGAGTCACAGTCAGAGAAAACAAGATTTTTTTTTTTATGAGTACTGCCTTTACACCAGTCACTTGTAAGAGAATTCAGTTATATTCGCCAGGGAGTTATTACCTTTCTCATAAAGGAAATGCAGACAAAGTGTTTTAGAGAAGAGTTATGAGGGAGGGAATGAATTTATATCTGTAATCTTTCAGAATAAGAGCATTAAATATATATCTCTTTGCTTATTTAAATAGATTACTCTGATTTGAAAGATTTATACCTGCTGAACACCTTATTTGTCGATATAGTGAATGTGGTTTAATTTTAATAATCAAAAAGGGTTAAGTACAACTACCAGATCAGTTCTTTACTTTCATACAATAGGTGAATGAATGCTGTGAACACCAGAGCAGGCTTAAACAATAGATGGCCAACAATACATATCTGTGCAATGAAAAGCAGCTGTTTTACAATCAGTGGAAGCAGGTGTTTGTCAGCATGGCATACCCATTACCTTTGTGGACAGTTTTAATGATTTCAGTAACACAGCACTTTGCTGATCTCCGTGGGCAAGCTCAATATTTGAATTCCATGTTTTATAGCAAAGTTACTATGTAGAGTCACATAAGATCAACACTCCTGCAGTTGACAGCGTGTTAGAATCAACCCCTAAGAAAAGATAAGCCGGATATTGTCAAGATAATTTGTCATCTCTTGATAATTCCCAGCAAAATGTTGATATTATGAAGTAACATTCTAATACCTAGCTCCTGGACTATCATATTACTCGTCAGGTCTTGGAAGTACACTGGACATTTTAGCTACACATTTTGTGACATATACAAATGGGAAGACCACACTGACAGCAAAGTATCAAAACTCATGTTGGTGTCATGGTTTAAATTGATCTTAAAACCCCTGAAAAACATCTTTAATTTGCCATGTAATGGTTGACTGTGTGTTGGAATGTGTTGGTGTGGTTTGATAAGATTTTATTGACAGATTTTCACATTGGCAAAAGCTTCATTCAGTTAAAATGCAGTGGTACTTTGGTATGTTGAATTAAATCTCAATCCTGAGTTGACAAGACTATGAACACATGACACCCTTTATCTTGATTCTTCAATAACATGGTTTACTGACATGCATTGAATTATTAAAAGATAATATTTCTGAAAGGGAGTTTAGTGTCTATTTTGCCTGAAAATTGCATAGGGCTTTTGTTTAATTCTAATATTGTATGTATGTTTTGTAACGATTTGTCGGCACCGCAACAACCCAAAGTAACTATGACAGCATGATAAGGTTGTCTGGCTTTCACAGACTGTGGTTAGGTATTGGTTTCATTTATGGTTTACAGTCTTACACTATGTCTTCATTGATTTCAGACAGTGTCAGAGCAGGGTAATTATCAGCTAATTTAACTCAGTCTCTAACAACAGGACTCACTAACTGGTTGCCCTGTTTGCCTGTAATTTAATATGATGGTTGCCATTAATATAATTAATTGTTCACATACAAAAAGCACAAAGAAACCCTATCAGGCACAATGTGTGACAAAGTCCAACATTCAGTTTACAGTTTTAGCTTAATACACTAACTCATAAATGTAGATTTTTTTTTCTTTTTTAACCTAAACAATGTATCCACTGCTCATTGTTATCAATGATGACTGTCTGTTCAGGATCATCTGTTGGTATCTGAGAACCATAAAGCAGAATTTACTTAATTGTCCTTGCTTTTGTCTGTCTTTGACTCTTAGACAAATTGCAGAGAAAATATGAGACTGAATGAGCTTCTTTCAATTCAGGAGAGAATGTTGTAATTGTTCACCCTGCTAACCTTAACCTGCACAAGCCTTACACAGATTTCACACAAATATAGCAACGTTTTTTTTTTTTTGACAAGATCTCTTCTCTTGCCAACCCCCACGTTGACTTTCACAGGATCTTTACACATTACAAAACTCCATCTCTCCACACTGCTCAACTGTAATCTTACAACCCTGCATCGTATAAATCATTTACTGGAACTTCTCTTTTGAGAACCCACTGTACAGTAAAAATTATTTATACTTTCTCCAGCTTTGTCCATTCCTGTCCTCTCTTGCTGTCTCTTAACTTGAAGCCACCACCCCCCTGCCGGGGGTTTCTGGTGGTGCTGACAGGTTTCATTTGGTCATGTTGAGGTGTGCATGAAATAGGAAGAGGAGGGGGTGAGAGTTTGACTTTTAAATGTCATTAAAACCATGACAACAGACAGAGGTGGCGAGGCTACCTCTGTCTGCTCCTCAGCCTTTCTGGTCATGTCCAGTCAAAAAGCAAACACAGAATGCCATGCCAATGCTATCTCCATGATGTGCACAAATTGGCACATAATTGTTAAACATGTCACATGTTCCCTGAATACCAAAAAAAAGGTAATGTATTTATAATTTACTTTTAACTGGTTGTCTGTCTTTATATTAGTGATACTCAAAAAGTTGCTCCGAGTTACCCTTAAAAAAACTGCAAACATTTAGTTTACAGTATATCTGGCCACAAACTGCCTGTGGTTAACCATTCTGCCAAGACTTTTTAAAGCTTTTTTTAATACACAAACATTTCATTTCTCAAATTACTATCACCTGCTTTTTTAAAGGTTTTGTCAGGTTGACAGTGTCCCATCAAGGGAAGACTGTATGACTGGATTTCTCTGGAAAATGGAAATGAACTTTTGTTGCATTGATCACTTTGAAATGGGATCAGTTGATTTATTATTTGAAACGAATTGATTTTTTTTGCATAAAAATCAATCTCTTAAACACTTTCTCAGTATATTTGGGACAAACAAAAGATATTAGAACAAGTTTAATTTTGTTGAGAAAGAAGATATTTTTTTGACTGGGATTACTTTTCATAGGAGTTAATGTAATTAAAAGCCTGGTGTATCTCATACGAGGCCTTTTTGGTACCTTGTGCAGCTGTAAGAGATGGTAAGTGGCATAAACATAATAATTATTACAAATACAAATAATTTGCTGTATTATCCCTGATATGGGCGCTACCCTCTTTTGCTGTTGATGTCATTAAAAGCCAGAAGATAGCTGGTAACTTACATTTTTTAAAACAAAGCTTGATGTTAAACCTGTAGGTCTGTGCTTTCCCAAATACTCTGGAACAAGCATTAAGTACACTAACTTTTTACACTGACCTTACACTAGCAGAATTGTCTTCCAATGGAAATGCAAAGTAATGCGTCTTTGTCTTTGTATGTGTGTTGTATTTGTGTAACCGATAGTACTTTGCCCATTAAGATAGTGCACCCTAGTGGTTTTGTTACACATGGTAATTGTATTTCCCTAAAACTGCTCATATTTTGTTTTACTTGAAATGATATTACATTTTGTGAATGCAGCTGCTTTTGTCCTTTAATACTCTATGAGACCTTGTAACCCAGCAGATAATAAGTGTGACATCTTTGATTACTCTGTTTATCTAGTTTTGTAACTTTTGTAATCACCTTACTCTTTTGCTTTTTTTTATTACTGAGCATGTAAACTAAGCTATGAGCCCATTATGCAAGGGTTTGGAAGGGCGTGTGCTGTTCTGTGTGACAGAGTTTGGTGTTTTCTTCCACAGTTTGCAGACAGAATGTCACAGACTGAGCCATTTTCAGAGTAAGATAATTTTACAGCCTACAAGCCTGCTCGTAACCTGTAATTACTTTAACAGTTTAATGTCACACAAAGTCCCCCACAATGCTCTTTCCTACATTCTGCCTCTTCTTCATAATTTATACCCTCTAATGGAATTTAGGGCAGTTACAGAAAAAAAACAAGAGAAAAGCCTCGTAATGAAATTCCTTTCTATAAATTTAGTTATTTTCATTCACATTCCTTGTTCCTTCTAAGGGTTTTTGAATTTATTTGTATGCCGGGATAAAAGTAATAAATCAACATTTAATTTGTCTTGTTCTGTTTCTTCTTCTCCCTGTAACTTAGATATTATAGCAGCAAGGCTCTTGGGATTAAAATGCAGCTCTTTCTCCAACTTTTGCACCAACTAAACAATTACTTTATGGATTGCCCAAAAAAATCTGTGCAAAGAATCAGTGTCCCAAGATGATGAATCCAAACAACTTTCTTGGTCATCTGACTTGTCTCACTGTCCATTTTTTAGTGAAATGTCTCAACAAATATTGAATATATTGCCAAAAAATTTTGAGCAAACATTTCTGGTCCCTCCAGAACAAATTTAATCACTTTATAGATCCTCTGTCTTGTCATCAAATGCCTCCAGTAAGTGCTGTAAGACTCAGTTTTACATTTAAATGCTAAAAGTTACCCTTAATAGCTGGACAAAACTTATGACAGTAATTAGCATTTCAGTGAGAAATTTCATTTATGGATTTTCTCTCACAAGTTGGTAATGAAGATGACACACTGCCTAAACATAAACTGCACTGAACAGGATCATTATCTCAGTTTAGTTCGTCTTCATTTATTCAGTGTTACTGTGTAGCAGTTAGCCTACAGTAATTAGCATATCACCAGAGGTCATCAATGGGTCATTTCATCCCTTAGAGGAATTACTAATAACACCCATATAGACGCTCAGTCCAACCGCTGCTGTGATTAAGGCTCAGGCTAGTCAGCCAGTGCAGAGGGAGTCAGTTGAGTGCTTTAGCTGCAACAGTGACACAACGTTGGTGCAATGCAGGAAAAGTCTATTTTTGGAGGGGTTGAGCAACAGAGCCGACACCACGACTGCGAATGGAGGTGTGGAGAGTGTTGGATGGGATAGATACAGATATTTAGGGGGTTAGAGTGAAAGCAAACTGTAGACCTAGACAACAAGGCCACAAAGATTGAGAAACAGGTAGCTGCAATAGTAAACTGCAGTATACTCTACCAGAGCTCACATTTTTTTTACACATCAGTGAACAATATGTATATTTTCAGTTTTCTACATTTTAAACAACTTTAGCTTACAGAAATATCCTCAGAATTAGAGGCAAACAGGTTTATCACATGAAACTCATTACATTGATTTCCATCTGCAAATGGCAACAAGGCAATGTGGTGTTACTGTTACATTTAGCAAATGGTCTCTTTCACAAGTGCGTTCTAACAAATTGAATTATTGTGAAATTTATGTTACTTTATGTTTAGTTTAGATATTATGATGCCATTCTCATATAATTGCAAGACAAATATACACAATTAGACCAATATACAAAAGGTGAAATTCCAAGCAAAAATGCCATAGCTTACAGTCACTGTTAGCCAGCTGCATCTGTCTCATTACAAATATATATATAGAGAGCTGCTACCTTTGGGCATTGACACTATGGCAAGAGTGCAGAACAGTGACGTTAATGAACCCCTTGGGTTTTTAAAGTTGATACAAAAAAGCCAATTGATGGATAAACCGATTGATGGGTGCTGAAATTTTGTAACACCCACTTCCAAAATTCAAAGCTTAATTAGATGGCCTGAATACAAAGCTCTCTTTGAATTTTACAATGCAGCATCTAATTGGTCATTTTTACGCTCTGATGGTAGCAAATCAAAAGCACAATGCTAGCAACTGACAGAAGACTTGATAATTATTGTGGACTTTTGCATGCACATGTGCATTGATATATTGGTGGCAATTTTAGAAGAAGGAGACATGTTCTCTGTTTTTTAAATAAAAAAAATAAATAAATGTGGAGTTAAAAAAATATTTAAGTTCCTTAAATTCACAATAACTGTGGCATTTATTGTAAACATTTTGTCATTTCACTGTGTTTGGCACTTCCTCATTTTCATTTTCTCATTTTCTAAAGTTTTTTTCCTAACTTCTTAACGCCAGTGTCTTTGCCAGCTCATTACTCCATTTGTCAATTGTGTGCACATGCTTTTACAATTGTAATGTCAGGGGTAAATATCAAGGTTGGCAATAAATAACTAACAATAGATTAATACTCTTGATCACTATGAGCATTTTTTTTGGGTTAGCATTACACCTTTTACACTGGAGTTGTGCCAGTATTTGAAAGATAGTGTACTATACATTTGTACTCACACCCTTGTTAGTATATTGTCTATTGCAGTGTTTTAGTAACCAGTTAAGTTATGTGTATAAAACAGTGTACACAACCATTTGCAGCGTGTCTCATTGATTTCCATATTGGAACTTAACTAGTGAAAGTGATATTTTCTCTGTTAGTATAATGGGATTATAAAGGTATCAGAGGGAAGAGCAGAGTTGATTGCACCAACTGCTAGTGAGACCTATCCTCACCAGATGGTGTTGTAGTGGAGTTTGCCTTAGGTTATGGGCCATTGATATTTCAGTGCACTCCCATCTGTACCTGCTCTGAGAAAACAGCCTCTTAGGCAGTCAAAATAGATATCATCATTTAACATGGTATTTTTTAACCAGACGTTAATGATGCTTTCAACTATGGAGCCTGACCCACCATCTGATTAAGCAGATTTCTAAATGAGGGTTTTTCTGTTGTAGTTTGTAGAAGTAAAACACTGAAAAGTGTGACATACATCTGCCTCAAAACTTTGTGTTTGTATTTGTTGTTTTGGTGTGTTATACATGAATTTATTCACACTTTATCAGTTGTGAGTTGCTTTTAAGGAATACGTGTTTCATAGGGGGTAAGCGATGGAAAGAAGTCCAACATAATTAATATGTGTCTTTGGTAAATTGGCATTTGCAGGGTTTGGAGAATGAATCACCTAAACAAGGAAAAATGGGGGCTGTCTCATGGAGCCTAATTAGATGCTGTATGTTCATGGTCCAGCGTCTAATCAGGCTCAGTTTTAAAAGCAACATAGAGCTGCTACCCTCCATCTGCCACCCACCATCTTTTGCATCTGTACGAATAGCCATTGGAGTCCATCAAGGATCCCTGTGCGGGTACTGATGAAGTATATCCTTGGCCATTGCTACAAATCATGTTACAGCAGCACGAGCTATGTCTGTATTCTCTGTAGGAAGTTAAAAGCATTTTCAGTGGGTGTTGAATTCAGCCAGAATTGTGCCACTCCTGACACTGTTTGAATTTTTGTGGATAGGATCTTAAGACAAAGCTGGGGAGAGGAAAGTTCTGGTTTGAGAATCTTCTCCTCTTCTCCTCTTTGCAGATAATGTGGTTCTATTTGCTTTATTACACCGTCGCCTTAAGCACATGCCTGTAGTCTTTAGTTGATTGTGAAGCAGTCTGAAAGAGCAAAGCACCTCCAAGTCTGAGGACATGGTTCTTTGCTTAAAAAAAGGGTTGGAAAAAAGCCCTGTATAAGCTACAGAAAATGAATGAATGGACGTTTACATTGCTGCCTTTCAGTATTGAATTAAACGTAATTTTTTCACTCTTGAGTTTTTTTTTGTATAAAGGATTACTTCATTTTGAACACACTTTTGTTTTGACACATTTAATATCACACTCTGTACTTAAACTGTTGCTTAAATCGACGTAGACAGAGTGATATCATTGGGTACTCTTTAAGTAAAAAGAGAGATACAGTATGTCAAGCTTTGTGTTTTGGGAAAAATTGAAGAACCTAAAATAAAGACATTCAATGATAGTCTTTACTTTGATGACACAGTGGTGCTATTTGTCAATCAGTCATTAACTAATCAGTGAAAGTAATTTCTCTCATGGTTGACCGCACATTCTTCGAATAAATGAAGTCTATCATCAATCTTTTCGTCTGCCTTAAAATCAGAGGGTCAGAAATCCTCTCCTCCACAAGTGAGCAATTTTTTAGGCACTTAAACATTCTTCACATTCTTCAAATACCCCTTGAAGCCTCCGTGTCCCCATTAGATGTGGGAATCTAATTACAAATATCTGATTCAAAGGGGGAATGAGTTAACCTTTGCTCAAATGCCACTGCATAACCATCTGTGAATGGCAAGGAGGAGGACCGACCCGAGGCACTTTCACAGCGACACACAGAGTGATGGACAGCTGGCCCACCTCAAAGGAACAAGTCCTATTTTTCTTTCAGTTTGTACTGTGATTTGCTTTCCAATTTAAATGTAGAGTAAATCTGATTTTAATATGAATATTTAGGATACCTTAAGAATAGATGTTTGGGAAAAAAATTAACAGTAGGATGAATCTTTTTTTTACTTTTTTGGTAAATGCCTTATGTTGGATAAAAATGTCATTTGGCTGCACAGCAATTCCATTATGTGATTTGGGGTAAATTTACAGCACAATTCATGATTATTTTGTCTTGTTCCAAAGCCTACCTTGCATTCCTGGTTAGGTCGTATGACGTTAAGAGTTACATCATATCTGTTTGGTTTTGCAAAACACCTGGAGCTAAAGCAGTCATGCTGCTTGGAGGCTATGCTGTTAGACAGGCTCTGTGATGTGACTGTAGAGTTCCTCAGCCAGCCTTCTCTCTATCGATCTGCAGGTAAATGAAGAAAAGTACTTTGCCAAATGTCAGTACACGTGAAATCGATATGTACTTGTTCTGCTGTGTAATCCAGCCTCTTCCCTCCCAATTCCCAGTGTGAGAGAGCCAGGTTGTAGCACTAATGAAAAAGAAAAGGCATGCTTATTTATGAGACTTTGGGCATATCAAGAATATGTTGTTTTGCTTAAAGGCAGAAGTCAGAGATAATTAGTGAATACTGTGCCATTTCTCTATGGCTCTAATTACTTTTTCTTTCAGATTTTTGTCAAATAATGTTTTAAGGTTCTTTCAGCACTGTGAAAAGATCAGAAAAAGCATCACCATTACCTTGTTTTAAAGATCCTGGCGTCTGCATCCACTTCAGCTTTGTACATTAGCTTCAATCTCTATGTCTTTGTTTCTCTTTTTTGCTGTCATCCTCTATCATGCTTTTATTATCAATTTGTATCTACCTTTACACTCTTTTTACCCCCTTAGTTTGAAATGTTTTTTCAGGTTGTAGGAGGAGTCGTGACTGCTCACCAGTGTTGAGCAGAGCAGGGCCAACAGCCCCCAAAGCAGGGACTAAGATTATGCAATACCACACACATACAGACACATACTCACAGGAACATACAGAGTATGTGCTATTTTTATAGTGCTAAGCCCAGTTTCCATTTATATGTCAGATATCTGTCTTATTTTAAGAATAAATCTGAGACAGATTGGGTTTTCTCTTGTATATGTACCAAATGAATAACAGGTGCTTCAGTGCTTTGTAGCTATTAAATTGAATTTTTGTTTCCCTGTTGCTGCCTTTACTGTCAGCTCTGCGTCCCTGCACACAAAAGCTACCCACATTCCACCAGAGTGCTGCATTTCTGTCTTCATTTTCCTGCAAGAAGATTCCTAAACATTCAGCGCTCCTCCACCCAATTCAAGAGTGACTGTTGTGACTGAAGGTGCAGGCTTAGAGAGGCTGTGAGGTGGTTTGACTTTTGGCAGGAGTTGAGAGGCTGCTGACGTGTGTGTTGGGCAGGATGTGTGTAAGAAGCAGTGCTGGATCCTGTTTTTCAGACCGCAGCAACTGGAGCTTAGCCACAGCTATGGCTTCTAATGCAAAACACACACACAGACACAACCTTAGTGTGCTAACCCAACCTCGACTTGTTACTTCCGTGCCAACACCACTGGCACACATATGTGCGAATTGATATGTGCACGCAAAGTTGTTCATATGCATGCAAACAAAGACTGATACAGAGACTGACAATCTCCCCGATTAACAGTGAGTTTGATTAATTGAAGATTTGCTTTGATTTATTTTGTTTATTTCATATTTGATTAGATATAAAAGATAGTTTGACATTTACTCTTGTTGATTTGTGTTTGGCTTATAGGCGGGATTACAGACCCAGAGTCACTGGCGTAAGAACAGAAGAATGCATTATACTGCAGTAAGGTCTATGACATCTTGTATAACTAGTTTCTTGAAACAAACATGCCTTGAGAGGCCCCCTGCAAGCTCTCACAGTAACACACATGCAAACCTGATGTCACACATACACAGACACACACGTGCAGAGAAAAATAAGATGGCATTTGTAGTGCGGTTTGAAAATATTGCGGTCTACTGGCATGCATACAGACACTGGAGACAGACAGAGGTTGTGCTTGGAAGAGCAAAAATAAAAAACAAACTGATGGGGGTTGCGTTGTTATGTCGAGGGAGGGCCATAAAAGAGACAAGTATACATTACTTGAGAAAAGCAGGCTAAAAGATAGATTCATGGGGAGGATATGAGTGGAATTTCTGCTGTCAATGCTTTCCCCATATATCTTAATGCCTCAGAGGCTTTCCATGTGAATATGTGAACTCCTGTGTGCACTCAAATTGTACATGTGCAGACTTGTTCCTCTGTGAATGAAGCAGAGCAGCGAGTGGTAAGAGGATCAATAGGTTTAGCTGACTGGATACTGAAGCAGCAGGCACACCTCTTACACAGGGTCAGGACATCCCACTGACTGGAGCAAGGAGGGAGGAGGCGGGAGGAAGGGAGGAAGGGGGGGGAGAGACAAGCAAGAGCGAGACAGAGTGAAGGGGAGATTCTAAGGAGACGCTTCACTGTTTTTTTTTTCTCCTCATTTCCTCACTTCCCTTTTAGGGAGGTTATGAAAGGGCAGAACAGAGGGGAAACACAAAGTAGGAGAGACAAAGAGGGTTTAAAGCTGAAAGGATGAAAGTGATTGTGAGTATGTGAGTGACTTTGTTTAACATGCTCTGTCATGCTGGTGTGACTACCGCTGCCTCTCAAACCGGCGACGTTTGCTGTCAGGAAAAGGAATGTTTTCCGGAGGAATGAGTCCCTGAACCGGTTCACCATGTGGATGTGGGACAGTAATTTCCAAACCTTTGCCGGAAGAATCCCACGGAAAAAAGAACAGCGGCCGGGGAGCTTAGCTGGTCCTGCCGGGTGGCCGCCTCTGAGTTTGTGCTGCTGAGACTCTCTTGCTCAAAGACAGAGTTCACAGTGGGCTTAAGTCTGCTCATTGTTTGTTTCCTTTTTTATTGTCTAGTTTATTTGGATTTTTATTCCTCTTTTGGAACTCAGTTGTTTTTTTAGTGGTTTTTAGTTTAATCTTTAAGATTGCATTGTTGGATGTAAGCCAGCCCTTGTAGCAGTGATGCACTAGGCCCAAACCAGTGAGGTTGGAAGTTCAGAAAGGGCTTTTTACTGGAAGACTGGTCTGAATGGACTCACCACAGCAGTGGACTGTAATATGGAACACTACACGTTGTGCTGGGGCCTGTGGATAATGTGGGAAAGCATCTATAGATAGATAGCTAGTTAGACAGAGTGGCTCAAAGGGTAAAGGTTAACAGGTAGGGGGGATCAGTCCTGACACTGCTTCGTAATGAAGCCTGGACAATGTCCAGGTGTTCCCAGTGACAGGTCCATGATGCACCTCAGCCACTTTCCTTTCAGAAGGCACTCCTGGATATGGTGAGTATTTAAATTGTAATGATTTAACAAAACATGTGAATTGTTCACTTTTTGTATATTTTGTTTTTTCTCTGTCCATGGGTTGATGTGTACTAAGCAAACTTATATTTAAATAGGTAAGGAGTATGACCATAAGTTTATTTAAAATACACACAATGTGAATCAGTGTGAAAATGCATTTGCTTGTGTGTGTGTTGTTTTTGTGGTACGGTTTGAGCTCCCTTAAGGTTAGCCTAGCCTATCCCAGCCCAGTATAATTTTTTCCCAGCTTAGCTCAGATGTATTTAGGGAAATTTATTGTTAAATGGGCCAGACATTTCCTGTCATTTTCTCCCACACTAAATGCTCAAGTTTATCCACAAACAGAGAACTGGTCAGAAGTAGTAAGCACACAGAGGTATTGTAATGTTGAGATGGAGACTGCTTTTCAAAAACAAAAAACTAGCTGGAAAAACATCTTGATGAAAGTGCCATGTGGTTAGTTTTCTCTGCTGTCTTATTTTAATTAGTCATACTAAGGTTGGGTATCTTATGGGAATTGTCGTCTCACATCTACGTTATAAACTGGGAGTGACACAGAGGAGTTTGTGATGTCATCAGTGGGCTGTTGGGATATGCGCTGTTTTTTTCCATGAGGTTGAGTTTTTCATACTATTTAGGCAAAAGATATTAAACAAAAACTAGTTAGGGTTAGTTAGTTGTATTGGGGTCTATGGAATTTGTTTATCAACTGCTTTTTCTTTACATTCTTCTCTGTGGTGTGATAGTACACATGCAAGCACATGCTACACTTGCTACACTTCACCACAGACTTAACTACATTTTTCTGTATGCCTTTTAGTCACAAACAGCCCTGGGCCTCTGGGTATTTTCACTGCTTTGTTTTAAAGCTAAGCACAGACATGCACACCATATTTCATCATTTTACCTGTTGTTTGTCTCTCTTTACACTGGTGGATTACGCATGTAAAGGCAGGAGAATGTGGAGGGATGAGCTCTAGATTGAATGTCAATGCAATCTTTAGTATTTGGCACAAACAGTATTCATAAGTAGCCGTTGTTTTTGACTATTACACTTGCTCATTTCACAGAGAATGAGCTGTGCCTGATAATGCCCTTTAATAGTTTTTAGTCTTGAATTCAACAGCTGATTATAGGTTAATAGATTTTTGACTTGAATTGAAGGAGGGACGTTGACTGACCTTTCCAGGACAGACAGTGAAAAAGAGCTGTGGAGAAATAAATGGAGCACAGAACAATAAATGCAGAGAAACAGATAAACTGGAGGCACACATGAAAAATACACAAAAGCGTGCCCACCCAGCTACTCAGACTTGCTCCATATACACAAAAGAGGCTGGTCTTTCAGTCACGCACAGTCAGACCATATAAACAATAACTTAAATGTCAGCAGGGGTGACCATAACAGAAAGTTAAAATGAGGTAGTTTGTAATTGGTAAGTCATTGTCTCAAAACAACTCAACGTAGAAATTGTTTTTTGTGCTATTTGGAGCCCCCACAGTTTCTGAGTGCACGCATTCTGCTGTAAATACTAATTCCAGGTTTCTGTAACAATATTCTCAATTATAATGTATGTGCTAACTAGAAACAAAACTTGGGAGCATCATAATAAGATCATATCCTGAAAACATGTCTTACAGAGGCAGGCGAAGTCTGCTGAAGAGTTGCACACAACCCACAGCAGCATACTTAGCTAACATAAACTAAACCTGAGACGGTTCGCTGCTAATACCATCTTTCTCTTCTCAGTGTAATTCGTTAATGTTGTCTTCTGTATATTTGCCTCTGTCGTGATGTCAGTTTAGGCTGCTGAGCCTGTTTGTGTTGCTTGTCTCGCCTTGCTCCAGTTCTGTTGCCCTTTCAGCTCTGTTTCCCACCAACAATCTCCACTGGGTCCCCCTTTGCCAAATCCCAGGGCTGCTATCACAGGTCCAAAGCTTTACCTGTGATAATGATGTTGAACACTAACGGTCCCTGGTGCTCCCTGCAGTCACCTAGTCTCATGACTAACAAAAATATCTTGCAGCTGCAGGTTGCCTCAGAAAACTCCATAGAACACTGAGAGTTGAGGTGAAACATTGACAGGACATCAGAGGCAACACTGGAGAGTGTTTTATCCATAAAATACTATGTGTGCTGCATTATGTACAAAATTACTTAAAAAGTTACAGAGAGTTTATGTATAAATGTTTTACAGTATGTATAAACCAAACTCACTGATTGTTGCTATTACTGAAACTCATAAGCACGGAATAATAAAATGTAAATAAAAAGAAAATGAAAGCATCACAAATGCCAGAGGGACAGTTAAGAGAAAGAGAAACCATGCTACTTTAATCATACATCAGCTTTGACACACCTTACTTTTTGCTGTAATTTCTGTATTCATTTGAAAGACATCTGACTAAGATGTGATTCACAGTCTGCTGAAATGCATTGTGTTGCTGAATTGGATAGATGTAGCAAATCTAGTGACAGTGTAGCAACAACAATTCAATGCTGTCATGGTTGTCAGAGTTGAGCATTAGTCTCTGAAAATGGGAGATGAGCCTGTCAGAGTCAATTTAAACCTCAGGCGTGTTTTTTCTCTCTCTCTCTCTCTCTTTCACTTCACAGAAATGCCGTGCATCATCGAAGTGTATGTAAGTGTGTGTGAGTCCAGTGGAGCTTTCAGGAGGCTCTGTATTATTTATTGTAGCTTCATAATGGACCAGTCCAGTCCCCTTTTTTGTGTTAGTCCTGCAGTGCACAAACAGAGTAGCACTGAGAGAATGGAGCTCATAAAGATTACACAAAAAAGGGTATCAAGTCACCAAAATATATATATTATACTAATGAATAAAACATGCAGTCACATATTCTCACTCAGTCATGAGCACATAAACACTTTTAGATTTATTTCGGCTTGCAATTTCCTCATGCATCTAACTCTGTAATGTTCTGTGGCATTTGAGGAACAAAAATGGTAAATGCTCTCTGTCTCTCTCCCAGCAGGCCACGCTGCATTATGAGATTATTTTTACAGTCGGTATCTTTATCGATCACAGTGCCTCTAGTCTTTGTACATAACTGTAAATTTATACTAACTCTCAGGAGTTTTTTTAAAAGCCGCGGTCCTACATTTTTCAGGTGCAGGGTGTTGCCTTCAGCAATGCAGTGAACAAACTGAGATGTATGATTGTCTAAACCTCATTAAACAGTAACCAGAAAGTAAATGAAAAGTGTGTGTAGTAATCCAATTAAGTGAAGCCAGCGCTTCAGAGACCAGGGGGCGAGGAAATACAGAGCTATATTTAGAAAAATCAGGATTGGAGATGCATTGCTGCATCACTTCTCTCTCCCTCTCTCTCCTGCATGTTGGAGGGCGTTTATATTCAAGGGGATAATAAAATTGTTTAAACATGTCATTTTGGTTTGCGTTTCTCAGCTTTTTTTAGGCAAGGTGTGAAGTGACATCAAGTTTCACTCTCGTAAACGCCCTTTTCTTTCTCTTCTCAGTGGCCCCAAGGGTGGCTACCTCAGACATAGCACATTTTGTCAGTAAGATAAAAAGAAACAAGGCATTGTTATCTCATTTCTTTGAAGCTTTCTCCCACTGCACGCTGTCATTGATTCTGCTGCTGCTGGGTCAATCTGAGCCAAACTTTAGATTACTTTCTATCGCTCCAAGTTGCAGGGACTGAGGCAAAAGCTTTTAAAATGGGTAGACATTGGAGACAGCAGAGACGTGCTGTCAGTTTTGAGGAGACAAAGTCATTGCTCACTGTTGTCCCGGTGGACCACCAGCACTAAGTGTGTGTATGTGTTTGTATGTGTGTGTGGAATACAGAGCCAATGCTCACATGCAGCATCAATCTCTGCCAGCCCTCTGTGCAGGGCTATGCTGATGTACTCTCCACTCACTCCCCCCTGAAAGGACCACACAGTCTAACACTTCTCTCTTCTTCACACCTTTTCTTCCGCTGCATTCTCCTTCAGGAACCAGGCTGTTTTGTGTTAGAGAGACTTGCAAGGAGGATAAAAGCCTTTTGAGGACACTGTATGCTCTATTTTACCTTCTCCAGTGATCATCTTATCAGTATCACCTTTTTAGATGGTGCTGTCCAAGACAGAAATAAAAACAAGTATCATTAATTTCGCACAAGACTTTGGATGACGTTGTCTTGTATTGCTATGCAAGGACAAATCCTTGATTATTTTTTGATTGCATTATGCACTAAATGCTGTACACAATGAGGTACCACACTTTCAGTGATGCAGTCAGTGAAACATCTCTGCATGGTGTAACAGCCTAATGGTTAACCCTGCCCAGTTTTAGCTGTTCCTTTGACACACCTGAAAAAAAGAAATGACTTATCACTGTCACTGTTAATATTAAAGCTTGGTCTGCAGTGTGAAGCTCTTTAATGGTACAAATAACCTTGAAGCTGTTGTTTCCATGGCTCTCACATGAGGCAGTGGAATATTAAATTGATCATGAAGTCCCATGAAGCATGACAGGCATGTTCTTGCTGATATGTGTGAGGCTCTCAGGGTTAACTTGCATACAATTCAATACACACTGCTTTTGCTTTGTTAGAGGAATTTTAATTAGCCCCTCTTTTAAATGGCTAAATGATCAACTCATCCTTTCACACCTGTTTTGCAGGACATCTTGCTGTTAGGGTGCTTTTGCCTGAGTGCACACACTGACTCACTCAGAATTGGCAATATTAAGAGTGTTCGTGCCCAAGCTGGGATGTTCTCTTCTCTCCAGCCCTCCACTTGCTTCATCATTCAATTTCTCTTTCACACATTGCTGCTTTTGGATTTCTTATTGTGTTATTCTGCCACTTATTTACAGTTGATTCCCCCCTTATTTTTTTCTATGTGTTATACAGAAACACCTCATGTGTTTTCGAACACACCCACACACACTCACACCTTCCAGAACACCAAACATACCCCTCCGGTCAGATGAAATGCAGTGTAGAATGAGTCTTATCAGGAGACAGTGTTGTCATTAGTCATTACTGCTTCCAAAGCCAAAAACACTCTTTCACATTGGCAGACAACAATAGGCTAACACTGTTTAGATCTATTAGCATCGTTAAAATAATTTACTATGTCAGGTTTTTTTTCACCAAGAAAAATAAAATGAGTCAACCTCATTGCCTATTACTCTATTGGTAATGGATTGCTTTCAGCATTTTAAGGAACATAATAGCTAAGTTTATAATAGACATAATATGGTTTCAGTGTTTCCCTTTATGTTGGAAGCTTCTGGGGCCTGTAGTTTTCAGTAGTTCCTCACGGCTTTGGTCAATTAAAGGAAATCTTGGTCAACTAAAATTTTACCTACTTTTCCACCATTTGATTGATTTAAAAATTGTCAGCATCTTAGCTCTAGATTAACCAAGTCAGCCATAGCACACATTTCTTTTACAGTATATTATTAAAGTAAATTTTATACGGCAGCAACGCATAAGGTTACACACATATACTATTGAGGAAAATAACACAGCTGTCTTGAGCTGCAAGCCTAGCTTGTGCTGCAGTATGAAGTTAAAATTAAGATTTAAGGATCACACGTTTCACATGTGTTATAAATGCCAGTCATTGTCTGACCAATGGAGATTTGGTTGGAAAAGGAAACATCAACCAATCAACCAACTGTCTAGAAAAGGTTACACCTGCCCTAAAATGCTATTGACGCAGAAACATGAAGTGTAACACAGGCAGTATTTTCCCCGTAGTCTCCAGTAATTAAAATGATAAACAGATTCAGAGCAGCAGAACAGAAAGGAAGACTGTTTTGTGGCTTCAGGAGGCGTGGCTTTATGACACCACAGTTACGCAAGTCGCTCAAAGGAGTACATATAAAACACATACAAGAGCCGCTGTGCTGAAAAGCCTGCTCAAAAGCAGCTTTGGCATTACATTTATTTTACTACCCATTTCATTTTAATATTATTCATCTCAGCCTGTTTCCACACAGCAGCTGCTAGACAGGACATTCAATCTTATGTACATCTCCAGGATAGAGGCAAGAAGATGGACGGATCAATAAGAATATAGTGCAATGGAAAGACATATTGGAGGCAGGGGATAGCTGCAAGTGCTTACATGAGCTCAGCATAAATCAAAAATAGAAATGTTACAAGCTAAATCTGGGGCGAAGGGAGCTGGGACTGTCAGTGCAAATGGCAGAGGGTAAATAAAGTAGGCAAATGGTAACTAAATCTTTGCTTGGGCTTGTGTGGCATTGGTAGTGAAGTTTGATCAAACAAGCGAGTGTCATGAAAGTTGTATCTCACGGCCATTAGTGCTCAAACAATTATCAAACGAAGACAGGTTTCATCTTTTCAAAAGTAGCTAATTTGTATGTTGGGTTTTGGACTGACTGGTCTAGACTAAAAAAACATTCTGCAAATATCTGCTTTGGGACCATAAAGAAATAAATCTTAGTTGCATCCCCACTGATCTTTGGTTCTTTAAAGTCCTTTCAAATATACAGTGTATGTTGAATTGTCAATGCAAAGTGGGATCAGAGCGTCTTTCATTTTTCCTGACCCTCCAATGTCACCACCTTTTCAGTGGTGAAAAAACAAAGAAATTAGGAAATATCATTACTCAGTCTGTTGTGATATGGACTGCTGCTGTGCAGCCGTGTACGTCACTATTTGACCCAAACAAAACCTGCGGTTAGCCAACAGATGTTATCATGCCCAGGCCCTTTCCTGCAGGAACAAAGCAGCTCTCTGAGAGCAGCTTGTCATATACTCCCACCGCAGATAAAAAACAAACAGTTGTAATGAAACAAACAGATGTGAAGAATAGTGTTTTAAGAAAAACATTGCGGAGGCCTAACCCTGGGGTTTTCTTCAAGATACGCTGTGAATGAAAGATATATGCGTCACTACTTGTTCCGCGTGTTTTTGTGCGGGTGTGTGTGTGTGTGTGTGTGTGTGTGTGTGTGTGTGTGTGTGTGTGTGTGTGTGTGTGTGTGTGTGTGT
>JAQNCA010000027.1:13111088-13136657 GCA_029783725.1 Acanthurus tractus
TTGCTTTCTTGTACAATCCAGTTAGCTCATGTGGATGGACAAATTAGCTGTTGAACCTGACAGGTGGGAGGAGGAGGACCCCCCCCCCCACCCCCCCAGCCACCGGTCAGTTTTTGCTTTGCAACTGAGGGCCAACTACATTAGCTGCATTTACCTAACTGTATCACTTAATTTCTGTTAATCAGTCCATTTCAGTATTTGTCTTTGGAGGGAAACTATTTAAAACTTTCATTCCTCTTGTGGCACATATGTCATCTACTTGAGCTGCATTGTTTAATCTACTTGAGTTGCATTGTTTAATGCTGCATTTTATGCCCCTAGTGAACTTTTAGGATGTAATATAGAAACACTATAGAATTTATGTTGTAAATAACTTTTCTAACTATGTCTCTCTACTTGGACCTAATGCCATATTGCAAATTACATGTGAGCAAAACATAAATAACCATTAACCTCCTACTTTTATCCTCTGACCTTAGGATTGTTGTTCTGACTTAAGGAGACGTAAAGTCCGTAACTCAATTTTCCACTTATTCTTTCACCACATAAATATTCTATTAATCAGTGCACTAGTCATGGATATAGACTTCTATAGAGAGACCTGACATCTTAACTTACTTTTAATCAGATAGTTCCTATTTTTAATCAAATATTTTTTCGTTTGAAGACCAAGAATTAACTGATCCAACTATTTTCCCAGTACTATCCTAATTTTGGTTCTAATATTTATTCTGTGCCAGTGCTCTGGAATGTAATTTCAAGATTTTAAATTTTGATGCATGGGTATCATGGGAGTTTCTTTCTTGTAAGTCATTAAGAGAGATTAGTGTTTTCCTAAAAACGGAGAAGTTGACCCACCATGACTGAATAAATTAACTAAGAAGGGAACCAGTAATTTAAAAAATGACACTGACAGTATTTAATGTCACATGGTGGCCATTATTTGATTCAGTGACTTGAATTTAGGCATTGCCTCATTAGACAATATCGAACATTAAAGGACAAACCTATCATTTCTGTTCAGAACCAAAACTTTGTTTTCTATCAGTTTTAGTATTGAATAATACATAAAAAACAACACACAGAGTTATTAAGGGCCTTTCTGTTTAACATCTCACATTTTCCCGTCCAGTCGTCACTCTCAGGCTTCACACTTTCACTAGTCACCATTGACTGATTTAATTGTAGTTCAGCTGGTCTCTCATTTGCCTTTACTTTTAGTTACCTAACGTGCTTGTTTGCATCCTTCATCTGTGGCTGTCCTAGTCCCAGTCTGTCAGGCCACTTTGTCCCTAAGCCCCTAACAAGGTCGCTGACCCTGTCAGTCATGAGAGGTGGAGAGCGCTTCACAAATTCCTCTCTGTCTCTGGCACACAGCCAATCAATTAGCTGTTTATGCACTTTTGTACTTAACCTGTACCAGGGTACACATCCCTGCACGCTCATTTGTGTCACTGATTACTCCATGCAACTGGTTTGGGTTTGTTTGTTTTAGTTTTGCTTTTTTTTTTAACTAATTGTTAAAATTTTTTAAGCTTTGAATTGCAAAATGAATCAATTTAAAAAATGATTTGCAGCATACATATGAAAAATAAGAACATACGTAAATTTTTTGTCCACACGTGATTATTGAAGGTAAGCCTGTATGCACAGGTTTCAGTGTTCAGATACAGTGGTTTTGGTTTTATGGCTTTGAGCCTCAGGGACACTGAGTGACGACAGTCGCGCCATCACCTGGCGCTCTGCCACAGCTTGTCGCTGCCACTGACAGCGTGTGGCCACCTCAGCAGCTAGGCAAACATTTGCTTGTGTTACAGGTTGTGTCTGTTTGTGAAAAGGGAGCGAGTGAAGCAGAGGCCTGTGTTACAAGGCCGTATGGATCTGTTTGCATTTCATCTATCTGTACATGTTTATAGTACTTGTGCTCAGTCAGCTCTTGTGTAGATGTGTGTGGGTGTGCTCATGTGATGCTCAGACATTCAGTACGGGTGTAAAAGCCTGTTGTGTCTGTCATTGCATCTGTGACTTTGACAGGCTCCCTCCACCCAGGAGCTGTTGTCACATGCTGGCTGCTTCTGTCAGTGTTGAGCAGAGGCCGTAACTCCGCAGAGATTCACGGTTCTGTGTGTTTGTGCTGCTGATGGTTGATGCTGTTCTTGATCCTGCAACGTCCCTGCAGAGTAGACTGCCCTCTGCTGGCTGCAGAAAGCAGTTAACAGATTCATCGCTTGAGAGATTGAGATTTTATGTTGATAGAGCTAAAGTGACTGAAAATAGTACATAAAATCAAATAACAACAGTAAATTTTGAAAGACCATAAATCTAGTTGCTCAGTTGATTCTGCCTCCAAGACACCATATCTACCAACACAGCTATGTGCCTGTTTTCAAAAATAATTGTAACAATACATATTTTTGCTCTACTAAATATTGCCAACATGTTTTTTTAGTTTGCCTAGCTTGTGTCAATTGGACATACAATTCCCATAACATAAGGTTTTGCACTGCCGGTTTTACAATGTTATTTGTAGTATTTTACTTCCCCCTGGTGGTGGAAATTAGCTATAACCATGGTTGTGAAGTGAGAAAGGGCAGGTAAACTTTTTCATTCAGTTTTATTAAATTTTTTTTTAATTTATATATTCTTCAAGATATTGTCTACACATTAGGGAGAGTTGGTATCCTAGCTCTTAGTTTTCCATTATTTCAAATGTTTGGTTTTTTTTAAGCACAAGATAGTTAAGTACAATGGTCATGATTGACTTATTTTTATCCCACTCATTACCTTTGGGCTTAACAACAGATAATCTGACATGTAAATTGTATTACATCACATTTATAGCCAAATTTATGTGAGCACATATTTATATATCTTTTTTGGGAGAATACACTTAGAGAGTCAGTCTGTTCCGAAGGACCCCTCATATTAGATCAGAGTGTGAGCTTACCACTCTAACTGCATCTCTTGTACTTGCCAATTGAAGAAAAGGCCTTGATTTAAGACTAAGATGTATATCCATAAGTAGATGAACTTCCTAGCTTCTCGCTTCTCGCTTCCTAGTGTGCAATAATGAAGTTGGGGTTCTCCCACAATTTTACCGAAGTATGAAATCTAAAAACTCCAGCCTCTAGAGTCTTGTATTTTAAATCTGGACTTGATCACCCTCATGTTATTATCTTAGTTTTTATCTTTACTTCACACTTATTGTGGTACTAATGCGACAAAGCTCTTACTGAGGCAGATTTGTGTTTTACATAAAACGTAATTATGTAACTCTGCAGCAGTCAGATTGTGTGGCTGTCAATACTGACTGTTGATGGTTGTGTGAGAGGAGAGATGAATTAGTTTGTCCTACCTCTGCACTTTGCTCCTCCCTCTCCCGCATCTCTCTCACTCACTCTCCATCTCTCTCCATCTTTTTCCCATTCAAGTCACACCCATGCTCAGCCCTCACTTTTCCTCTCCCACGGACCTGTTTCTCACACATTCTTATCTTTTCATCTCCATCTCCATCTCTCTCTCTCCTCATCTGTCTTGGCATCAGTTTGTGTCAGAGTGTGTCAGAGTGTGGTAGTGGTTAAGAGCGCCATCAAAATGAGTTTGCCTTTGAATTCAGATTATCTGTCTTTGGAAAGGATAGCCCGCTACCGCTACGCCTGCTCCAACGGCTCACCCTATGCCACGAACAAGCCCATCGACATCAAACCTCGTGGCAGGAGAGGGTATGATTGCACTTGAAAGGAAGAGGGAAAGTTTGTTGATTATGGGATCTTTTCCTAAATCTTTTGTCTTGTACTGAGGATTTTGTTTGAAGAATTATTTGGATTAATTGCAATCTTAAAATAGTTGAATAGTCCATGAAAGCTTCAACTTGTGTTATTCCATCTTTATATTCACATCCAGCTCTTGCTTGCATGTAAAAAGTTGATAAATAGGTAAAAGTCACTATACAACTTAGCAGAAAAACTTAATGAGACTGAACATCGTTCCAGTTTAAAATCTGTCTTTCTTATTGCTCTTTCTGTAGAAACTGTGGATATTTAATTTGTAAATGTGCGGATTTATGTGTTTTTATGACTTGCATAAATGTACACAAAGCTTGTGTGTTCTCTCTTATCAGAACATTAGCTGATGATTTGTTCCACCTGGACAACAGAGAACTGAAACTGTGTGAGCGTTGTGTAAATGGTCGTTGCTTGGTGGCTGGTTGCGTTGTTAGATCTCTATCATTCTGCTGTTTACTCCCCTAATCCTCTAGTGTTGGCCTAAAGAGTGTGTAAGTGTGTGTATGCGCGTGTTTTGTCTGTGTTCCATGAGAAACAACTATTTTGCTTTTACAGAGCTTAAGAGCAAGGCAAATGATAAATAAGCAGGTTGCATCCAGTCATCACCTAAAGCATCAGGCATTTCAGGAGGACACGTCCTCTCGCCAACCAGAGCAGAGCACTAGCTAATCATCAGAGCACTTTCTGTCCATTAAAGCTCACGGAAATTTTCAAGACCTTGTTAGGCCCATTTTCATACTGCATTTCTCTGACTAATATGCACTCAGTGACCCTGCCAAAACTAAGATGTGCTGATGTTCAACTGTGTGTGCTTGTTTATATTTTGCGTATATAAGAAATGAGTGTGCACTGACACGAAGGTGGTGTGTGTGTGTGTGCGCGCGTGTGTGTGCTACTATAGCGTTTGAATATAAGCAATGATAATGGCTGGTAGCATTTGTAGACATTTAGATATACTTTGTCAATATTGTGGGCCTGCCATCTGTGCTGATTGCCTACTGCTTAGTTCAGTGCTCTTTATATCAGCATCTGTTAAGTGTACTTATCTGCTCCATTTACTGAACCTAGTTCATAGAAGAGGTCTTTTTCTGAAACAAAATCAATCATTTTGTCAATTACTGTAGTTACTGGATCTATGCAACTGTTTTTATGACATAATTGTACTATTTCTACCACTAGGTGGCAGTTGTATCCTACTTAGTTGCATTGGATTGCATGAAGTACCTCAAATGTGGCTTTAACTCAAATCAAAAGATGCCTATTTAATGTTGATAGGCAATTTTATTTTATTTTAAGCCATTAAAAATATTAGCAGTTAGTTTTATTTTTTAATTAGTGTAGACTCTTCCCACCTAAGACAGACAAAAAGTGACAAACTGAATTGATGAGACAGAATCAGAAAATTCATTAGAAATTATTAGAAAAGCCAGAAAGCAAATACTTTTTTTTTTTAAACAAGAGACAGGAGGAGGAAACGAGCACCAATAGTTTGACTTCCTTATTGTGAGTTGTAAATTGGTTTTGCTCAGTAGATCCAATTTTTGTTACTAAGTAAGAGCCAAATTCCAAACGTCTTTGTTACTGAAATGATATAAAGTGATAATTTCTTCTGTGTAAACACATCTGCTTTGCTACATAAGTCTAAATGTGTTCAGTCTCTAAAATATTGAACCCAGAAGGCTGCCTTGAGGCGTGTTTGTGAAGTTCTTGTCATCATGTTGTCAGCTGTGTTTTCATTTGGGTTTTACATGGTTTCAAAGCAGAAGAGAGAACGTCAGATTCCACAGTTTTCTTTGGGAAACTGTTCTCTTTTGTTGTTCTTTCCTTGACCAAATGGAATGTGCAGACTGTGGTAATAGGATTAGTTTCACCACTTTAACCGAGCTATAAACTACATCATTCTGGCATGCTACACCCAATGCATTAGATGTGCCTATGAGGTCAGTGTAAGCGACTTCAGGTGTTTCATATATTCATATTTGGTCATATTTAGAGTCATATTTTTAGCCATAATATAACAACATAACAACCTTTATCTGACCAACATGAAATCAACTGCTCCGTCCAAGAGAGACACAAAGAAATGGAAGGAAGCCGTTTTTTATTATGTAGGAAACTTCACAGTCAGATAAGTAGTGCAGGGTTCTAGTTGCTGTGCACATGAAACTATTTATTTGAGGTTAACTCGCTGGATTCTCATTTGCTTTGAAGTGTCTGCATGTTATCCAGAGAGTATGCATTCCTCATGTCTCATTTGTGCACATCCCTGCATGTGAGCTCATCTTCATGTGCATATAAAAGTAATTATCATAAACTCGTATATCCGTTGTACTCTTCTCTCAGGTCTTTTGTCTTGCAATTTTATACTAGATCTGCATGGTTTACCCTCAAGCATTAGTAGCCATAAATTAGCTGTTTTACCAGTCTGTGGACAAAATGAGCGATTCATTTCTTCCTCTAGAGATCTGGAGATGAATGGATTTCCTTTCTACTGCATTCTTTATCTAGAGCCTCTGTAGAACAAAAGAGTAATGTCCCCTGATTGATGTCACTCTCTCATCACTTACGTCTACAGCCAGTTGCACTATTGATGACATGGAAATATTCTCAGGGCTGAAATGATGGATATGCTGACACTGCTATTGTGTCGCTGGCTATATGTGTTGAGGTTTTTATTGTTTGTTGTTCATGGTTTAAGGTTTTCTTATTTTTTGAGTGACAACAAGGGACCCAGCATTTGTTGTGTCCTACTTTCTAAGAGTTTCTGCACCTCAGTGAATTATTTTCCCCTCATTCCCCAGTTGATGACTGCAATAAGGAGAAATGAATAAAGTTAAAAAATAACTGTCTGCAGTTCAAGTGCAGGATATGGAGTTGCAGGGAAATGCCTTAAAGCGAGCAATAATGGCATTACTGGCATTAAGTTTTGGCACAAAATATTTATGTTGTATTAATTTTAATCCTCTATCTATGTGTGCATGTGAATGCTTATACTATATAACTGGCTGCAGTGGCACATGCATCTTGTTGAAACTGTGCAAGAAAGGGAACCAGCCACTAAAAGAATTTTTAATCTGCTTTTACAACAGCAGGAAGGAAAGTGTTGTTTTAAACCTAATTTTGTAGAGAAAGTCACCAAATTTTATAAACCATTTTTTTATCATTGTGAACCCTGTACATACTAAAAGCCACACACATATAGTGTCCACAAAAGGTAAAAGAGCTTGCTCAGACTACTCGTATACTCGTTCATGTGTGATTGACATGCCAGACAGCTGACACACCTGTCTGCCTCATGGAGAGGTAATGTAAGCTCTTTGGCCACAACTCTGATAGCGGAAAATGCCATTTGAGCTCCACACTCACTCTACACCCCACATGCAAAATAAACACAATAAAACCAAAATATGCTGCCTTGGGTATAATTGAGGAAAGCCATTCTGTGAAGGTAAAAGGTGTTTGGAGAGAGAGCTGAAATAGGATCAGTTTATTCAAATAACTCACCACTAGATGCAGTAAATAAAGTTTGAGCCTGCTGGGGAAAGATTTGATTTGTGCCAAAAAACTATCAGACCTCTTTTCTGTTTTTAAGGCTGTTTGTGCTGAAAATGTGGAACAGGCCTTATAAGGGTATTTCAGGCTCCCGAGTGCTTCTGCTGGTGTGTCCAATTTTAAATAAAAAAATATATATACTCATTCATAAATGATAAAAATGTATATTGTGGTTAATTAAAAAGTAAAATGATTAACTTCTCATTATGCTAAAATTTCTGTAGGCAATTAAAAGACAAAATTGACAGATAGGTTAATTTATCTTTCCGACCGTAAACGCATTATTAGCTATCATGTGTAATGGTAAGAAAAGCCTGCCACAAATACAAGGAAAATGAGTTCTGTGCAAATTTCTTCCACATTTCATCCCTCCCACACATTAAATTCTCAGTCTGTTAATGGTACCATG
Organism: Acanthurus tractus; assembly: GCA_029783725.1. NCBI lineage: Eukaryota > Metazoa > Chordata > Actinopteri > Acanthuriformes > Acanthuridae > Acanthurus > Acanthurus tractus. Next base: position 13,118,835 of record JAQNCA010000027.1, read on the forward strand.
TGTGATTACATTCTTAACCTTTGTCTTGTCTGCCAAAAAAAGCACCAGCTTTGCAGTGAATTTTCAGTTTATTGCTTCTCAAATGATGAAACTCAACCAACACTGTCTTTGTGTGTTCACTCTCTCCGGCATGCTTTAGCTGTTGGTTTTAGGTTACTGTGGCAGCAGAGTGATTGACACTTTAGAGGTTTGTTAGGATTGCTTGGGGATACAAGTCCCGCCCTTCAAGGAATTACTACTACCAAAACAACCCCTCCCACTCCAGACATACCCAAGCTGCAGCTCTGGGAAACAGTCAGTGAGAATAGGAGAGTCTTGTAACTCAAAGACAGGGACACGGTTGAAAAAAAGAAAGCAAGAAAGACAAAGGTAAGGGGGGAGGAAAAAGTACAACGCGAGAGGAAGAGGAGGATCTTATTTCCACCAGAAAGAAAAAAGAAACTACAGGAACCTGAAAGTGAGAAGCAGAGTGAGACAACAGAGTGAATGCTGGATTAAGAAAGAGGAAGATCACACGCTGATCCGCCAAGAAAGATAAGTTCAAGTGAGTGACTGAGAGGGAGAAAGGGAGAGCAGACTAAACAGCCACCTACTGTCAAACGATCACAGCTTGAGGAGGAGCAGCAGCACTGTGGATATCTTGGACTGAACTCAGGTTTGGTCTCCAGCAGCTCAGCAGACCTGAACACTCCACTGAATTACCACTGAGGGAAGGAAGCTCCCACTGGATCACTTCAGACTAGTGAGGACTGCGGTCAGACCACAGCACAGTGCTGGTCAGAGGGCTTCAGCAGGCCAGGGGGAGTGTGTGTGTGTGTGCGGTTGGCTTAATGTGTGTGGGTTTATAAAAATAATATGTGTGGACGTTGAAGAAAAAGCCAGACCATGAGTATCATCCTTAAGCCACGGTCGCGCTCCACCAGCTCATTGAAGAACACAGAAGGAATATGGTAAATAGATGAAGAACTATGTGCTTTTGGTAACAATTTCATGTTAATCCCATTGTGTGTGTGTGTGTGTGTGTGTGTGTGTGTATGTGTGTGTGTGTGCTCTATTGTTTTCCATCCATCTGTTTATTGTGCTCTGAAATACCTTTCCACTTGCTTACTGGCTTTGTCCCAAGTTGTATTTTGTTACCGTTGGTTTGTTGAGCTTTTAATTTTGGATTTCACCACAGTCACCTGGATGCCATCCTGTTTCTCTCATTTTAAACTTCACTGAGTCTTTTTTGGTTTGCTGCAAAAAAACCTTCGGCACCCAAATGAGATGTCAGTTACAGCTTTTTCTTTGCAGAGCATGACATGTCCTGTGGTCTGATTAGATTAGATGTGTCCTTAAATCCAGTATATTTTGTGCTTTATCAGACTGACTCTATATATCTACTTAATACTTTTTGTTGTTGTCGTGACCCTGGGGTCTAACCCTCAGTGTGCTTTCATCAGAATTCACTGTCCATTCAGTCAGTCAAATGGTCTAAATCACAAGGTTGTAAATCAGCAATTGCATCATTCATTGAGGAATGTGTTTGGCACTCCATACATTCTCCTGTCTGCAAATGGCCTCAGATAAATGCAGGATGCAGAGTGCAGTGCCGGGGGCACAGCGCGTCCTCCCCCTCCTGTCTCCTTCCCACTCTTGTCTCAACTTGTCCTTGCCTGTCAGCATTAATTCCCAAATAAGAAACTGGCCCATAGCTTAAACGCTGGAAGGTAATATTCTCAGTTTTTTTTTTTCCCTATGTGACACACTAAGGCAGAGCTGTGAATGGATCAGAACAACTCTGGATATATATGCAGCCTTCATGGGATGGTGGTTGCCCAGCAGCATGTGTTTGAACCCCGTCAGACTTCCCTGCAGGGTTCACAGTGTTCTCACGTTGTCAGTTTATTAATCTGCTCTACAACCTCCCCAGCAGGAAATAAAGCGTCTGCGAAATGAAGACATATTAATTAGGTCTTAAAGGGTAGTTCTGTGAGCAGTACAGTTCTCAGACGGTACGTGACGTGGTTTGATGCGGACAGGGTGTAAAGGCCAACATGTAGCTGAGCATGAACCTGATAACAGTGTTTGAGCTGACTGCGGAATGTAGCTTTTTCTCATGTTGAAAGCTGAGGATCTGGCAAAGTCAGGTTTGCATGAGCCATCTTTTTGAATGGCTACCAAAAGCAATACTCAGCTGGACAAAGCATACCGCCTCCTCCATCTGTCCTGCCCTCTTCTCTTCTGTTTATGAAGGCTTCCTTCACTAATCCTCATCATTGCTTTGTCTTTCATAATTATCTCTGTGCTCACAAGATTTACAGTAGATTTGTGACTGTTGCTATCCCTTAACGCCACCTGAATTGTAGGCGAGTGTTCAGCTGTTTATGTTTGGATGGGTGTGTTTGCGCAATTTATGCATGTGTAATGCAAGAAGAGGTGTGTGTAACGTCCCAAAACCTGCTTATTCTGATAAAGATAAGTACACATGTACACACAAGTTAAGCATTTGCGTTTGTGTTTCATAGCTCTACGTTTGTGCGGTGTCATGTGTCTTGCATGAGTGTATTTAGGTGTATAATTCCCTGTGTGTCTACTTGTGCGTATTTAAGACAGTGACGTAGTCCGGATGTTTGACGTGCCCCCTGGCCTCACCAAATCAAACAGGCCCCACTCCACCCAGCCGTGTAAATGCAGGTTTGTGTGCACAGACTTTTAAGTATCTATCAGCCTTTTAGCTTAAGTCTGGGGAAAGTGAAAGTCAAGGATTTTTGAATGATCTCCCCACCTGTTGCAGCACCTCTCCTGCACATTCAAACTGTTATGATGTGCTGAGTTAAAGCATTGACGAGTGAGGAATGTGTGACTTTGAACTTAAGTGTTTTCATCTGGCCTTTGTCAGTCCCCAGATGGGTCTGTCCGGCAGGCTGTTAATGTAGAAGGTTATCTGGAACTCTTAAAAGGCCTGACAACGTGCAAGTTGTCTTACATGTTTTCCAGATCTGACCTTTAGTAAGACAGACCTGAGAGGACGCATAGGGCTGAAAATATGTACGTTCATAGTTAAGTGGGCATCTATAGGAGCAGAACCTGTTTTCTTTGAACCATGTCACCTGAGATGACGCTGTGTTGCCATGGCGATTTCTTCTTTCTCTATATGTCGCTCATGATTGACTGGGTTTTCTGAACGCCACAGTGACAGCAAGGACAAAAACAGTGTTGAAAGTGAAGGATTCACTTTGCTTTTACCTGACAGGGCATAAAAACCAGAAGAGGGGAGAAAGACAGGAGAAGAGAGAAAAATATAAACCTAGAAGGATCATTTTTGACAGACAGACAGACAGAACATTAAATATACATAACTTCAATGCAAACAAAAACTTTTTCATTGCAGCCCTCTGTGCAGATCCAGTCATGTAATGTATATATGTACAGATGTATGTGTGTAAGATAATCAATTAGTCTTAAGGTTGGCCTAATAAAAACAAGCACAACTCATTTTAACTGATTAATTAACTGAAATCAAACCGTCAAAACGGCAAATTATCAATATGAATCAATGGCTTATTTCCTGCCCTAAATTTTGAGAACTTGTGTGACCAGGCTGCCATTTTTTCTGCTTAAAATCAGACCAAACACCAACCCAACTTACATGTGTCAGCAGAGCGGGTTCGACCAAATACACACACACTATGGGGAGCAGAACTGTTTTCTTTTTAAAAAGAATTTACTTCTCGTTTGCATGTGATTTGTAATCCACGTTGTTGTTATCGCCGTGTCACATGTTGATCGTACGTCTAAACAACAGTCTCTGTAGTAGGTAGATAAAGCTTAAAGTTTATAGCCCAGGCCTGTTATCACCTAGAAAATTTATTAGCTAATATGTAATAACCCTAATTGATTTATCAGCCAAAAACCAAATTTGCCTGCATTTGCCTTGATGATAGTTTCACTTCGTGCATATGTGTGTGTGTTTGCATGGCTCTTTCCTCTCATGTGTGAACATGTGACTAAGAGGGGGGATGTGTGTATGAGTAAGGGCCAGATAGAGAAAACGTGTCTTGGTTATCAGCGAATGGTCATTCAATTATCTGCTTGGCCTGACCGCCCTGTTGGTGCTTACCTCTTACCCATTTGTTTTTCTCTTACATCTGTCTCATGTTTTCTGGTGCTAAGGTGCTGTTTGCTCCTGCTCAGCCGCCTGTTGATTTTTCATACCACACAGCAATTTCAGGGCAGAGAATCAAGGATTTATGAATACGTACATTTTGCCTCACTGATCTTTTTGTGTTTGGGATGTTGGAGAGAATTCTTAACAGTGGAAACAAATTTGCTGCTTTGCCTACATGTGCTGAAACATTAGGTTCACGATACATAATGTGTTCGATCTTTATCTTTGGACAATTAGCTGTTCAACTTCAGCTAATTGAATATCTGATTTGATACTAAGTAAACAAGAAAGTAAACATCATACATTTAATCTCCAGTTTTTAATATTTCATTTACAGACACATTTATGTCAATGCTAAAAAGATGCTGAGGTCAAGAGCCTAGCTTGACCTGTTTGACTGTTCTGTCAGAGTTAAAATAACAATAGATTCAAGAATGTCCATTGTCTTTAGATACAACATTAAAGCTTTAGGTCTGAACAATATTCTAAATACAAAGAACATAGTCCTGCTCAGTGTGTACAAATTTCAACACTCTCCGACTCAACAAGTCTGTCATTGCATCAGTATGGAGCAGATATCCAAACTTTTCCATTACATACCTGATTCTGTGTCATTTGTGCAGACTCTCCCTTCCGGTCGTGTCACCTATGGCCTCTGTCTGTTTCTCGGTCACAGGTCACTAAAACCATGGCCAAGGTTAGCTTGCACAAGCTCAGGATCATGTAGTCAAATGATTCAACACTGCAGGGGAACACACTGCTCACACACAAAACTCTGACATGTCTCTCCTTGTCTTTCCTCCCCTGCCTGCTCCCCTCTTTGTCCTCTCAGCTTTCTAAAATAAATCGAGTGTCATCTTCCCCCTGCCTGCTCCAACACACAGCTCTGTTCTACTCAGCACCACTCCACACTTTCCAAACACATCTGTAACTGCATTTCTTGCTCAGTTCAGTCTTTTCAGATTTGTGTCCAAGTTTTACTCAAAGGAAAAGTTTCAGCATTTTTTTCAGATCTTTTACAGGATTATTTGTTGTTGTTTGTGCTTGTTTGCACTTTGGGAAGAGATAAGAATAACAGGTTTGTATTTATGAAGTGGAGGCTCACTAACAATCCTCCCCTCAGCTGATTATTTATCAAAGACACTTATGGCCTGACCTCTTTCTCCAGTACGTCTCCTCACAGGGCCCTCATGTCAACTCCTGTGGTGTTTATAATTGCTGAAGTAACCTAGGGCTGAAAATGAATGAGTCATTGATCTATGCCAGTTACTGTGTGTGTATGAGGAAGAAAAAGGGAGAGACAGACGGAGAAAGAGAGAGAGGATTGAGACAGAAGTGATAGAAAGTCAGAGACAGACAGAGAGAGAATAAAGAGCTGCAGTGCTCAGCTCTGCAGGCATGTATGTGACCCAGCAGCGTCCTACAGAATAAAGTTACAACAGCCAATACTTATTTGTCTCAGTGCCCTTAAAACTAGATATCTTGCATTTAAACCTCTGCAGCTGGCAGGTTTTCCAACCACAAAAAATGCTTCTTTTTCTCCTGCAACTCTAATTTCAAACCTCTACTCTTGTGAAACACTGTTTCTGTTATAGCCTAATTACCTACCACAGAGTGCTGGGAACTGTCACACTGTTGTCTTGGTTTATATTTCTTGTATACATTTTCCATTGAAAACTCTTGAAAGATATTGAGATTTGATTACAACAAAGATTAATCTTCAGCCACTCTAGCTTAGTTATTGCCTGCCAAGTCTACAAAAAGCTTGGTGGGAAGCTTGATGCGTAAATGAAGTTGCACTGAATTGTTTATGGTTGTGTTTCGATGTACTATTGACAGAAAAACTGTGAAGATCTAAATTTTAAGTTTCATGGTTGATTTATACTCAGCTACTATAAACAAATATATAATAATGATAATAATAATAATAATAATAATAATATAATCTTGTTTAAGTTTCCCTTGCACTTTAGCATCACCCCTTTTTTGCGCTATGTAGATATTATTTTTTGATATATTTTAGCCTATGTAATACTGTATAGTTTATAGTGAAGCATGTCTTTATTTTCCTTGCTTTTTTTTTCTTTCTGTCTTTCTTTCATTTATTTTTCCCATCTATCTTGCTTCTTTCTTTCATACTTTCTTTTTTCTTTTCCTTTGTCTTTATCTTTTCCTTTTCTCTCTTTTTATCTTTCTTCCCTCCTTTTCTCTCTCCTTCTCTCTCTATCATTCTCACTCTCTCCATTATTCCCAGCCATTTATGTCTTTATGTTCTTTATGTTCTTGATTACTTTACTTCTAGGTAAACTGTGGTTTCTTGTTATCTTTGCCTCTAAATTATGCTGGATTTATTTCCCATCTCAGCACTAATCCTCCAGTGGGTTGTACTCATGTTGGATGATCTAACAGTCATCGGGGTGTTGACATTTTTGGGTTCCTTTTCTTTCTTTTCCAACTTATGCTTGCTCATCAAAGGTCTCCTCTTTGTGTCAAGGCATGGAGAAATTCCAGGCGTTCCCACTCTGATGTCAATGTTGATGCAATACTGAGGGATTGCAGAGATCATTTGTATCATTCCCAAAAAGGGAGTGTCTGCAAAGTCACCTCGTACACACAGTGGAGTTACGTGTCAGAGGTTTGGTTCAGAATCTGTAAAGGTAGTGACGTCAGAGTGAGTGAGATAATGAATCATTTATCAAACATATGCCGGGTGTCATGTTTCGGCACTTTCGCTATCTATCTCTGTTATCTTTGTCTTGTTCGTAAACGTCATGCACTCACACACACACATACCTATCACGCAGAACAGCTTGAGAATGGCCTGACCTGCGCCTGGAATGATGCTATATAGATCACTTGTGTGGGTCTCTGATTTCACACTACTAGTGTACAGATGAATCACTGGATGTGATAAGAGGGTGTGGATTTGGGGTTATGTGTGTGTGTGTTTAGTTCACATTCACATGCATCTGATCTAATAATAAATGTAGAAAAGCAGAGTGAGAGGACAGGGATTGGGGTGATGTGTGTAAGATAAGACCAACACAACTTTAAAATAGTTGCTAGAGTCATTGCAACTTGCATATTGTCTCTGTGTGTGTGTATGTGTGTGTTTTGTGTGAAAAGCTAGTTAGAGACAGGGACGAGGACAATACGTTTGCCCTTTCCTTAGTCATCAGGCAGACATCCAGACTATCCCATTCCACAACCAAAGCTCACCCTCACAGAGATCACAGAGAGATAGCACAGCGTTTAGCCATTTAATTGTTGTGGAAAATATGCCTGGCATGTCCTCTGTAACGCTGTGGTTATGTCGAGCAGGTTCAGATACACAGAGATAACCTGTTGTTTCATATGTGAGAAGCATAAGGATTTCTTTCTTTTTTAATCACAATTCCACAATCCCTTCTATTCACAATGTACCCCAACACATACAACCCTAACCAAACCTGCTAAACACAGTTCAAAGTGATAATAACTTGCATCTGGTAGGTCAGTGAATAATCTGTGGCTGAGAATGTGAAATAAACATGCAAGCTCAAAACAGAGAACTGGAAAGTTACTGACAACAGTGTTAGTTATTCTCGACACTGAATTTTTTGGTTGATAGTTGGATGTTTTAGTTTAGTGTTCTCCACAGCATGCAGACAGACAGGTATGTACACTAACAGTGTTCACTCAGTTCATTGGGCGTCATCTATTCCTCTGCATGTGAATATGTGAATGCGTTCATGCATTAACATATCGGCCTAAAAAGACCAACATGCGCAGAGTGTCCTTTCTTAGCTAAGTCATTGGTGTTGGATTAAATGTGCTTTCATAATGAGAATGATGATGATGAAGGGAACGTCATCCCTGTGCGTAAGATGTGTCATGCTTAGGGGAATCCCCCTCCCGACCTTAGCATCAACATCAGATGGGATTATGGGATTGCTTGATAGACTTTGCGATGAGGCAGATATCCCCGCTGACTGGTGTTAGTCATCAGCTGGACACATGGTTGCCTAGGAGACTAAGGCGCTCATCATGGCATCCCAGTGACAAACCATGTCACTGTTTTAGAAACACCTTTCGTCTATGAGTCAGTTGAATTGTTAGAGCAGAGGTATTTCCTTTAGCCCTGTGCAGAGTCTGGATAAAGCAGCTTGTGGATGCATGTGGTGATGTGCCATTAGTTTGCTATCCCATAATTAGCATGATAATATTGCACTGACTGATTATAATTTTTAAATGGTTACACTTGTGAGCAAATTTACATCAGCCAGCAGCAGCATCAGAGCCGAGTTTATGACCCACACTCCTACTCAGTCTGAACGTCAGATGTAGTGTAGGCATTTCATTTTACACTTTGAATTTCGCGTCTCATGAAATCAGTGTGCAGCAACATATGGGGATGGATGGCAGAGCCTATGCTGCCGCAGTGGAAACATATTCATGTGGGTTTAGTTAGTTTGTGAATGAGCTCTGAAGTCATCAAGACCTCTAACATGTAATTAATGTTTGCATAAAGCCAGCGGATTATTTAGACAGAGATAATAGAGGCTCATCATACAGCTATAAGTACAGTCTGTTACAGACAGTGTAAAATAGTTTGCTCTTTTGTAAGAATTGGTACGCAAAAAGCAGGTGGCAGTCAGATTGATCAAATTTTTCATGTCAATAACTGGTATTTGAAATTGACTCCAAAGAAAGTTGATCCTCGTATTCCTTCTCTGATTGTTTGACTTTTGAAAGAACATCAGACTTCTGTGAAGCTTGGCTGTTATGCTCTATCTTCTGGAGTGATTGAGGGGTTCAATATGATGACAAATGTTGCCTAACCTGTTGAATATTCTTTTTTTTTTTTAGCAATTTATAATACCGCTTACCAGTTTGTTTGTAATGCACAATTTCAGATTTTGATCAATTTGCTTTTTCTTCTCTCCTTTTACAGTTTTGATGTGGACAATGGCACGTCATCTGGTCGCAGCCCTCTGGACCCAATGGCCAGCCCAGGCTCAGGCCTCATCCTGCAGGCCAATTTCGTCCACAGCCAAAGGAGAGAGTCGTTCCTCTACCGCTCTGACAGTGACTACGACCTCTCACCCAAGTCAATGTCCAGAAACTCCTCCATTGCCAGTGACATGTGAGTGCGTGGTTTGCTTTCACTCGAACCTCCATAATATCAACCCAAACACTCCCTTTTGTGCCGAGCGTGGTTAGCTCTACATGTTTTCTGCCTTTTTAAATGTGTGTCACAGCTGGATGCTTTAAAGTTGTCATGCTGCTAGCTTTGGCCTTGGTGGGAAGTGTGCATGACCAACAGCTGATTGTGTGGTGTCACATCTATTCTTAGACTTATCTAGTAGCATAAACAAGCTAGTCAGTTACAAAGGTTTATAAGCACAGGTTATGTGACTAACGTTTCAGCGAAATGTCTATTATGTGTGTACAGCTTACAGGGACAATGGGATGGACTTGTGTGCTCCATTTAATTGTTTACATTTCGCTTTATTGTGAGCATTTGTAATTTATAATACTAGCTCCCCATTGCCTTGTGACTGTAGTAAAACACACTCTATACAAACCAGCTGGTATCATCTGGGTCAGTGTGTGTGTTAATAGCACATTCCTTATTTCCAACACAACTGTGGCTATCTAGTTACATGTGCAGTGCACTTAGTGCTACAGAGAATAAAAATATTGACTGAAAACATAGAATTTCAATCCAGCCAGAAGGAAAGACAAATAGGCAAAAGGATGAAAAATAATGTGCTGCAGTAACTTTAGACTTCCTCCTTACTGCTGCTTTTTGCTCTGGAGTATTAAACCAATGACCCTTCCTTGACCTACGCCTACTCTCCAGTTACCACGTTGAAAACCATTATTACAAATATTCATTAATTTTTTATACCTCATTCTTTTTTTTCTGCTGATTTGCATGTACAACAAAACTTGAAAGAGGTCAACCTGTCTTAATAACTCCCTGAATACAATTCTCAATGATACAGCTTCCCAATCCAGGCTGTGATACATTTGCATGCACAAGTGCTTACATTCTTTACAATAACATATAGAACAGAGCTCAGATAGCCCGTGTGTGCTCAAACAAAGACTAATTTTCAGGCCCCTCCTCTTATAGGTCTGTAAAGATATTGTGTGTCACTCTCAGAGGGTATGTAGTCATACTTGGAGTACCTTCTGTTTGTCTTGCAATAAGAGCACATGACAAACCTACGTCTCTTTTGACTTTCATGCTGGTCATGTCAGCCTACGTGCCAGTGGGTGTGTGCATGACGTGGCTGTGGTGTTGTTGAACGGAGCAGCAGGCTGAGAGCTCCGTGACACGAAACACACTCCTGTCACCTGAGCAAATGTTGACAGTGCTCACAATCACAACATAACTCTGAGGTCAGTAGGATTCTAGCAGAGTTTACTGGTTGAAATTCCATCAGCCGGAACTGACCAGGTAAATGTTGTCCACTCCCTTAACAAGGCCCAACAAGGTGCCCTTGAGCAAGGCTCCATCTTCTCCTGGTGTCCTGTGTGCATGTGGTTGAAAACTGGGTTATTCTAACAAAGTAAGACATGCGCTCAGCTGACATTTTTTTTCTGATAAAATTAAAGTCAGTAAATGTATGAAATAACAATAACCTAAGGGATTTTTATTGTTAAAAAAGGGTGACTGTTAGTATCATGTGTACATCTAGTGCAGGGACTGCAGGTCTTAAAGTGCCTTATGTGAGAATATTTCATTCACCTTACTTGCGCCAGGGACATGTCCACCTATAAATCTTACTGCTGAAACCTTAAACTGTTTTGAAATTATAACACATTGTGAAGTGGGGCCTCAGCTGGCTGCTGATGTGATGAGTAAACATGTCACTGTGATTGAGTGCATCAGAGACTCTGAAACTAATCTAAAGTGATCACAACCACCCCCCTTGACTTTTCAGAATACGTGCGCAGTCTTCTGTTGTCGAATGTCAGTATACTGTAGATCTGCATGTATAATAAAAGACATTTTCTCTGTGTTTTTCAGTCATGGAGACGATATGATTGTAACGCCATTTGCACAGGTGAGCACTTGACTTGTCTATTGTTTTGTCTTCATGTTTTAAATCATTGCGAATTGATAAATACTGCTTGGTTAACTCCTGATCCATCATGTTTCCCTTTAGGTTCTTGCCAGCTTAAGAACCGTGCGAAACAACTTTGGTGCATTAACTAATTTACAGCAAGACAGAGCGTCCAATAAGTAAGTTGCCAAAATTGTTGAGCTTTACTGTTTTGTTTTATTTTCTTCCAAACAGAATTGAAAGCTGACATAGTGGGAGGAGTGACTGTATTAGAAACAGCGGTGGTCAACGTGCCAGCATATTACAATTTTTGATCATTTCTCCAAATGACTAAGATGTTTTGCATGGGACATGTGACACTGATTTGAAGTCACTGACATGCTGCATCTATTGATACTGTGGCAATTCCAAGCTGTAAATCTGGATTTGATCGCCCTCTGCTGTTCACATTAAGAACAACAACAACAGTTTTCCCTGCATGTGTTGAAATGGGAAAATGCAAATAATGCTCACATTCGGCTAAGAGTCATATTTAGAGTTTTAAATAAAATACATGAGGGTAAACTGCTTGTTTTGGAAAAGAAATGTCTCAGTGTATGTGTGTGTGTTCCCCCCTTGACAGGAGATCACCCATGTGTAACCCGCCACCCATCACCAAGACCACCTTTACAGGTATGTAGACAGCAAGAGCAACACAGGTGTTTGTGTGTGTGTGTGTGTGTGTTTTGTGTGTGTAATTTCAGATTTTGCATTAGAGTTCAAGATTATGTGTAAGCATTGTACAGACATTTTATGAATGGTTCAATACACGATAAATGTATCTGTAAGTACATGGTAATATATTGTTTGTCAACACCTGTGAGAGGTCATAAGTGAAGACTGTTTGAAAAAGGATAATAAAGTTAAATTTTTTAAACATTTAAATACGTACTTCTAAGAGTTAGAATTGCTGACAATTACTTTACATTTATTAACACCTAAAATATTATTTTACCAGCGTAAAACTACATTGTCGTGTGTTTATAAACCATTTATGAAATTACTTAATATTTCATACCTGCACTTCATGTTTCATAGAGTAGTAACTGAGGCGCAGAGTTACTGACACAGAGACACCAACACCCTGTTACATGTCCATGTACTATCAAAATTATTTTAAACCTGTAAATTTAAGGCTAAATAATTTCATAATGGGGCTCGAAAGGAAAATGGTTCAATGGTGAACTTACATCTTTCATCTGTATTTTCTCTGTATGTGTTTAATTTTGGTTATGACGTCACAGGTGCCAGTTCAGTGCTGTTTTAACATTTCATCCATAACCCTAGACTTTATCAATACTCGAATGATTGATTGTCAGGCCCAAGATGTGGGCCCATCTGACATGGACTGTCTCATGTACTGTAATTAAGTGACTAACAGCGTCTATAACACAGTTTCTTTAACCTACTTAGAGTTTTTGTTGTGAGGAGGACATGGCTCAGACAGCCTTAGATGGCTGGAACTGACTTGTCCTTGACAGTCACTTTGCTGTTTAGCGGTATCAATGGATGTGACCTAACTGGGGTTTATAGGAAAGACTATATAACCTCCACCATTAGTCATTAATTTCTAAAGTAAAGTAAAGTAAAATGATGCTTAAGGCATGTGAACAGACACCAATAAATCACATAAACACACATTCAAGCATATACAAGTGGGTAAAACACTGATTGTCATTATTACAAATGCAAAAAACAAAAAAAATAATAATAAAATTTAACCTCATATCTGTCAAGAAATTCCTTCCTATAATCACATCCCTAATATGTAACCTGCTCATATGTGAGGAACTGGTGATATGGTGCTATATTTAGAAGACAATATTACTGGTCCACAGCCATTATGAGCTCTGCCGTAAACTGGTGACAGCTGTGAGTCGTGAGCATGATTGGTTGAGGCTATTGACTGTTACTGCTGTAATGCAAACCAAGGCTTGCTGAGGCAAGGACTAACTTCTGCTGCAGATAAAGAATATAGGAAGGAATCAAGGAAATGTAATTATATAAAAAGTCAGTAATAGAGTAGTAGTTCATTCATTTAGGCTACGTAATTCTTTTCTGCTTTTTTAATCCTGCTTGTTGGTGTTGTTTTGCGTCATTTGTCGTTGCCTTACTGTTCAGATGAAGACAATTATTTAAGAGATTTTTGAGATCTCAAATTATTATCTTTCTTCAGCTTTAACCTGCCATGGATGAAAATTGATGCTGGTTAAAGCTGAAGAAAGATATTAGTATACATTCAATTCACAAAAGAATGGGACTAACAAGGCTACGATGATGTGATGATGAAGTTTTAGAGAATGTATGCAGACAATATTCATTAACATACTGTATACTTAATTCAAAATGTTGTCCAGGTTTTACTACTCTGAATAAGTCTGTCATTTTCCCTCTCTCCTTAATATTACCTCTTTTAACTTCTATGAAAACATCAGGGCATAAGGCACTTAAGGGGATCTTATCAAATCCCAAATGAATAAGAGCTTTATTTAAATGATGTAGACATCCTATGAACTTTTCTGCTTTAATAAGGTGAATTTGATAGATGACCATTTAGTTATTTGTACATCCATATGTGGCAGAAGAAAGGCAGTAAAGTTGATCACTTTACTGGTATTATACTTTCAATTTTGTCCATATTATTCAAATTACTACAATGTTGCATAGAGCTACTGCCAAACTCATTTAGGATGTTTCATTAAAAAAATGGAAGAATTTGAGGGGCGAATAGGAGGATAATAGAGGATCATTAAACATCATTAAATAGGAAAAACAAGGATTATTTTGGAAAATTACAACCGAAGTACATCATGTTCTATTAGGATATATAGAAAATATCTTACAGATTTATTTTGTGAAGTTAGTGGTGAGTGACCAATGATACAATTTTAAAATGTAACCAAAGCTTCCCAACATCCAAGCATTTGGGCTAGTGATATATTTAAACCTAATTGACTAGCATAAATTATTATTATTGTTACACTTGTATTAATACTTAGTCGCCCAGCCTCTATTCCTCCTTTGTCTCCTTGTCTCTGCATTTTTTTCCTCCTACTTCTTTCTCATCTTCTCTATCTCAAAGTCCGACTTCACTGTCGAGCTGTTCCGGTACATAGTTTGGCTGCAGCCCTGCGTCTGTGCAGCAGAGTGGCCTCTCCGAGCGCCGGTGTCTGATGTCGCACTAAGCATGAGAAGAATGTCATTGACGTCAGTGCAGTTGCTGTCAGAAAGAGTAGCACCCCAGCCACTGACACCACACCAGGGAAGGAGACAGAGTGAGAGAAAGGGAGGTCGAGAGAAAGAAAGAGGAGAGAGACAGAAAGGAGACAAAAGAGGAAGGAGGAAGGATGTTCAGAGATCAGCGGAGGAAACAAAGAGTGTGGGAGAAGAAGGGCACTAATGGAAGGAGGGAGGGAGAGATTTGTCAAAGACAGACAAGCAGGAGAGAGGTGAAATGATGGACATTTTGGGTTAACATAAGATGTTAGGTGGCCCTCTATGGGAACAGAAAGTGTTCATGTTTCCAAACACAGTATGAAAGAGTGACTTCAGAATATTAACACACCTATGCAACCCAGAGCTTTAAACTTTGAATCATTTACTTTAAAAATAAATTGTATCAGGAGGAGGCAGTGTTTTTTTCTTATTTATGCCTAAATAAAGACAACACAGTGTTATTTCAAAGGCTTTAATAAAGTCTAAATGCTAACTGAAATGCCAACCTGATATGGCTTCATGTGATTAAATTCGGTCCTCGTGTATTTTAATATGCCACTGTTTTCTCCGTCTTTGTAATTGAATTACAGCTAAAGTGACCCCTCTTGCAGATCACAGATCACATAGCATTAAAAGCCTGTGCTTTCCCAAATTAGTCAAGGCATCAATATTAATTGGCTTCTGACAAGGTGACATTTTCTGTGAATATAGGCTGACTTTGAGAGCATCTTAGATTTCAAATTAAAAGACACCAAAGGATACTTTGATGTAGGGCTTGCAATGCCAACACTCACCCCTCCTTATCTTTTTGTTAACTCTCTGTTTTGGTTTAATTGTATACTGAACACATTTTAGCATGCATGCACACACAGAAAAGGGAGCTCCCAGCTCTGGCTCCACTCCTCCATTACTCCAGTCCATGTTTTGTCACTCTCCGTTCCCCATCCACAGTGCAGTCCTCTCAGGCTTTAGGTACAGCTTGGGGAGAGCAGCACGTTTGGCTACCAGGGACGCCGAAGCAACAGCAGCCCACCCCCTATACACACACAGCGTCTATAGGAAACACTATCCAGCACACACACAACACCGGATTATACTCTTTGCTTGCCGGATACCATGGATGTTTTTATTGGCTAAGGAGACAAAATCATGATGTGTTGTGGTTAGCATTACGTCTGGTGGGAGTGTGCATGTGTATGCATGTGTGTGTCTGTTTGTGTCTGTGTGTCTCTGTGTCTGTGTCTGTGTGTGTGTGTGTGATGTCTTAGTATCTGTTAAGCATGTCAAGATGCTTTGAACAATGTTGTGTTTGTTCCGTGCTGGACAGCATTGACATGGATCTTGAATGGTTCTGAGTCTCTCACTGGATCCTCTTTTCCACCGTCCGTGTCTTTCCTCCATCCCTCCGATGGCAGACATGGGCCTGCTAAGCAGACTGCTGTTCATCCTGCTACATGACTGGAATTACATTGCTCCTATGAATGACAGCATAAACCTTATACACCTAGATCGCTGACTGTGATATGTGTGCTGTGTAAGGGAGATAGTGAGTGAGCCTGTCTGTGTGAGATATCTGTTTTTTGCTGTTGCTTCTAATGCTCTGTGGGTTCCCTCTGTATTTTCTGCTGTGATTCTCTTACTGTTAACATTCATTTGGACACTATGAACTGAACTGGGTTGACTGTTTGCATCCATCACCTGCAGCTATACTCCCTGGGATTGTATGTGACTAACTCATTAAAAAGAAGACTCCAGGATTGAAGCTGTAGTGCAGTGAAGTCAACTGGAGGTTTCTTTTTCTCTAAAGGAAACTTTGAGCTTTGCCCAAACAAACCTGTGACTGCTCATCTGTGGGTTAGGATACAGGACAACCAGGTCCTACTCCCAGGCCCGCACAGCTGGCTCACCTGTCCAGTATGAAGAGTCACCCATGTGTCTTCTCGGGGTATCCCAGCTTAGCTGTATGTGGGGTGGGAGACCCCGGGCCTGGACCGTCCACTAGCCCTCTGAAGCGGGCCCTTACTGACCCCTTGCCCTCCTGTCTTGCCCCTGCAGAGGAGGCCTACCAGAAACTGGCCACTGAGACCCTGGAGGAGCTGGACTGGTGTCTGGACCAGTTGGAGACGCTGCAGACGAGACACTCAGTCAGCGAGATGGCCTCAAACAAGGTAAGAAAAACAAAAAAGTTTACACCAACATGCCGAGATAAAGTTTTCACCTTGTAGTATTTAAGTTCTTGGGGCCAACATTTGTAGGAGGAAAGCCTTTGAGTTTTTCTTTCTGACTTAGGTGCCTAATTGCTTGAAGTCATTGTATTATTCATTAAAACGTGTTCAGAAGCTGCTACCTAGAAATCCCAATGGTGTGTTTGTTTTGTGGCTGATGTGAAAAGGACTTTTGTTTGAATGTGACATTTTTAGTATACAAGCTATTGTATAGTCCAGTGATTGTCATCGAATGATTAGCCATGCAGATATAAAGGGCTGCAGTTTGTCCCAAAAAACGTTTTCTAATTCACAATGAAAATAAACTCATTCACACTGGTGGACCTGGTGTCACTGTTTAGTCAAGAAGCAAGTCAGGTAATTTGCAAATAGAAAATAATAACTGAAAGATGTTAGACATATGGGCTTTTAATTTTTTTTCCATTGTATCTGTTAATTATTTCCTCGTCAGTAGTTTATTCATTAACTGGCCAATGGCTTTCTGTCATTTTGCAAAAGTGAGCCCATGGCAGAGTTAGTTGAGTATTTGTGGCGAAATTGCATTGCAGGAGGTCAGTCCACACCTGCTGTACAGCTGCGTATGCATACATGAATAAAATCATGTAAAATTAAAAGGAATATCTTGGATGTAACCTCTACATTTCTCTAAATTAATAAACGGTGTGGTCATTCAGCAGCAGTGAAATTATTACTCAGTGTTTGATATTCTACATATTTTATTAAAAAAACTAGAGTATAATCTAATAAATATTAGTTTGATCTATAATATGATATTAAATAAACATAGTGTACAACCTGCACCTCCGCTATTGAGCCTCTCTCCCTGTTCATTTGTCAGGCCTCAACCAATCACAGAATACTTTTTGAACATGAGATCACTGATCATACAATCATTGTTTGGCTGTCACATGAGCTGCATTATGTACTTTAATGCCTTTTTCAGCACTTAGCCATCAAAGCACACATTGAACTGTTTGTATTGCATTGTCTGTATGTGTGTTAGTGATAGCATCGTCATGCGGACAGGGAGTTGTGCTGTGAGCATGCTCAGTTGCCTCCGGCGTGTGTGTGTGTGTGTGTGTGTGTGTGTGTGTGTGTGTGTGTGTGTGTGTGTGTGTGTGTGTGTGTGTGTGTG
>JAQNCA010000027.1:13144194-13159995 GCA_029783725.1 Acanthurus tractus
TGTGTGTGTGTGTGTGTGTGTGTGTGTGTGTGTGTGTGTGTGTGTGTGTGTGTGTGTGTGTGTGTGTGTGTGTTGCACCAGAAAAGGTGATATTCCTGGGTACTGCTCCTTTGATGTCACCAGAAAGAATTTGTTTGTTAAAGGCCTCGGCCGCAAGGAGGATTCATGTCAACACATCTTGATATTTCTACACTGATATCATACATGTGTTGAACAAAATAACACATTTTTATTTTTAGCCTCGACTGATGGTGCCCCAATTTATTGCCTCAAACATAATTAGAGAAATAAGCATTTAACTCTTGATTCATGTTTGCTGTTTCTGTGCATTTAGATAAATATGTGTGTTGCTTCAGCTGTAAAAAAGGAACCGTGATTTTTTTCTGACCTTTATTACACACTGTGAAACCCCTCATATTTGTGTGTGTGTG
Source organism: Acanthurus tractus (assembly GCA_029783725.1). Lineage (NCBI taxonomy): Eukaryota > Metazoa > Chordata > Actinopteri > Acanthuriformes > Acanthuridae > Acanthurus > Acanthurus tractus. Next base: position 13,144,626 of record JAQNCA010000027.1, read on the forward strand.
TCTGTGTGTTTGTTCCTCCTTCAGTTCAAGAGGATGTTGAATAGGGAGTTGACTCACCTATCAGAGATGAGCCGCTCCGGGAACCAGGTGTCTGAGTTCATCTCCAGCACGTTCCTGGGTGAGTGATGATACGGGAAGATAGACTCACTGGACTGCTTGAAAAGTAAAAAACTGATGTAGTGAATCATATGGTGCCAAGCTGCAGACTGAGTCAGAGGTTTCCTAAACAAACACATGATGCAGGATACATCCTTTTTCTGAAACCCTGTTTAAACTGTTAAAATATTTATTCTCCCAAAAAAAGTAAAAGTGTTAAACTGGGATATAATGGTACCATGATGTAAAATTCAACTTCAAATTAGAAAGAAAAACTGGATTTTTTATGGAATCATCATAACAAAAACCTAAAGATATTGTGCAACTAAAGGCTTCTTTAACCTCATACTTGCTTTTCGCTGTGTATCTCCAGACAAGCAACATGAAGTGGAGATGCCATCGCCTCAGACGCAGAAGGAAAAGGAGAAGAAGAACAAGCCGATGTCTCAGATCAGTGGGGTGAAAAAGCTGCAACACTCTTCCAGTCTCACAAACTCTAATATCCCTCGCTTTGGTGTCAAGACCGAGACTGAGGATGAACTCGCTAAGGTGTGTTTGTGTGTGTCTAACAAACATTGTACGCAGGACTGTGCAGCTACTAAAATGTGACAAAAAGGATGATTTGTTCACATTTTTCTCTCTTCCTTTTTTAGGAGCTTGAGCATGTAAATAAATGGGGCCTTAATGTTTTTAAAATCTCAGAGTTCTCTGGGAATCGGCCGCTGACAGTCATGATGTACACGATATTTCAGGTAACAGCTGTCACTTATTTTATTTGTCTTCAACTTTCACTTTAAAAATGTTTGCTAGATCCTAAATTTGTTGAGACAATAAACTTGTGTTTTCTGGTTTGCAGGAAAGAGACTTGTTAAAAACTTTTAAAATTCCACTTGACACCTTTATAACATACCTGATGACCTTAGAGGACCATTACCATGGCGATGTTGCCTACCATAACAACATTCATGCTGCTGATGTCACCCAGTCAACTCACGTGCTGCTATCCACCCCCGCCCTCGAGGTGTGTGTGCACACACGCACTCAAATCAAATGAGCGCACACATGCATGGTCACAAATGCACAAACAGGCAGCCCACGCTTGCACAATCAGCTTCAATCAAACTCCTGCTCACAGTCCAATCAATGGCTCTTACTTGCAAAGATATTTTTGTCCAAAGACTTGATTCTCTCATCAATGCCCCCCCCCCATCCTCCCCTCTGAGCTGAGGTCTGTGCTTTTTTTTTCTAGGCTGTGTTCACAGACCTCGAGATCCTAGCTGCCATCTTTGCCAGTGCAATTCATGATGTGGACCATCCTGGAGTCTCTAACCAGTTCCTCATCAACACCAGTGAGTCCCAGCACGGTGCTGTCTCAGCAGCCACATCAGTGTCATCAGTGCATATTTACAAACACTAAAAGATACTTAGATAGGAACATGCACACTGATGCTTCTACCTTAAAAAACATATACAAACCCACTACATTTGTTGCAGACAATGAATCTCAACATATGAATGAATGAATGAATAAAATGAATATGGTGTGTATTACTGTATGTAGATGCCAAACATATTAAAAACGTAAAGCATATAGGCATGTACACAGGCCATGTGCATTGACACGTGCACGTCCTAACCAGCATGTGCTTCATTAGTCAGGTTTGACATTTGATTCCAAGGCAGAGGAGTTTTAAGAGGAGATCAATGTTGTCCTCAGTAGTTCCCTTTTCCCGGTAACACGTCATCATCGTGTTTTCAGGGAGGAAGAAAAAAACATCCTCTAAAAGACATCAGAGAAGTAGGATGCCTCACTGCATAGGAAAACCTTTTCTTGGACTCCTGTGTGGTATGAATGCTGTTGTGTGGTAACACGGTTAGATTGTAGTTGGGTGACCTGAATAACAAGATATTTGAAAAATACATACAGAAATTATATTTTTTCATTTACCTCCAGTGATGTCAAACCATTCAAAGAGCTGCAGATAGTTTGGGTTTTGAAGTGTCTGTTGTAGCAATTTCAGCAACTACAGGTTGTAGGAGTTGTTATTACTGCTGTGGTCTAACAGCCTGTATAAGTGTATTTATCTCATCAGCACTTGCATGTTGCCCTTATTTGTGGCAAGCTTTGTGATGTCATCCTGTCTGCTTTTGCTTGGGAAGCTGACATCCCCATTTTTAAGTCTGACCACAAAACCTACACTTAATATTTTTTTAATAAAATCCTTTAAAGTTTTAGTCATATGAGTCCAAACATGGATGTAAACAGCAACTTTGCTTACAGTGACAAGGTGGTACTTTCAGTTTGTTTTTTGTTTTATAAGTGGTGAGAGCACCACAAACAAAACACCTTTCACTTTTAATGTGAGGCAGAACAGAAATCATAAATAGAAGAAAAACTAGCTACGTAACTGGACACCTGCAAGCGTTGATGGTTCATGGTGCTGTGTTGGTAACTGAAGAGACCTCAAGCAAGAGCTGGAACCCCCCTGCTATCTCTCTGCTTTAAGTGACTCACTGGTGGCTGGAGGTGCCACAAATATATTGCCTTGATCTGGCAGTTTAGAAAAAAAATACAAACAAATAAAGTTTATATCCACTGGGTATCGCTTTAAACAGCTATTCTGGAGACCATTTGCAAGTGTCTGTGTTGCATAAGAGCATTAGTAATACCTTATCAGAACTGAAAACACACTGCACAGTCCAGCACAAGATGTGTTATGCATCCCAAAAGCCTGCATGGGGAATCCCTGCAGTAAGGCGTGTGTGAGTCATCCTGGTTTGCAGCCACCAGAATGATCTTCTGTCAGCCACGGAGCAACAGAGCAGGATCCCCTTTCTCCCTTCTGCTGCTCTGTTCCACTGTGGCCGAGACTAATGCATCTTAATGGAAAATCTAAATACAGATAGAGGACCTTCAGATGACCCAGAGTGGGGAAACCTCTCTGTGGAAATCATGCTGGTGTTTTCTCCTGCTACTCAGAGCAAGTGATGGGTTATACATGTGTACCGGCAGCATATATATAACATCTAGAAAGATGTGTTTTGTGCATTTGTAATACAAAAAAAAACCAAGGTGAAATCATTTCAAATGTCCTTTCGCATAAATCCTGTTCATGTCATGTTTATAATCTGTTTCAGTTTGGTTTTTCTTGGCACTGATCACGATATACTTCCCAACCCTGTTTACTGTTTTCAGACCTGAGAAACCACAGACTAATGTTATCCATCATGTCCTCTGTGCAGATTCAGAGCTAGCGTTGATGTACAATGACTCGTCGGTGTTGGAGAACCACCATCTAGCAGTTGGTTTCAAGCTTCTGCAAGAGGAGAACTGTGACATTTTCCAAAACTTGACCAAAAAACAACGACAATCACTGCGAAAGATGGTCATCGACATTGTAAGCAGAAGATGTACAATATAAAAGATAATTCTATGTATAAAATATATAAAGGATAACGTGCATTTTTTTTCGATATGCATTAATTCATCACTGTTCTCTGTAATGAACACCAACATTTCTGGTTATTCCCAGGTGTTAGCAACAGACATGTCAAAGCACATGAATCTACTGGCTGATCTGAAAACTATGGTGGAAACCAAGAAGGTGACCAGCTCTGGAGTTCTGCTGCTGGACAACTACTCTGACAGGATACAGGTCAGAAAAAATACCCCATCAGTAACAAAGAGATCTACATCGCTGTGTTTGGTTTTCACGTACATTCACAGAAAACTTTGTCTCCTTAAGATCTTCCAGCAGTTCCTCTGTTTAAAGCGTTATACATGTGTAGAAAGAAAAACAGCTGCGAGGTGCCTTGTCATTCTAGAAAGGAACTACTTGCAGATCATGTGTTGCAATATTATGATAGCCTTCCTCTGTTGTTTTCTCCAGTCTCTTGAAGATCAGGTTTCAAGATGATAAAACACTGAAATAAGTGCACCAATTCACATTTAAAATTATATGATGTTTCCAGCATGAAATTTCAGTTATGCTCCTGCCTGGGCACTGTGTTTACGTCCTTGTTAATTGTTGTATCCAGGTTCTCCAGAACATGGTCCACTGTGCAGACCTGAGCAATCCCACGAAGCCTCTGCAGCTGTACCGACAGTGGACGGACCGCATCATGGAGGAGTTTTTCAGCCAGGGCGACAGGGAGAGGGAGAGGGGCATGGAGATCAGCCCCATGTGTGACAAACACAACGCTTCTGTAGAAAAGAACCAGGTAAAAAACACACAAATGTGCTGTACATACATATGCATATTGCACATAGACTCACACTGACCTATTTATACTCCATGCATCCTGTAGGTCGGCTTCATAGACTATATCGTTCACCCTTTGTGGGAGACGTGGGCTGACCTGGTCCACCCGGACGCCCAGGACATCCTGGACACGCTGGAGGACAACAGGGAGTGGTACCAAAGCACCATTCCCCAGAGCCCCTCTCCTGCCTTGGATGAGCCTGAAGACGGCACTCGACCCCCAGGAGGGGACAAGTTCCAATTTGAGCTTACCCTGGAGGAGGACGGGGAGTCGGACACTGAGAAAGACAGCGGCAGCCAGCCGGAGGAGGAAGAAGAAGAGGAGGAGGAAGAGGAGGAAAACAGCTGTACTGACTCTAAAACACTCTGCACGCAGGACTCTGAATCGACAGAGATTCCTTTGGACGAACAGGTTGGGGAGGACGAAGAGGAGGAGGAGGAGGAGGAGGAGGAGGTAGTGGAAGAGGGGGAGACGCCCTGCTCACAACCATGTGTCTTGGAGGAAGAGGTGGCAGAGGAGGAGGAGGAGGAGGCGGAGGAGGAGGAAAAAGAGAAACCCCCCCACACATAGCAGTTCATGGACAGCACCTGATTAACTGTTCTTCTTAGTAATGACAGATGATTATTTATAGAATATTTTTTGGGTTTTGTGGAGTCTGTCTGTGTTTTTTATACATCTATGTTTATGGTTCCAAAGCGTGCGCTGCTCTCCACCTTGGCCACTCCTCCTGTCAGCTTCGTTCAGACACGCCCACCGGTACTTCTCCAAGTTTTTTTGCACTCAGGAAATCTCCTTTCCATTCCCGTTTGTACTGAAGTGGTGTGTCTTTATTTCACTTTTTACACCTCCGCCTTTACAAGCTTTAGTTCAGGACGTGGATGAGCAGTTCCTTCTCTGCTCACTGCTGTTCATAAGATCTCTAATATCACATTTTCCCTTCCCTCCGCTTCTTCTCAGCCTTTGCCTGAAAGTTTATCAGTGTTTCTGTGTTTTATCAAGTGCCCATACTCTACAGAGACAGTTATCGGCGTGTTCAAGGAGAATCTCCCTCTCGGTTAGGTCATTTCCTCCCACTGCGAATTAGGAGGCATTTTGCTCTGCTGTTCCACTGAAAACCTGATGGGACGGCGCAGAGATGAAAGCTGCAGCACACTGGGGAGCTTTTCGAGACAAATTTCTGATGTCGGAAGTCTTCCTTGAAAACCTGACTGATACAAAGCTCAAATCTAAACAGCCATGATGCTGTCCTAGACCTCTTTAATTTTTGTATTGTACTGTATGTAAGATTCAGATATTTTGTAGAGTTTACTTTTGCAATCCTAGGCTCTCTTTTGTTAGCAAAGAAGTTTAGAGAACTTTTGGAAACCAATGGGGAGAAACGTGTCACAGGTGTTCTGAAGGGGTATCTTCATGGCTGGATTACATTAGAAGTGTTCTGAGGTGTTTGCACTTGCTCCAATAGCATTTATACAACTATTCCAATGCCACTTTACTCATATTTGGTTAGTCCTGTGAGTTTAAATTTTGAAGTTTATTCATTATAACTCTTATTTTGGTGAGAGTTTTCACTGAGAAGGAAGCAGAGGCCTGAAGTCTTCTGCTTTCCTCTCACTGGAACAGTTTGTGACGTGGACAAAGCCTTTGAATTTTATTATTGTCGCCTGCAGTTCTTTTGAACACATCCTGAGACAATGCAATGCTTTGTAGTTGATACAAAAAGCACCTTTTTTTAGAAGCTTGACTAGTGCTCTGAATATACAGAAATAGTAACGGTGTTAAAAACTACTGGGGTGATTTTATACCAATGTTCTGAAAGCTTTTTGTGTCCTTAGTTTGATTTTTCTTGCCCATCTTGTTTGACGTGCTCACCACCAACAACAGCTGCTTGTGTTCAGACACTTCACCTTCTTTAAAGCTGTAAGAATTTATTTTTCATCTAAACCACATTTGTTTTCATCATTTTAACATTGAACCCAGTCACTGTCTTTGTTTTTGACAAGACAATCAGCTCAGTTGCGTAGTCATCAGATGAGACTATCCTCTACTTAGATACTCTAATGCACTTATATATTCATATATCAACACTTTAATATTTTTTAATATTAATGTTTCAACTCGCCAAAACACTCACTCCTGAATACTTAGGCTTGAACAGTGCTGTCTCACACCTCAGCCAAGAGTCTCTTCCTTATTTTTCACTTTACACCTGATGCTATTATTTATTGGTCTATTTTTCTATTCGTTGAGTTGTTTTTTTTTTTGCAATATAATTGTGGTACAGTAAATATTTCACTGTAGCATAGACCACAGTACAGGCTTGCTGGTTAAAATACCCAAATATACTTTTTTTTTCTCTGTGTACATAAAATATAGAAAATCAAGTCAACAAATTTAAAAAGAAAAAGAAAAAACACTTGAAATACTGCACACTGCTTTTTAAAGAGTGCTTATTTTATTTGTGTCATTTCCAAACTTTTATTTAATCTATTATTTTGTGCCAAGTTATTTTTTTCTCTTGTTTTCATCCTCACCCGATGCCCTTATCTGTAATAAAATTTTCTGGTTTTATCGCTGTTTACAAACATATATTTATTGTGCTGTATATAATATATAATTATTAATGTTATTACTATCATAATGCCGTTTGTCGTAAATGGTTGATTCTTATCATCCCTTTTGGTGATGGTGTGGCTGTATTACGTACCTCTTGTTGAGAGAATGTTTGTTACACATGAGCTTCAGTGTAAAAATGCTCCATCGACATGTTGCTTATCTGAGAACTAGCTCAGTGAAGAGAGGGGGAAAGCCAAATTGTTTTTTAAAAAGAAGCTGTTCCTTGGCCCATGGGCTGTGCCTTAAATCCAACACATCATTTACTTTAGCCTTTTCTTTCCTAGTTTATTTTCTAGGTCTCTTTTGCTGCATTAGTGAATCTTTTGGCTTGGTTGGCCTGACCTCCTGTTGTGAATTTGAAAATGTTGCCTTTTTACAATTACAGCCAAACATAAATTGCTCTATCATAAATAAAAATATGGCACTGAAACAAATATTTCTGTCAGTGCAAAAGCCTGCAGAGATTCAGGTCAACCACAGGTAATAGATTCACTACTTGAGTAATGTGTGGCCTATAGCCGGATGTCCGAGAGTCGTATTTGCTGTAGACCTGGTCTGAACAACTCGCGCCTCCCTCACGCGCCGCCACTACGCTAAAAGATGTGACACAACCAACAAAGCAGTCGGGGAGTAACTTTGGTGCATCCCTGCAGTCATCTAAGACGTCCATGTGGTGGTGTCACAGTCACAAACACTGAACGGGGTGTGATAGGAGCGTGTAGCTGCTCTTCGACCACAGCCTACGAAGCACAGAGGCTTTGAGACACATCTGCATGTTCAGCCACTGCTGCATTAATTATGGCTGGAACACTGACGGTGTGTTGCTTACCTATCTATGCTTGGCCCACACTTCCACTCACATTACTTGCAATATCCCAAACCACTGACATTTTTTCTGCCTGGACAGGAGAAGGGTTTGCTGTTTTCTGTAGTGAAATGGGGGTGGGGGTGGGTCTGGGGGGTGTTGGGTGAGTGCATCATTGTCCCAAAAAAGTGGGACTCTTCTTTTGACACACATACTGTAGATTCTAAACAGCCCTGGACCAACGGAAACAGTGGGTTCTTTTCTCATTATGTGTTATATTTTTTATGGTATGAAAGGAAAAACACAAACTGTAACTTAAAAAAAAGGTCTTCAGGACAATTATTTTTTGGGTTATGTCTTTAGAATGCCAACTTGTCTGGAAGTTTCACAAGACAATTAAAATGTTATTTTAATGGATTCCTTGTTAATTGCAGTTTATTGGATAGCACTGTAGATCATACGACTTTATGTAAAAAACGAATAAAAAAAGAATGAAAAAAAGTTTTTATATGCAATGGATTAAATAAAAGCATGGGTTGATTCTGCCTAATCTCGTTTGTTGTCATAATTTTTTCAGAGTAAGGTGAACACACCATACTTTTGCTTTATTTTTTAGACTATATGTCCATTTTTTATTCTGTATTATGCGTATACTCATATAAAACATCCCAATATTACAAATCTCATGGCTGCCTATCACTGTCGGCAAAGGACATGAGTGCTAAACTCAGTTTTCACCTTTATTCTCACTGATCAGTATTGATTAGTTTTCACTGGTCCAGGGAAGAAAGTGCTGTGATCAGCTTTTGTGTTATAGCCTTCAGGACTGTTCGGGTTTTGTCAAGGTATAACATTTTTTTTTGTAACTCTCAACTTTTTAGAAGCATAGAAGAATCAATGAATATGTCACATATTATACTGTGATTTTTCTTTTGAAATTATGAAGTGATCAATATTTACTTCTTTAACATGCTACTTTCACAGTGATAGGTTATACATGTCAGCACATACATCAGTCTCCCACATCTTTGTGTACACTTGAAAAGTAAAGATCCTGCAATGGTAAATAACTATATAAATATTTGAGCAAAATGTACTTAAAAGTACATCAAAAATAGATGTTAGTTTACTGCATTTAATCACTGTCGGGAAAAATTTTCAACTTACCTGTCAAATGAAGTAAAAATTCAAATGTTGCATTTAAAATGTTAGGAAGAAGAATTATACAATAGTGAAATAAAAGTAATTTAGCAAAGTGTTTGAGTAAATGTAGTCTCACACTACACCACATTTATCAACAGCTACATCACAGTGCAGGCACAGTGCTCCAACACTAGGTGGTGATCATTGACTAGAAATGAAACAAAGCACCTGCTATGGAAATGTGACAGCAGGTCCAAGTTGGAGGGCAGCAGTGAGTAAGATCCTCCTTCATGCAGTCAGCAGAGAGCAAGAGAGAGAACACAGAACCACTGATAGAATCTGATTTATTTCCTATAATCTCAAAAACATATTTCTTACTTTGCTTGCACTCAGAGAAACAAACATATTCAGAGTTACATGTGAAGTCACGCTGTTCTTATATGAGATTTTAACAGAGTGACTGTTTGGGCACATATCTATTCCTCTATTAAATGAATCTTGACAGAAGATCAATACAGTTATTTACTTCATGGCTATTAGCATAAAATTATGATATCACACACACATACAAAGCTGCACACGCACAAAGCACGTGTACACACATATGCTCAGGGTTATTTAAACTAGTTAATGTGTTTCTCTTGTTTTGGAGTTACAACAGTGTGGCATAGACTAAGTTAATCCCCCCCCCCCCAACTATCTTTCACAATAACACTGCATTTTGACATGATAACACAAGTTCCATCAACACCCAACAGTTAGCAGGAACAGCATATAGTACGTGAATACATTTGTACAAAAGGTATACACAAACAATTCACTATATTACGTAATTTGTCTGTTCAATATGGCAGGTACACACATACACACACACAACACACACACATCCGTATGCATCTACACACACAAAGTCACACATTCAGTGGCTGCAACGAACGAAGCATACTCCTTTTTTTTTTAGATTGTACATCAGTTTCAGAGCCATTCTGACCAAACTTGTCACTCATACACACACACACACACCCACACACACACAGCTGATAGAATCATTGTACTCGAGGACAGGAGGACATATGTACAGGGTTTCATTCATAAAATATTGCACTTATTGGCCCATTGCATCTCACAGCAAGTGCTATGAAAATGCTCTTAAATCTGTAACACAGAGTGACATATATACACTATCTTATTATATAAATCTACATAGGTAAGTCAGGACTGACTTCATGCAATTTTTTGGAGCTTTAATTCAACTATGCAACAAACAACTGATGATTAAACTTGTGATGTTTTTGGCACAAATGCTCTTTTTTTTAGAATTACAAAACTGAAAGGCTTTCTGGATTTTTAAAATAAGCTACAACTTTTATTACTTAATGGATTTAGGTTATTGTTAAGACCACTACAGTGACCTACAACACTGAATGCTGCCAGAAGAAGCTTCCTGTTATAAACTATGGTATGTCTTTGCTGTTTTTTGAACTTTTTTCTTTCAGAAGGGATTTTATTTATGCAGAAACATGACATTTCAGCATGCTGACTCAAAGGTTGAACACTATTCTTTAGATATGGCTGTTTATTCCATGCCAGAGCTGATCAGTTGTTTTATGTCTTAAAGTCTACTAAGTCTTGTATGTATTAACTTTTTGTTTAAAGGGAAAATGTATAACATATGGGGCAGCCAGTGGTGGGTAGAGCACTGACAAGCTATACCTCTTACTTCATCATGCAACTGTTCCCTTTTGTAGAACAGACATAAAGTTGCAGCCAGGCACTGGACAAGTGATGTTTCTTTTCTTTTGCAGGCCGCGGCAACCATCCCACATTTTGAATAGACTGGTTAAAACAAATGTATAAATGTAATGCAAGTGTAGCTTAGTAAAAAGTAGATTAGGCTACTGTCCCAAAAAAGTAAGGAGTAGAGGTACAGTTACAAGAAAGGAACATGAAACGTACACTTTCCTAAAAAAAAAAAAAATACTACCACCACTTAACTTCCTTACCTGGGGACAGCATCTCATCTGAAACCTCTAAATACAAACTTAGTTTACGCTTTGCTGGAGCTTTAACTGCTTATAGCTACTAACTGCTGTTTGCTTAGTTAGCTCTGTAGCTAGCAGCGCTAATGGCTGACCGGTATGCCTGCACTAGGAGTTAGGAAATCCAAATCTGTGAGCATGGATTACAAATCATAGAGTATATTTTACAAATTGCATGCACCAATTTTGCAAACGGAGAGTACAGATTTGGCTCTTATTTTTTTTGTCTCAGCTGACTTTACAGAGGCTCTGCAGAAACAGATGAGTGTTGGTGTTTATGGATCTGATCTCTGCAGCCTGACTGGGACTGAACACAGCCTCCAAAACTGACTGAGGTGTGTTTGGTGACGGGGGTTACAGTACTGAAGTAACCTACAACAGCTCCAACCACGGCTTCATCTTAGGGACAAAGCAGACTTAACAAACTGAGACAAGAGGGACAGGAAGTGGGAAAGATTAAAAGAAAGGATGAGTGTCACCATCATCGAGGGATTTTAACATCAAACTCAGTAAATAAAGACTTATTGGAATGAAACTAGAGCTGGTAATTGTTGGAGCAATGAAAAAAGAAACTTGATGGTCTTAGTAAATTTATAGTCATTAGTTTCTGTTAGGTTTGAACAAAGTGTGTGAACAAGATGAGTTAAAGCCGGACAGGAGGCTCTGAGGTTAGCTGGTTAGCATGCTAACTTCAATAGAGATTTTTGTAACCAGATACAAAGACATCTATGACACTCAGAACTGTTACTATTCAAATTCTCTTAAACATTTGAATTTTTTTTTTTACATTTTTTAGAGACATTCTGGCCATATGCTACACATTTAACCCTGAAATTAAGTCCGTCATGTTAAATTAGAGGATGTTTATGTTCTATCTGGCGATAAAACAGTTCAAATGGTTGACTTTTTGGCAGCATGCTCATCGCATCAAACTATAAAGGGTCGTCTTAGAGGCTAAGCACATAGAAATAGTTGCTTTTAAGATTTACAGATATACTTATCAGAGAAATTGCACATCTACAGACAGCAAAACGTGGAATAGTACCAACATCAACATTATACAAACCAGATTCATTCCTAAAGTAAGCGTGACAGAGGAACTTACAGAGGCCGAGTTGGAGATGCTAAAAGGCCACTTTTTTATCCAAGGTAGATGATTTTTAGATGACTAAGTCACACTCATTTGCGACTCACACTCACATACTGTACACACTCACACACACTCATTACACAAAAGAAAGCCGCTACATCCTATAGTGCACTAAATCATAGATTTGGCAGCTTTAGGAGACAAAAGAATCCTATAAAAGGAAAATACATACTGTACAAAAAATAAGAATAAAAGAATCATTTAAGCACTAACTTATTCTATCCCTCATTTCATTATTATTCTAGGTCTTAAAGATTTTAAAGGTCTAAAGGATTAACTGTACATTATGACTGTGGACTATTTCTAGCCTTTTCAAACATACTTGGTTTATAACCATACTAACTAGCTAAGGAATGGGAATATGGTGCCTCTATATTCTAGATATCCTGTATTGTTACACATTTTACAACAGCTATGTCTGTTTGTCTGGTTATCTGCTGTTATTATAAGGTGATAAAGTTGGGTGTTAATACGACTGCATTTTTGTAAATCTACTTCTAAACATGGTTTGAACTGTAGTCCAGAGAAAGCAGCACTATAGCAGGAGTGATAACGCTGAGCGGGAATAAAACTCTGCACACTCTACCACCTTACAGGATCTGCACTGCCCTCCCTTCGCTTCCTCACACCAGTCACTAACAGTTGCATCCCTGCTGCTGGAGGGGCGGAGCGCTGTCTGTGAGTTTGGCAGTGGGAGCTCCCGTGGTGACGGCCGGATCGCTGTCCAAGCTCTCGGACATCTTGTCGCAAATTAGGTCGACGAGGCGTTCAAAGGTCTGCTTCACGTTGATGTTGTCCTTGGCGCTGGTCTCAAAGAATTCGAAACCTTGGGGAGAGGAAGAGCCACTAACATGAGAGCATGAGTAGACAGGAGTGACTAAGATAAAAACCATATGACTCATATATCTATGATTCAACTTTTAGAAAAAGCTTTGACAATAATTGATGCTGATAAATTTAGAGCAAAGTTGCTTCTTTATTGCTTTATAATATCTCCTAGAAGGGAACAGAAGTACCAGCAAGTAAAAAGCAATCCGGGTTAGATAACATAAAGCTTTAAATGTTGCTCCAACACTCACCCAACTGTTCTGCCAGCAGTCTGCCGCTATCCACTGAGACCACTCTCTCCTCTTCCATATCACATTTATTTCCAGCCAGCACCACCTGTGCATTATCCCACGAGTAGGTTTTTATCTGGGTTGACCTGCAGGCAACCGGAAACAAATAAAAAAAAAAAACATAAAACAGATAAATCCATCAGAGGCCACTGAATGCTGTTGCTGTGTTTAATAAAAGCTTGTCAGGATTTTTTCTTTGCCACTTAATTTTGGACAGGAAATTAACAGCAAAGATGGCAGAGCGAACATGAGGCAAAGTTTGTTCGCCATGTGGACCAGTTTGTGAACAGTGATTATATCATCTTGTGATTGGCATCATGTAATATTTGAGTCACTGATAGCAGCCATGGAAAAGTGGGTCAATTGACGCCCCGCAGTGGAAATATGCAATCAGTATTACTCAGATAGCTTGTTGTTTGCTGTTTTCTGGCATTGTTGACCTAAGGGCTTCCTCATCCTGAAGTCAAAAGGCTTTTAAAGACTGTCCACGATGTCTGAGAAGTCAGTCAATTTCTTTGTGTTCATACTCATGCTCATACAAACTATTCTAACTCAAACTAATAATTTTCTGAAATAATAAAAACCAATAGAAAAATCCAATCGGCTTTTTGTTTTGGGAAACAAAGTAATGCTAACTTTTGGGTTGGCCTACAAAATATATTGTCCATGTAGCACTGCAGGTATTTGTTATTCTTTTTCTCCTCTTTCTGTCCCTTGGCTCCTGCTGACCTCTGATTGGTCAGATACAAAGAACTAACAGCCTGCTAGATATTGTAGCTACTTAGAGTATTATTTATGGTCACTGACATGAAAAAAAGTTGGTTTGTCAGCTGGGACTTAAGAATAGCGAACTGCACAAAAGATACACACCTGCAAATGTGGCCCAGTAGGTTATTTGAGCTCTGTGTCTTTAGCTTTTGAGCCAGCATGTGTCAGATTAATAACGTTATAAAGCAATAAAGTTATGTAGTATATTATATGTTATAATAAATTAAGTAAGAGTATGACATTAAACATAATTACATTTATTAAAAACAAACATTTATAAGTCACTATCTCAAACAGATTGTTGAAACAATATGGTGATGGAGACTTATGTCTCTTTTATCAAAGTATTGCAATATTTATTTCCAGAAAATAAAGCTGTACTTCTGTCAGTGCAAGCCAAACATTTTCCTCTGCAGTAGATTCCTGATAAGAGCATTTTACTGGCAAAACATAGGTTGAGTTTTGCAATAGTCACGGTAATGCAATGTTGTATTTACAAAACAAGAGCCAATATCTGCATTTTTTTGACAATGGATCTCCTTTAAACTTAATGGAAGTACTGAAATGGGAAGGAGCTTCCACAGGGAGCTGTCAGATGAAGAGCTGCAGGCTGCATGCAACCTCCAGCTTCTCAGATTTGTGACCAAATCCTGTCACTGCACCTCACTGTTCACAGACTAGGCCAACAATCTCCTAAAATGAGGCTAAATTAAGACAAAAAACATTATTTGAATATTTCATCAGGACAGAGGAAGTTGGAGTGTAGCACAGACGAGCCTCTAATATATTCATTTACTGCAGCCAACAGCAGCAGCAGGGACAGTGTGACCTGTTTGTGTTGGTGTTAATATCAGCCCCTAGGTGCCCCCTTAACAGGGCCCCGCCACACTAGTTGATTTGGCTGCCGGGAGTTTTAAACAGTCACAGCCTGTTTAATGTTTTTCTCTTTTTATCCTTGTTTTTTTTTTTGTTGAAATTAAAGTGGAAAGAGTACAGTCCGGGTGATTTGAAAATCAGTCCAAAATCGAGAGGAGATATGAAACTGATCACTGATAAATCTCAAAGCAAATGTGCAAAGTAGAAGCAGCGTCTTTAATAAAAAACTATCTTCAGGTGCGCATGAAGGAGGAGGCCTGACTCTTAAAACTCAAATTACTATTCATGCAGAGGGATATCATCGCGAATAAAAACAAGGCAACTGAAAGGTTTGCGAGAGCAGAGTGTTGCTTAAATAAAATGAAGTCATATATTTCAGGAAGAGTCAAAAAAGCAAGTCAACTGGACTGTGTTAGGTTTGCTGGGAAGACGTTTCACTTCTCATCCAAGAAGCTTCTTCAGTTCCAAAGGACTGGTTGAAGGAAGCAGATATTTATCT
>JAQNCA010000027.1:13160095-13204136 GCA_029783725.1 Acanthurus tractus
GGAGGGAAGCTTTTCTCTTTGTACCATAGTCAGGGGAGTAGCCACGGTCTAGCTATGGGTAATAAAATACGATTGATAAAAATAGGCATGCCAAAAGAATTGCAATGTTAATACTAGGCTACAACTGCTACAGCCACTACTGCTAATAAGCTTAATAATAACTACTATTATTGGCTTAAGCATTGGCTAAACAAGTGGAAGATTTCTTTATAATCCATATATGCCGTCTCCCTTTATGTTCTGCATCCATGCTCAATTCATGTCTTTTACTAACTTACCACCTGCCCCGGTGTCTTTGTGCTTTCTTGTCTCGCAGATACCCATGGACTGAGGTTGCGCCAGGATTGCTGATCCTAGCTGTGTATTATTATTATTTTTATTATTATTATTACAAGCTTTATTACTGTTGTCATTGTAATAAACCCTAGTCAACATATAAGGACATAGTAAAAGATACCAATAGACAAGAGATGTTAAACCATGTAAGATTATACTGTAATATACCACACTGCCTTTTTTACGGAGGCGCTAGCATACATTAAATCAGTGCTAAAAGCTGACTGGAGATTTGAAAATATAACTAGGTTATGTACTGTGAATGTTGTCATTTTCGCTAGCTCTGAAAAACAAAATAACTTCAACAAAACAAAAATATTTCCCAGATACTTCAACTTAGTCAACTAAACCTGGTCCTCTTAGACCAGGTGGGCCATCAGGCTTGCTATACACTGTGTCATGGGCACAAAGGAACCAGGACCCAAGCGCAGAATCGTTTGAGAAGGAAAATTTATTTGAACACAAAAAATAACAAAAAAAACACCTTGCCAGGGAAGTCACAGAAGCACAATACAAAATCACCACTACGGGAAAAAACTCTACTATGAAAACTGAAATTGTCTAGGAGAATAAAGCTCATGCTCAAGCTCGTGACATAACTGAAAGGTATGGCTCGATCGCTGTAAGTTGTTACAAAGTATTAAAATAAAGCTTGTTTGTAGCCCAGAATTGTCTCGCAGTATGTTTGCTATGATGGTTCTTGCGTTCAAAAGGGTGCTACAATTATACTTCACTGGGGCCACCGTTTAGCTCACTCAGTAGCGCGCGCGGCGCGGCCCATATATATGCGAGGCTCCGTTCGGTCGTGAATTCGAATCCGGCTCTTACCATTTGCTGCATGTAACCCCCCCCTCTCTATCTCCATCTGTCCTACCCCCCCACCCCCAAAATCATCATAAATAAACTGCAAAGCATTTTTTTTTCTTTCTAACTGATACAGTCCAACAGGTCAGTCAGCATTCCAATTTGTTCTGTGGTCATTCTGACTTTGTTGCTCAAGTTCAAGTTTATCTTCCTCTCAGTGAGGGTCAGCAGGCCTTTCATTTACTAATAAAAAATGTATGTAGTACAATATATATTGAGAACAGGCTCTTTTGAGTATCTTTCCTTTAAATGTTAAATTGTCCTGCCATGATTGTGAGTCTAATTATAAGTTTACTAAATGACAAAAATGTGATGATGATGCTTTCTTTGTTAGGCCTACTGCGCCAAATCATCCTACCTTTAACAAGGATGTGATTCTATTACCTGATCCTGCATGGGACAAAATATGCAAACATAAAACCAAAAGGGAGCTGCATGAAAGTGGGTATATTTTAAGTGCTTTTGAAATGAGAAAAGCATGGGACGGTCATCGCAGAGTTAAGGGAGGCATTCAGAGACCGAATTCCTGAGGATGCCAGGTATTGTTGGAGTTTTATAGTACATATGTTGATTGCTACAGATTGGTTTTGAGATTAAGTTTTATTCTTCCTTTGTTATTTTTTCAGTGTTGAACTTTTGATGGCATGTGGAAACACATGGGTATCACCAAAGTTGCACCAAGGACAGGAACTTGGCGGCTTGATTGTTCATAAGGTTTTCAGGTCAAAGGCGATTTATCTTAGGCCATCAAGCAGTCTTCCATTTTCAGTAAGATATTTTAAAATAATGTGTCTGTCTCATTTGGCACATACATTTTCATGGTTTGGCAATGAGCCTAACCCCAGTGTTTTCTGAATAGTTTTTGTTGTGTTTTAGGTTGACAACTCAGACTCAGAAGACAACTGTGTAGAGGTAGACACTGCACCAACATCTACCAGTTACCATATGACTACAAGGGCCAGGGGAAACGATACTGTAATATCTGAAGAGTCAAAAAAGCAAGTCAACTGGACTGTGTTAGGTTTGTTGGGAAGACGTTTCGCTTCTCATCCAAGAAGCTTCTTCAGTTCCAAAGGACTGGTTGAAGGAAGCAGATATTTATCTTGCAGGAGAGAAGGATACAACAATAGAAAGGGAGGGGTTAGAAGAGAAAGGAAAGCCATCACAGGGTGGTTACGCCCCCGAGAGTCGTTAACCTGAGTGGGTCGTTAACTTCCCAGGCCTGTGGGGTGTGGTGGTCACATGTTCCCAGGTGTGAATGTCTGTGGAACTTTCTGGGGAGAGAGCTAAGCACTGTGTTGTAAGTGGCTGAGAGATTGTGTCTGAGTCCACCACCTCTGTTTAGAGAAGGTTTCTCCAGTCGGGAGATGACATGACTGAAATTGTAAAAATTACAACCTTAAAAAAGCCCCTCAAATATAAGTTGAGTTTTTAATTTTGTTAACACGTTCATATTATGTTTTTGTTTGTATCATGAACAGAATCAGCAGTCAGTGCCACTTGAGAGCATTTCTACTTCGGTGCTGAAGTCTGATTGGATCCATAAATGGGGGATGTTACGCCGTTGTGAAGTGGACAAAGAAGGAAGATGAAAGGTGTGGGACGTGGAAGAGGCCGAGTCACAAGGCAAAACCCAGCTCAACTGGAGGGCAATGAAAGTGACAGGGAAGAGAGAAGCATGGAGTATGAGCCTTCCAAGAAAGGGGCCACAGCTGCTTTTCAAGAGCATCCAGATAAATACCAGATGAATGAAGCTTCTGGAGCTGTTGATGAAGAGCCAGTGGTTCGACCTAAAGTGGTTACTGTGAGTACTCCAATACCTCAATTTACTGATGTCAACTTTATTAGAGAACTAAGAGACTTTATGCACCACTCTTAACAGGCAGAAGAGATGTTGTTTGAAGAAATAAAACAATTAAAAGACCAAATGCAGACAAAACCAGAACAAGGGTGGATATCAGAGGAACAGTTAAGTCAGCATTATCCTCTTCCAACGCGTGCTCGTTCCCACATTCCAATCAACACCTCCACATATAGGCCTTCAGCCAATCCACATAGACAAGAGACTCAAAATCAATTTAATCAACCTTATGAATCACAACATCAAATGAGTGATCCTTCCTTAAAATCCTTGTTTAACAAAGTCTTTGAGGTGGATGGAGTACCAGTGGAAGGTGCAAAGGGGTTGCCTGGAGTCACTGAAGATTCATTCATCTTGAAGAATGATTTGTTATATTTTTCTGACACTGCAACACCTAGGTTAGTAATCCCTAAAGTGTACCGTCAGCTGATCCTTCATTTAGGACACACTATTCCATGGGCAGGGCATCTAGGACAAGCTAAGACGTATGACAGAATTAGTCAGAGGTTCTATTGGCCTGGTTTGTATAAAGAGGTGCAAGACTGCTGTAAATCATGTCATGCTTGTCAAGTTGTTGCCCCAACCCGTAAGTCTGACAGAGGTTATTTGCAGCGACTACCCATTATGAGTGTTCCTTATGAAAGGATAGCTATGGACATTATTGGTCCATTACCCAAAAGTAGCTCAGGATGCAAATATGCTCTTGTAATTTGTGATTATGCAACCAGATACCCTGATGTCTATCCCCTGTGTTCTCTTCAGGTGAAGCATGTGGTTTGATGCCTTGTTGAGCTGTTCTCTAGAGTTGGGGTTGCACAGGATATCTTGACTGACCAGGGCACCAACTTCATGTCTCACCTGATGAAAGTCATGTATGCTCAGCTAGGGGTCAAAGGTATAAAGACCACTCCTTACCATCCTGAGACTGAAGTCTTGTGGAGAGATTTAATGGTACTTTAAAACAGATGCTGAGAAAGTTCATTAATGAGACAGGTAAAGATTGGGATAAATGGTTGCCTTTCTTGTTGTTTGCTTACCAGGAAGTGCCACAGGCTTCAACTGGTTTTTCTCCTTTTGAGTTACTTTATGGCAGGCAAATCAGAGGACCCCTGGATATGCTCAAGGAGAACTGGGTGGCTGGTGAGGCAACAACGCGCAGCACAGCATCCTACATCTTACAGATGAGAGACAAGCTGGAAAATTTCCGGGAAATGGCCAAACAAAACTTGGAGGAAAGCCAGAGCAAACAAAAGGATAAACATGCAAGACAGAGAGAGTTGAAACCAGGGGAGAAAGTCTTGATATTACTGCCTACAGGACCAAGTAAGCTACTAGCCAAGTGGCAATGCCTATATGTTGTGTCTCAAAAAGTTGGACCTGTAACATATGAAATACTCTGTCCTGATAAGCGGAAGCCCAAACAAATCCTCCATGTAAATCTGCTGAAGTTGTACAGAGAGAGAGAGCCTGAGTCCACAAACCAGTGGGTTCTGTTGATGAGAGATATCCTGGTGACTGACGATGATACAGAGAAGACTGATGAAGATGAGCTGACACCTACCAGGACAGGAGGGAACACACAAAGATTCTCAGAACATCTTAGTCCGGAACAGCAAATCCAACTGAGCCAGGTAAAGCAGTCATTCTCAACATTATTTCAACACAAACCTGGCAGAACAGAGCTCATCAGCCATAAAATTGTGCTCAAAGAAAATAAACCTGTACGTTTGAGACCCTACAGAATCCCAGAACAATTAGTGGAACCCCTGAAGCAAGAAGTACAAGTAATGCTAGACATGGGAGTCACAGAACCATCTAAAAGTGAGTGGTCTAATCCAACTGTTTTGGTTCCGAAAAAAAAATTCACCTCAGCTACGATTTTGTTCAGACATGAGAAAGCTCAACAGCATCTCATGCTTTGACTCATATCCAATGCCCTGCATTGATGAACTCTTCCACTACACTGTCCTACCATTTGGCTTACATGGGGCCCCTGCAACCTTTCAGAGGTTAATGGACATTGTTTTGCAGGATTGTTGCAAATTTGCAGCTGCATATCTTGACGATGTTGTGATTTACAGTGAAAGTTGGGAGGATCACCTTTGGCACATAAAAACTGTCCTTGAGAAGATCAAGAGTGCTGGCCTCACCATCAATGAAAGAAAATGCTCCTGGGCTAAAGAGGAGGTGAGTTATCTGGGTTATCTGATAAGGTGAAAGCTGTAGAAATGATACCAAGACCTGAAACTAAGAAGCAGTTGAGATAATTTCTTGGACTTATTGGGTGGTATAGAAGGTTCATCCCACATTGTGCCACTGTAGCTGCTCCCTTAACTGACCTTACAAAAAAATCCAGTAAATCAATACTACAGTGGTCAGAAGAATCTGAGCAGGCCTTTAAGGCCTTGAAGTTTCTCATCTGCCGAGCTCCTGTGTTGCAAAGTCCATACTTTAGCAAGAAGTTCCTGGTACAAGTGGATGCTTCAGATGTTGGACTAGGAGCTGTACTGGTGCAAAGAGAACCTGGTCAAGAGAGACCCATCTTGTTCCTGAGTAGAAAACTTTTGAACCGGGAGAAGAAGTATTCTACCATTGAGAAGGAGGGCCTAGCTATTAAGTGGGCCATTGATTCCCTGCGTTATTATCTCCTTAGAAGGGAGTTCCAACTGCATACAGACCACAGAGCGTTGAAATGGATGCACTCAATGCAACACCAGAATGCCCGGATCCTGTGATGGTGTCTTGCTCTCCAGCCATACCACTTCACCATTGAGCATTGTCCAGGTAAGAAAAATCTTATAGCTGACTTTTTGTCAAGGTTACCTGAGATGTGCAAGCCACAGGGAGAGGGGGTGAGAAAAATGTCATGAGGACATAAAATAATCACAAATATTGCTAAGGCTAAAGGAAGGTGAACATTCCTCTAGCACATGAATCCGTGTTTGTGTAAAGAATATATTAAATGATTGTTTAAAAGCATATTTGAGGTCCTGTTGTGTTATGGGAGGTACTGTTTTCGGATGACCTGTTTGGTGTTTTCCTTTTTCTTTCTCTCACATGCACATTGTTTGCAGGTAAGAGTAGTCACACCTGTATTCACTTAGGCTGTGATTAGGGCTGCAGGTAGCAGAGCATATAAGGTGTGTGAAAGCAGCAGTCGGGTGGGTGTGTGTAACATGAGAGGCGACACTACGAGGAGAGCCATTTTTGTTGAACTTAGGTTGAACTAATATCTTATTTTTTTGCCCTCTGCAGGGGACCTCTGTTGAAAGAGTGATGATTTGATATTTGTTTTGTTTTATTTTTGATGGCCTAATAAATGTTATCTTTTTTGAGAAATTTGCCATTTGTCAGAGATTTTTCCCTTCACTCACACTGCCTGCCATTCAAAAGCGTAACAACAACACAGAGGCAAAGATGTAGAGTTACTTCTAATTCTCTGTAAGGCAAAGCTCATGAAAACTACGCACCGATTTCTTAAAATTAGACATTGCCTGTGTCGTATATACTGTTTGTAATTTTAAGAAATCATTTGCATTGTGAACCATGTCAAATGTTTCACCATGGTAACAATAACAATTTCAACATTCACATTTACAGAAGATTAACTGTAAGATTCAGAGAGGAGCTTGTACTGCTCAAACCCCCAAAACACTTTCTGAGAAGGAATTTAGAGACCAAATATCTCCTGTGGTGTTGCTGTTTGACTAAAAGTAGGGCAGCTAACACACTACAGGCTGAAAGCAGTGGAGAGAGAGAGCTATTAAGGAAGAGAGGGAGAAACAACGACTCAGTTAGTGAGAAAGAGAGAGCAGCATGATGTTGGCACTCCTCCTCTCTCTGTCCAGTTCTGATTTGTATTAGCGGTTCAAATGTGGGTCATTTCCAACAGCTGATACTTTTCACTGACACAAAAACAATCATGTTTGATCAAGTCAACTGGAGTTGCATATGCGGGCTACAAAAGGTTGTATTTACCAATGATACGTCCTCTGGAGAAGAGAGTGCAGGGGGAAAATGTGAAGCTAATGGTTTGAGAGTGTTGCTGTAATGAAACTGGACAGTATATGTTTAACAAGATTTTCCAAAAGCTCTAAATTTAATGTTAGCATTTCGATATTTCCCTGTTTTGTCTCTGTCATGGGCAGGAAATGAGCACGTCACAAGCTTAATTCAGCCCCAGTCGGGGAAAGAGCCGTTGTCATGGCAACCCCCCCTTTTTCTCTACAACCTTGTCACAAGGAACAAGGGAAAGAGAAAGTGGAATTAAAGCCTGTGGCAAAGGCAAAAAGGAAGAATTGTGGTTGCATGAAGGATGACAAAAAGAAAAAAATCCTCTTTGCTTGTATACAGTTGACTGATGTGTGCACCGCCTGATGAGTTAGCTCACAGGTAACTCTCCAAGATCGTCGCTGCCTGTGACACAGTAATTAAGATAGCCATCACAGACAACGCTCAGACTGCAGTGCTCCATCAAAGTGTCAGACGGGCTTTAAAAGAATAATAGGTGTGTCTGGCTCTGACCCCTCTTTACAAGGAAGCCTTGTATTTCTTGCTAAGGTAAGATATTTATTCCTGTATAAATTAGGTGGATCATGTGGAGCATTTTGACATAGTGCATGCTAATAAGTTGAATAATAACAAAGCTAATAACTCTGAATACATGTTCACATCCATTTAACTGTGGCAGGTGCTTCCTCGTGCAGCTGTCAGCTGCTGCTAGCAAAGCGATGAAAGCAAAGTAGATGCTGGCCTTAATAGTGATTGACATTCTCCTACATTGTGTGAAGAACACGTGGCATGCAAGTGAAGTCTCAACTGCAAAGCTATACCACCTTCTGCATCAAGTCTGTGTGAGTCATATCATCGTTTCCTTGCTGCCAGTGTGGCAGTAATGTCATGAGAATATTACCATGATGATTCAAGAATCATTCCTCTCAAAAGCGCTCATTCGGTGCTCTGTAATCTCTTTGGCTGGCAGACTACAGAACTGTGTAGGACAGCAGGGTGTAAATAAAATAAATAATGACATTTTTTCTCACCATAACACCTGTGGTGAGTCGGGGTGTAAAGAGAAAGTTCAGCAGAAAGTAAATTAAAATGCTGATCTATCTCTCAACAGCAGAGCTGAAATTCTTTTGCTTTTCGCTGAAGCTTTGTGGCTGTTTTGCTGCACTTTTTGTGCTGATGATGGTTTCTAGAGCAAGAATCCTAACCCAGAAACCTGGTTTCTGCAGCCAATTGAATGTTGCCTGTTTTAGACATGAATGCATCATCATAAATCACCAACATTTGGGCTTGGCTGAGAGTTACTTCACAGCCTGCAGACACTTGTGTGACTCATGAATGGACGAGAGCCATGACCTTGACAAGTTTCCCTTAGCCTGTCAAATATGTGCATGAACACACTGCATAACAAGACTGTCAAATACAAGAGAGTAAATGTACTGTTGCTGTTAGGAGATAGGGACGGTGAATGCTTCAGGTTTGCAGATTTGTTTTGTAAAAAGGAAAAGCCATGTTCAGTTTCAAATGTGCAGGATATCAACTGATGGCATTGTGGAATACACAGAGTCAGGACATGAGATGACATGTAAGCGCAAAAGACAAAAAAAAAGAACAATGTTGACTCAAGAGCTCAAAACAACTCACCAGTCCTGCACGGCACCGAAGGACTCCTCGTTGGTGATGTCGTACATTAGGATGAAGCCCATGGCCCCACGGTAGTATGCAGTGGTGATTGTCCTGTAGCGCTCCTGGCCTGCTGTGTCCTACACAAAGACAAAATCATTTAGCATTGCTGTTAGCTGTCTGAGTAATCTGCATTCTGTCAGGCTCAGCGAAATTGGCATGACCCTGCACGGCAAGTCTATGATGGTAAATGAACAGATGTACATTATTAATCTGCAGCTATTAATAAATACTATGAGATTCTTTCAGTCAAATTAGGGCAGCAATTTAGGATGTTATCTACATTTCTAAATTTAATGATGCGTACATTTTTCGTATTTATGATGTGGAAACAATCATTATGCTAATTGCCTCACTGGCTTTGCATTGATGAGATGCCAAAAAAAGCTGTTTTCACTGAAGGGATTGATTCTTTCCTCTCCTCAATAAAAAAATCACTCAGCTGTGTTCAACACTCAATGGTGCAGCTTTCAGAGCTCAGCCTATGGCATGCATTTCTTAGAATAGAATAAAAAAGAGGTCTACTGATTTAAAACATCGAGAAAACGTTTGCTGTTCATGTTAAGGCTGAACAAATTGCTCAGAGGCGAGTGATTACACAGCTTTCAAGGTGCTGTACTTTGTACACAGATTGCCCTGGAAACAGGCGCTCACTGCAGCCTTTGCTACGAGATGTCAATGAAAATGCTAATGGATCTCAATCCAGACAGATGAAGCTTTTCTACAGTGAGTGTGTCTATGAGAAAGGAGAAAGGTGAGCTTTTTTTTTGTTTGTTTGATCTTTTTACTCAATGTAGCTGCCAGTAGTTTTTTACAGATGAATAGATTTGTTGTTTTTATGGTAAGTTATACAATAATAAATCCCCATGATGTCCCTTCTGTTTGTACAGTATGTTTACCGTGCTGTCGTTCCACCCACAACAAGTGTGTTTGCAGGCTTCTGTGCATCATGATGGAGGACTGCTGGCTGCTCTACTTGGCTCTTGTTAAACAGAAGCCTGACAGGCAGCACTGGATTGTATTTGCCACATTGGTTTTGCTCCCCATCAGTCTGTACATGGCTGCAACAGTGTGCCTGTTATAGCCAGAGGACAGCTCTGACCTTCACTCCACAGAGACAGAGCTCACATTCTGCCGAGCTTACGCACACACCACAGCAAGGACCTTTTGTCAGTTGAATGTGTGCATTTAATGTAAGCAGCTTGTGTTTGTTGTGCAGGTACATTCCACACAGCATAAAAGAGGATGATGATGTTTTATTCATTGTTGTTGCTGATGCACTTTGTCATGAACAATCATCTGAATGCTGTTTAAACTTCAAGTTTTCTCTTGTCAGACTTTTTAGTTCTTTCCTATTGATTGTATTCTGGGTACTAGACAATGACCTTTGCATTTCCATGCTTTTAAAGTGGACATATTTGCTCGTTCTCAGTTGAAAAGACAAAGCAGGCCAGGAAAAAACAGTGCTGAGTCCTTCAAATTGGAGCTCATTGGAAAGCTTTGCTTGTTCTGCAGCTCAACAGAAATCAATCCTAGGAGCTGACTACTTCAAGTGGAGAGGAAGCGAGCGGAGGTGCTTGCCCCAACTCCTCTTCATTCAGTAAAATGCGTTTCAGTTGTTGGAGCGATCCGTCTTGGCAACCATCAGCGTCGTGTTTCAATCGCTTCAGCCAAATACGACAACAGAGACAACTCTATGATGCCTTTTGACACTTTTATCTCTCAGCAGATAAATGGTACGACTACCACAAAGACATTTGCCAATAGCCATCAGTTTAAATGGCCACTTACTGTACAGTAAGTCTCAGCTTTCTCTGTGCCCAATTAAAAAAGACAGGCCAATTATGTGGATGCCAGGACAATCCCTTTTCTCTGAATTTGCTTGTCTTTGCTAATGACAAAAACACATTATCCTGATTAGCCAGTTATTTGACTGTTCAAATCCAGATTTCACATCCTGCTCGAACGCTTCGTCTTTGTTTCTTTTCTGATTAGCAAACACCAAATGTCTGGGGGTGGCTAATTGCAGCAAAAGACAACTATTATGACAAGAGAGAGAGCAAATTGTCAAAACAAAAGTCGGCTCATGGTGTAGGATGGAAAGAGAGAGCAAATGACCTGAAAGTGAAAGACATAGGGAAATAAAGAGGAGCTTTTACATTTCTATCCCCTTGTTATCTCAGAGGTATTACAAGACTTCAGCAGCTCAGATGAACTCCTAATTAAACAGCCTGAGACTTCTGCAGTTTCCCACACATTCTGAGGAAGGTGTTGCTTCAGTGTTCTTCCCTGCCGTGTGCCAACCTAACACTTACTAGTCTCCTGTCAGTAATGTTGAGACTTCCATCTGTCTCCAGATTGACATAGTAGAGTGTCAAACCAAGGCATGACAACACAATGCAGCCTCTCCTGAAGCTCTCCTTCAGTTGATTGAGCACAGTACTGATGCACCACATGTTTTTGAGATGGAGGCGCAAACAACTGATCATATTTGTTGTTAAAAGTTACATGCTGAAACTGAGAAACTGATATTGTAAAATTGCTCATTTAGGTTTTTGAAAACCTTTCTTTGTGAGTGAAATGGCCCTTTTTCTCTAAATTAAAGATGTTAAGATTACTTGTAATGAAGTTTATTATTGCAAGCATGCCCATCTATTTCTATAATGGTGATAGAAGCAGGATTAGGTTAAAGATTTCACTCTATACTTTGACTTAATTTATATGTGATATTCTGCAATGCATTTTTTTAACCAGACATGAAAAGTTGAGTCTGTCCGAGCATAGCAAACAAGCATCATCTCAAGCCATAACTAAAATTGAATTAATGCACAGGTGACCCTGTGAGTGCATGACTTGGATAAGCATGCAGCCATCAGTTCATAACCATTTCAAGTCACAGTCTTTGAAATGTATTGATCAACAGAGAAAGATATGGGTAGAGGTCAGGAGACGGTGGGCTCTGGGCATAGATTGATAGCCTTTCACAGACAGAAATCCCTCTGCAGGAACACAAAGACGAGTGGAACAAGAGAAACGAAGGGGGCAGGGTCTCTGTGGAGAGCCCCTTCCCCCTTGGAGCTAAGGTAGTCCTCTAGGAGACCTTGAAGGACGACAGAAAACTGATTTCTTCCAGACATTAACTGTGTTTAAATATGCAAAGGCTCTATATTTAACTGAATTAAATTGAAATTTATGCATGGTTGGCATGACGGAAGAAACATGAAAGGGAATTGTAATTGTGGCCTCTTGTTCATTGCTGCTTTGTAGACTTGAAATGTCTTTCTGTCCCTTGAGTTTGGCTTTCTAAACAGAAGGATTTACAGGAATAATAAGCTGTTCAATCAGTTATTATCTGTTGTTTAGTCAGCCGAGTAGAGCAGGATATACAGAAATAGCAATACTCCACTTCTGGTTTGGTCAGAAGTCAAACATTTTGTGGCCCACTTCTGTTTAATGTTTAATGCCTGGGTGTTAATATTTCATACCCAGATCTGCAGTTTGATCCTCTTATCATTCTTGTACACAGTCTTCACTTTGAAGTCGATGCCCACAGTGCTGACGAAGGCCGAGGTGAAGGCGTCGTCGGCATAGCGGAACAAGAAAGACGTTTTGCCCACGCTGCTGTTGCCGATGATCAGCAGCTTGAACATGTAGTCAAAGTTTTGGTCCCCTCCCTCTCCCTTCCCCTTCACATCCTGAGTGGCAGCCATCTGCAACAGCAAAAGAGAGACACTGAAAGGTTTCATAATGAGCTTTACCTTGAATTAATGTGAGTTGTTTCAGAGCTCTGACGCAGAGAGTAGGTGAACCTTTCTTCTGAGAAACCGATTATCATAACTATTAGTTGATGTGCACAAGACAAGAAGAGGTAGATGTTGTTCAGTACAATCTTGTTGAACAGGCCACAGATCAGAGGTGACAGAAGGCTGTGTCAGGCAAACCAGCATGACCAACACAGCAAGCTGTTGTATTGATGAGTGTTAGGTAACAAGGGTTTAAAAGAGCTGAGTTTGTCTTTTCTAATGCTTTCAAAATGATGCATTTAATTGAAGGATTATTTTTATTATTATTATGTCAAAGACAGCGTAGATTCTGTGCATTCTGGGCAAAATAAGTCTTAAATTTCAGAGTGAACCTATATTGTATTGGAGGTAAACATGCCAAACTGCTTTTGTTTCAGTTGTGGTAAAAATATTTTACATCCAGGTTTAAGAGTTCTCAATATTTTATTTTAGGCTTTTACATTTGACTGTATTTCCTTATAGAAATATGGTCAAATTTGACCAACAATTAAATCTTCTCCCGTGTTTAAACTGCTATATCTTACTGTTGATCAAAGGCTATCATTGAAATGAATCCTGCAACCATCAAAGCATCTCCACTGACAATTTCCGTGCAAGCTGTCAGCGGTCAGCGACCTACAGGACACAAGTACTACGAGCAAGATGACAAGAGCACAGTCATGTCTGTTCCAAGGTGAATTTTTTGGACAAAGCCACTGCGCTGCCAGTCATGTGCAGCCAAGCTCTCCTTCTAGCATATCCAGTTATAAAAGATGCCGGAGCTCGATCCTGCACATCCTGCACCGGGTTTCTGTTCGCTTCCGTGTATGTGAAAAAAAAAAACAACCCACCACTGAGGCAGTGCTGGCAAGGACACTGCATTCAAAATATCAGTGCAATGCCGGCATTTACACACATCACGATAAAAGCGGTCGATCTAATATGATATGACTCGCTGTAGATGAGCAGGCAGCTGCATGCCAGCTAATGTTAGACGAGCATCTCTGGGCAGGAGGTCATTTTATCTATCCGTGTAATTCTTCCATAGAACTATGAATACATGAAACTACCAAAACGCGTTGAGGACATTGTTTGAACAAACCTGTTTTGAAGGCCTCGGCTTTATCTGTATCTGCCCCTGTTTTGCAGAACACGGATTTTATATTTGTGTCTAATGCAGGCGTTGCTTCTCTTCCCCCCTCTGTGTGTCCCTTTCTCTTTGGAGCGCCGACCAATTTCAGCACCTGGGAGCTGTCCCCTCCGCTTTGGATGTGGCACGCGCCCCTGAGCTGACGAGGCTTGCTCGCGTGAGATGAGCACGAGCAGCAAAAGGGAAAGCGAGTTTTCGTGCGCGTTTCTGACGTCAAGAAGATGGGGGTTGTAGTTTTTCGGCCGGTGTCAGCGCAGAGGCGGAGGGCGACAGCGAAAGAGGAGATGCGACTACATTACTCAGCATGCAGCGCAGCACAGCTGTCAACAGCTGTATGATTTAGTGTGGATGCGCCGGGTAAACCTTTATAGTTCCTTTCCAGTAAGAAGAAGACGTGCATCGCTCTACATTCTGGAGGTTTAAGACACTAAAAATACACTTAAATGGGAAACCTGTGTTCAGCCAGCACACGTTACTATTACGCGTTATTTATGTACAACGCTGTTTAATGCTCTCTATCTCTATCTCTCCCTGTCGACAGTCTTATGATAAAATCATGCTTACCTTCCCATACAGGTCCATTTTTAGCCTCAGTAAGGTCTGTCTTATTTAAAATTTATTCGAGTAGCTATAATAAACTCCCAGCTGGCAGCATATCTTTTTTTTTTTTTTTTCTGGAGGTAAATATAATGGCCTCTCGTTTTGCGTCACGCTCGCTCGGTCTGGCCGCCGTCCCCCGCCCATGCAGCCAGCTCCGCTTCAGAGAACAAGCGGCTGAGCAAATAAGAGAGGCCTGAGTGCTGATGAATATTATTATTGTGGCCCCGTGCCTTTCAATAGGAGCAAGTGCGGAATCAAACCGCGGCGGAAGTGAGAAGAAAAGGGCATCTTAGTGGTTATAATCACACCGACCCTCTTTTTGGCGGATTATAAAACCTGCATTATTAATTCGAGAAGTGGAAATGCAAGGAAGCGAGGACCAGTTTGCTCACATCAGCAATTATTCAGAGCATTTCTCCTGTGATTATTTAAACAACTTGCTTTAACTATCACCTATTTCTCATCTTACATTTGAAGCCCATATTACAGCCAATTTGAGCTATGAACTACCACAGCACTGGACACAAAAGACATTAAACGACATAAGCTTGGGCTACATGATAGACACAAGCCCAGGCTTTGGTTGTCATGCTCCCTATAACGGCAGCCTGTGAGCTGACATCTGATTGGGCATTTGTGAGGTTGTGGGCGGGTTGTGAGGCTGACTGACTGCCCTTTGGCTGCAGGATGTGTGTGCGCAGCTTGCTGAGCAGACGCCGGGGCGGGCCAGGTACGTTGTATAATTTTGTCTTTCCATAAAGATTTAGATTTATATGATATAACTTTACAAATGTACCAAAGCTGTACCCGTTCTGTGTGCAACTTGTTCATCAGCGAGTCATTTATTCATTCCTTGGCTTTCTTGTCATTTAATATGTTCATATGTTGCATTGGTTTAATGCAGACTCAGAAATACTGAAAATCTGCTGTTTGAATGCTGCTTTGGAATAAAATATAGTTATCTAAACTTCTCGCTTTCGGACTGCGAGCAAAATCTTTTGATCATCTCATAAACATAGCAGTCAGTCCAGATAGTTTAAGGACATGACCCGAGCGTGGTAAACAAAACTTTTCTAGAGGCTTCTGCGTGTGAAAAGGCCACTGTGGCACCATCTGCTGTTGGAAAAAGGTGCTCTGTTGATAATAGCAGCTCTCAAAGGCTGCCATGTGGTGAATGATTGACAAAGCAATATTGACAGAGATCTAATATCTGTTGCTATGTAAGTCTGACCTCTTATGACATCAGTTATCTGGTTTACAAAGGGAGACAATCTGTTTAATTTTAGCCTGAGCAACAATATCCTGTTCAATGTGACAATTTTTAATGAACCTTGATAGTTTCATTTAACCAGTTGACTGATGTTTTTACAAAATTACTTCTTGCAGAAATTAATATAGGCAGTGAACAAACTACCACATGCAATTAAGTTTATATCACACCATAATGTTTTTGGTGATTTAAAAAGTTAAATTCATTAAGAGACATTATGTATACTACAACATTTTTTGTCTAAAAGCAGAGACATTGTACAAGGTTGTCTTCAAACCTCGACAAGTTCCTCAGCAAAGAGTCTATCATGTGTATCCATGAAACATATTAGAGCTTAAGCAATATGTTTGCCAATAAAGTTGCCAATATTGGTTTTGGTGTATATGATGACCAATAAATAGGCAGGAAAGGAAACTACAGTGCAGAAAGTCAGATGATTTGCAAACAGTATGTTTATTAGAATCTATGTCAAACAAAGAGTGTGATAAGTATATTTATTCACTGTAAAACGTCTGATCTGATAGTCAAACTCTATTGCTGATTTTTTTAAATGTCAAGCCGTTTTGTCAGCCTGCAGTTGTGTTCATATTATCTTTCATCTGCGTCATTTGCTCTTGACATAAGCTGCAGTGTTTGCTAGGAGCTGTTAACATAACATTTATTCCTAATTGTTTAAAAAATTATTTTATTTAAAAGTTTTTATTATTCTAATTTGACTTCATTGTAGCCTGCCATTTTTACAATCATCCATACTTGTCACCATTTCTCTGTCAGTATTTTAGTTTAAACGAATGGAGTTAAGTAGCTAGCCTGCTTGCTAGCTATGTAGGATGTTACTGAATCTCAGCTCCTGAGCTTTGATTGGACGACTGTTTCTCTAGCTGGCAGAAACAGCCAAAAAAGCCAGAAATCTCAAAAAGAACAGAAATACAACAACCGTAGTTTAAGATGTTAATGTCACATATTCTAATTCTAGCTGCTGCCATTGTGTTTTCCATGTTTTAGGCTTTCAAATATGAATATTAATCTATGCCTTATTATTCCAGTGACAGTAAGAGCAGGATATAATATAGAGTTCTTCAAAAATATTTCCTTATAGGATCATAACATTTTTTTTCTGTCTTTAATTTTATTTATAACCACACTACTAACAGTTTGCAATGGAGGACTCCATTGAGATTATTCTGCAGGACCACAGCAGGATCCTCTCTACAGGCACTTCCCATCCTGGCCTGTCGGTGTGCCTCGGTGCTCTGCTCGCAGGCCTGTATGGAATGTGGAGCATGTTTGTCATGCCAGGCTTCCGCCAAATCCCGATGCGCCTCAAGGTGCTTTAGATTCCTTTCCTGTGCTTTTACCTGCTTGCTTTGCTTTCAGTCCCCCTTTCACATATCAAATGCTGCATGCCTTTTTGAATCAAACAAAATAAGCCATGACGTAATTTAAACTTGCACATTAACAATAATTTGCTTATTTTGGAGCACAGTGCTCCAAGCTAGCAACATATGTGGGAAAAGAAGAAAATGGTAAGTTAATAACTGTGATTATATTCTATGGAGAGCTGCACTATCATCTAGACTGCGTTATCTGAAGACCCATTATTGTAACATAATGTAGCGTGTGCTATTTTTCTTCATTGTCAGTACAAGATGAACATGAAAACATGATGATCAGGAGGAGATATCAGAGGTGTAGTAACGCTGAAAACATTTCTTGCTGCATGATTCAGAATTTGCTCTGACATTTGCTAAACTTTGTTTACTCAAACAGCCATATGTCACACAAAACAGGCCCTGCATATGAGAGGGATCTTACACAATCACAGATAAAAGCTAGTTTTCCTCAGCTAGAGACATTAGAGAGAGAGGCCTGCTGAATTTTTCATTTCATTTAAAAACAGATGTTTTTTAAAAGGCTCCATGGACAGTGAGTAAAAGATTATAACCAAGGTAGGAGTCAGCACTCAGAAAACTTTTCTGATTCGAGCAAAAGTACGTTTTATTTGATGCTTAACCAAAGATGCTTTCACTTGGAAAACAAAGAAAAAATAGTGTTGCTTCTGTGTGCTTCTGTGCAATCAAAATTAGACCAAGAGCAAATTTATTTTGTCTTGTGATTTGCCCTTTCAGTAGAGCTTAATATTGACTAATCTTTAAAGGGGGATTTTTTAAGACAGATTAAAGAGCTCTAATTTGCCAACTTGATTGCAAGGAAGTCTTGTAATAATAGTAATTACTTTGCCGCCTGTCACATGCATTGACTTGACATATGTTTGCATTGTGGCGCAGGTTCCTTATCTTCCATCCAGTAAAGATCAGACACTGAACATCATGAAGCTACTTGAAGGACGATCGGGCCGCTTAGCAGATCTGGGGTCAGGAGATGGAAGAGTGGTGCGTGTGCTGCAGATGTCTCATAAATGAGTGTGTGGCCATAAAACTTAAGTGAAGCCTGACTTTGAAACTGTTTTTTAAGTTTAGTGGAGTTTAAATCTGAGTGTGTTGTGTTTATTTGATTTTTCTGTCGTTCTCTGTCAGGGAGCTGCAGTTGTATTCAGATCATCAGCTGTGGTTTTTGCAGGTATTTGCGGCCTCGTCTGCTGGTTTCCAGTGCACAGGCTTTGAGATTAACTCTATATTAGTGGCCTATGCCAGAAGCAAGGCCCGCTGGAAAGGAGTGCCCTCCAGCCAGGCTACCTTTGTCAAAAAAGACTTCTGGAAGGTGAGACCTTAACTAATTATTTTCCTTCGTTAAGCCTGATCAAAGCTGCCATATGACCATGTTTGTATCTTCCTCCTTTTGCAGACGGATTTATCTGTGTACAACAATGTGACGGCTTTCCTTGCTCCCGGAGTGGTTAGTTTTTGTTTCCTGTTGATGTAAATGTTATATAAGTCAGATAGTATTCATAGCATTTGAAGTGACTAATATAGGCTTTCTGATTGGTTAACAGATGGAGGTGCTGGGTGAGAAGCTGTTGAAAGAGCTTCCTGATGGTGCGCGTGTCATCGCTTGTCGTTTTCCTTTCCCCAACTGGCCACAACAGTCATCCGTCGGCTCCAGTCTCGATCAGACTTTTGCTTATGACATTAGCAGTGTTCGATCACACCTGAGAAAAAGACCAGACACAGCGGTTTAATAAGTCCCTCAGTTATTTTGTTTCCCGGCACTGTTGTTCTCTACAGCACTGAACCCTCCAGACCATTTTTTTTCTAAGAGCACAAATGAACAAAAATGTGATTACTGATGATAAGTGATCATTCTGAAAGTCTTTGAAAACTGGATGGATGAGAGCAACTGTGACGAAGCAAAATGTCAGGATGATTTTGACATCACTTAGCCTGAGCTGAGCTTTCATGACCAGAACAGAGTGAACCTTGCTGTTAGTCTTGTTGTAAAAATTATGCACTTTTGTGTTGTCTCAGAGCTCTTATCGAATGGTTTTTCTCTCTACACTAATAACCTCTTTAGCAGCATGCTAGTCAGAGGACAGAGCTTTTGGATGTTAAAATTTTTTTGAATTTTAATTGGATTTTTATGTTGTGTTTGCCTCTTTTTAAAAAACTGAATGCCTCTGTAATTTCTGCATCACCTGATCCTAGAGAGTCATTAGGAATATGTAACTGCATAGAATACTTGCCACTTTAGTTCAAGAGTCATGGTTGTATGTAAAACTCCCTGTTTTCATGTAAGTCTGTTTGTTTGCATTTACATAAGAAATATAAATGAATTTGCTGGACAATCAGGCCATTTGCCTCAAGAACAAATAATTTGTTTTTGGTCTCATATCAAAATTAAGTCACTGCACTATGCAGCATTTTCACACACTCTCAAGAACATTGTGTTGTCCTGAAAACAATCTCCACTCCTACCTCTGCCCACACTTCACTAAACCGACTACTTAAATCTCAAGTCAGTGTCTTCACTGCAATTCAATGCATACTAGGTATCCAAAATCTCCACCGGAGGGCGCAAGTGCTCCAAACTGATTTTGAGCTGAAATAGGAGAGGTGAACCTGAGCTGAATGCAGATGTTAATCCTCTGCACTGTGGGTATTTTATCGACCAAATGCAGCAGTGTTCACATATTTATAATAATTATAAATAGTTTTTCTTTTTCACCAAATTACATTTTATCCAGTCACCTTCCAGGATTCAGTGAACAAAAAAAGTAAATTACTGAGCGTTTCTGCCTTTATCATTGTTGTGGTCAACGGGTGGTGATGCAAATAATCACATTAACTTTTTAGATAAAATATTCTACACGGTGCGTTATCCCCTTTGATTTCATGTCTGCGCCCTAAGCAACAGCACTGTCGGCTTCACGCAGGGTGATCGATATCAGGCAGACCTAATGCTCTCATTTCACACCGTGACGTCAGAGAGAGGGCGGCAGACAGCGGGGTGGGGTGGGTGCCAGGGTATAAAGGCTCAGAGACGAGTCTCTGGGCTTCACTCTTGAGTGCGGGACTGTAAGACCAACCTCAAATGGAAGTACGGAGAAATAGCGGGCCCGGACTGACAAACAGCAGCAGCATGTGCGAACCGACGCAGAGGTCCTGCGAACCTCGCCGGAAGAGATTGGACGATCGCAGTGCGCCCTCGGAGATGGCCAGGATAATCACTGATCCTGCGACTGGGAAGTGTTACTGCCGCGGAAAAGTTTTGGGAAAGGTAGCGCAAGCAGACTGTCTGTTTTTGGTTTTTGGTTTTTTTTTGGATTTACCACTTAACCCGAAGACATAAAGCCTTAACAGTATTTCTCCTTTTTTCAGGGAGGTTTTGCCAAATGCTATGAGATGACCGACCTCTCCACCAGCAAAGTTTATGCAGCCAAAATCATCCCACATGCGCGCGTCTCCAAACCTCACCAACGCGAGAAGGTAAGCGCGCTGCTCCGCCGCCTTAGCGCACTGTGACATGACAGGACACTAACTATGACCATACTGCCTTTAGTTACACTAATAATCCTTTTTATCTCTTCCCTCCGGTAGATTGACAGAGAAATCGAGCTGCACAGAGTATTGCACCATAAACACATTGTGCACTTTTATCACCATTTTGAGGACAAGGAGAACATTTACATCCTGTTGGAATACTGCAGTAGAAAGGTAAGTGCTATTTGTGACATACTGATGTCTCCAAACACTTCTGTCTGTTGTTCGCCACTGCTGAATTTCAAATTGGATTACACCTGCATTGCACCTAAAGTCAGTGAGGTAGCACATAGGCAGTGTTTAGAGTCTGCCCCTGCTATGAGGGATGACTCAACTTAATGTGTGTTACAGCTCATTAATGTTACTCTGAACAGTTTTCTGAGATTAAAGAGAATAATATTTGTTTCTGTAGAATAGTTATACGTCAGGAAACAGCTCTATAACAATTCTGTTTTCTCTGTTTTCTCTGTTTTGCAGTCATTAGCACATATCCTGAAAGCTCGCAAAGTGCTCACTGAGCCAGAGGTGCGCTATTACCTCAGACAGATTGTCTCAGGGCTGAGGTACCTGCACGAGCAAGAGATCCTTCACAGAGACCTGAAACTTGGTAAGGAACCTATATTCAGTGTTGACAGAGCTGAGACACATTGTGCTCAGTCTTGAAGATGCATTCTGCACTAAGTTTTTTTTTTTTTTTTTAACCAACCAGCCTCTTTAATCGATCTTTGCAGCTTTACTCAGCCTTTGATCCTGGGTTGAATATCAAGTGCTCATCATCTCATTCCCCTTCTCTTCCCCCACAGGTAACTTCTTTGTGAGTGAGTCGATGGACTTGAAGGTCGGGGACTTTGGTCTGGCTGCCAAGTTAGAGCCAGCAGGAAACAGGAGGAAGACGATCTGTGGTACTCCCAACTATTTGTCCCCTGAGGTCCTTAACAAGCAGGGCCATGGCTGCGAATCAGACATCTGGGCTCTTGGCTGTGTAATGTGAGTAGGCCAACTGCAAATTCTCAATTAGATGCCTACAAGGTTTAGTAATTATAATTGATTACTATTTAATAAGAGATAATCAGATTAAAAAGACACATTGAGATCATATATTGTGACCTTGTGCATTCCCTTTTTGCCCGTTTTCAGTGTCATAGGATGTTTTTATTGCTGGAAATCTGCTCACTTTAGCCGTCTTTCTCACTTCAGGTACACCATGCTGTTGGGCAGGCCTCCATTTGAAACCACCAACCTAAAGGAGACCTACAGGTGTATCAGAGAGGCACGTTACTCTCTGCCCTCCTCCCTGTCGCCACAGGCTAAGCAGTTAATTGCCAGCCTGCTAGCTAAGACCCCAGAGGACAGACCCAACCTGGACCACATTCTGAGGCACGACTTCTTCACCCAGGTTAGATATAATTTTCACCTCTCCATCTGTCTACCTAGCTCTCTGGCCGTCTGTCTGTCTCTAAATGTCATTTTGTAGGAGTCTGATGGTGACCCCCTTCCTACCAGCTGCACACTGACCCACTTTTCTTCTCTGCAGGGCTTCAGTCCAGAGCGTCTGCCGGCTAGCTGCTGCCATTCAGCACCAGATTTCCATGTCTCCAGTCCCGCCAAGAGCTTCTTTAAGAAAGCTGCCGCTGCGCTGTTTGGAGGGAGGAGAGACAAGGTCAAATATTACGAGACTCTGAGTGAGTACCGCATCAAAGCCACTCATGTGCCACTGAAACTGCTACTTGTCACACCAGCCTGTTATCTTTCACTTTGCAAAATTATGGTTGCTACAAGAGGCATCATTAAATCTCAGTATTTAGATGACTGTGAGAACATGTCACATCCCATGCTGCACTGGTGTCAGCTTATGTAGCTGCTGCTTGAAAGAGTCACGCTCTGATTTGTGATGTTCTTTGTCTTTGCCTTTGATAGACAAGTTGACCAAAGAGGAAGAGGAGATCTACAAATTGCAGCACGACCTAGAGAGGACTGTCATCAGCCAGCAACAGAGCAAAAAGATTTCTGAGGTAAGCAACACTTCTTATTCAACACAAAACAGGATATTTAGTCAGCCTGATGTTGCAGGTACATTATTGTGCCATTAAATGAATGGGTAGATTAAGAGATATCATGCTGAGGAGAATCCGATGAGTCACTCCGATGCCGCAGTAAACTTTATAACAAGCACAGTTTCAGAACAAACTAAAAGCACTTGTTTTCAACCTCTCAAGCCAGCCACTTTAAATCTGTGGGTGACGGCTGACTCATATTAGGAAGAGATGATCTAAACTCGCAGATTCTGACCCCTGTCGTCACCGATTTTTCAACCTCAGAATGGAAGTCCGCTTCCGCCATCTGCTGAGAGCCCTGTTGCCCCGGCAACAGAGAGCCAGTCCCCGACCACGCGAGATACCATCCGTCTGATCGTCAGAGGGAGTCTGGGGAGCTGCAGCAGCAGCAGCGAATGTAAGTTCACCTCATGACATACACACATAAACAAAGTGTTTACAGGGAGAGATGGATTTTATTAAAAAAAACTGTTTCAATCTGTATTTTTAAACTCACTGACAAAGACCATGAGGACAAAGATATGGAATAGATTAGTTCATGGAGGAAAGATGACGTCGGAGGGATGGATTAAGAATCCAGAGAGGAGGATGAGGGATAAAGGGATAGGAATAGAATCATGAAGAGATGAGTGGATGAAGAGTGAGGGGGGGAGACAGGATTTGGTGGATGCAGGAGCAGGATGATGTACCGGTTTCAGCTGGTTGCAGGGAATACTGGAGGGATCCAGGAGAGTCGTGCCTCTGAGTGGGGGCGCTGGCTCTTTTGTTTACACAGATGTTTGATAGTAAACCCCTGACTGGTTCCTGTTTTCAGGCAGATGAGAGGGAGAGAAAAAGGAGGCGGTTTGGAGGGGATGAAAACCAAGTTAAGAGGAGAGGGAATGAGGCATGAATGCTTAAACACTTCTGTGGGCAAAATGAATGTGTTTTAAATCAAGGTCTTTGTTCCAAAACCCAGATTTAAAAAACATAATTTTACATGCAGGAAATCTTAATAAGTGCATTAATTAGAGTGAAATTTGACTGGAGCTAGAGGGCAAAGTTATTTCTTGTAATGTTCGGTTTTGTTATTCATCTAAATGACCACCTGTTGTTTCTGTAGGCCTGGAGGACAGCACCACAGGAAGTGTGGCTGAGACTGTCGCAAGCGTGCTAAGAGGATGTCTGGAGAGTATGCCTATAGGTGAGTTGATTTGTTGAAATTAATTACAAAATCTTGACAGATACAAATATTGGTTACATAATTTTACACACAGGGGTCTCATGATACACATTATCCGTATTTGACCTTGAAATATGTAAACAGAGAGCTGATAACGAGACTTAATTAGGAGTTTATGTAGATTAATGTCCCAAGTTTCAGTTGGGGAAAAAAAAATCTTAACAAACTCAAGATTGTTGTGTCTTTTAAATCTTCCCTGTAACTGCACACTAATCCTTCTTCTCTCTGTTCTCACCCTGCAGCGGACGACATTCCTCAGGGCTCAAATAGCTGCAATCTTCAATGGGTGACTAAATGGGTGGACTACTCCAACAAGTATGGCTTTGGCTACCAATTGTCTGATCACACCGTGGGAGTTCTCTTCAACAACGGCACCCACATGAGCCTCCTGCCAGACAGAAAGTATGCATTATTCTTTGCTTTCCCAACACTCCACCTTCATTTTGAAGCTTATTAGTCACTGCATGTAATGGAGATGGCTTGTTTAAGCACGCTGTAGTGTACATAAAATGACTTTCAAGAACCCATTAATGATTCGAGATAAGTACTAATGTGGAGGGGTGGCTTGAGTTGTTAAATTAGAGTGTACTGTGTTTTTCTCAGCAGAGTTAAAGAAAAATATGTGAATATTTAGGCTCAGTTTTACCCAGAGCAGCTTATAAGCGTTCCCAGTTTCACCTTAACTGTTTTCAAGCAAGACAAACCTGTTGAGTCAGAAATTCTAACAGAAATTAAGTGTCAAGAAAATCCACTCATGTTCGGTTTTATTGTTGGTTAATTATTTTTTTATCTGAGCAGTTGCATAACTCTTTATCTCTTCTTTGTTTCCACAGAACCATCCATTATTATGCAGAGTTGGGCCAACGTTCTGTCTTTCCTACATGTGAGGTTCCTGAACACTTTGTGGGCCAAGTGACTGTGCTCAAGTACTTCTCCCACTACATGGAGGAGAACCTAATGGATGTAAGTATATGTCTCTATTAAACCTCCTCTCTATCTCTGTAATCTATATCTCTCATTCTTTCATGTGTCTCTCCACCCCTGAAGCATTAGAAATGGTGTCTTTCAGGTTGCAGCCTGTCTAATCCTGATGTCTTTTACCCTTTTGCTTTCTCAGGGTGGGGACCTGGGTAGTATGACAGATGCACACATGCCCAGACTCTACCTGCTGCAGTGGCTCAAATCCGACCGCGCCCTCATGATGCTCTTTAACGACGGCACTTTCCAGGTAAATACACACACAGGAAAAACAGGCGTTGCTGGGCATGCACAGAGGAGCACAGTTAGAGTGGAATGCATAACAGAGGGAGAGAGTTAGAGCACAAATCAAAAAGAAAAAGATAACTTGCAACTGTCTTTTGCCAAAAATGAATGGAAAATAAACTAATAAACCTTTTTTTTTTATTTCTTTAGATCAACTTTTATCACGACCACACCAAGATCATCCTGTGTTGCCAGAGAGATGAGTACATGCTGACGTACATCAACGAGGACCGTGTCTCTAAAACCTTCAAACTCAGCACCCTGCTGAAGTCTGGCTGCCCCACTGACCTGCGTGAACGCATGGTGTACTCTCTCAACATGCTTCTGCAGAGATGCAGCTAAATCTACAGTAATGTGTTTTGGACAGAATCAAAGAGAAAGATCTCCCCGTTGTGCTTCTGCAGTGCTGCAGAAGAACCACAACAGGATCTGAGTGGAAAGGACAAGTGTGAGGACGGACCTGTGGGAAGTGCATTAACATTCCTTCGGTGTCGCACCTTTGTGACTCAGCAGAGGTGCAGGGGAAAAAATAATACAGACAGACTGTGGATGGTGGAACGAAATGTAGCACAATGACAGTGGACGTAAAGGGCTGATTTGTATGTCAAATGTTGGAGGAGAAGAAAGACCGAGCTTGTTGGAACTAGTATGTTGGTACGAATGTGAACCCCAGATGTTTGGGGGCTAAAAGAGGGATTTTTGAAAGAAATGACCAGCGCTGGGCTGGCCCCAGTTCAATTGTGTACAGTATAGTTTGTTCTGTTTCATAGAGACAATCCATAAACTGATGCTCTGAATGTTACCAGAGCTAAACTGTGGAATAATGTAAATGATGTACAGTGTATGTCACAGCCAACTCAGTAGTGCAGAGAGATGACTCGAATGCTAATGTGTGTGGATGCTTCAGAGTTTGGCTCTTTACATGTCAGTGTGTGTGTGTATGTGTGTGTGTGTGTGTGTGTGAGGGAGTGAGTGAGAGGGATGTAACATCACACTAACTTTTAAAACTGTGATTTGTTCTTTTTACTGACAGATGGACTCAGCACATTGAGCTGGGAACCAAAGGGGTGATGTGATATGATGTGAGGGAGGAGAAGGGGGGAGGAGAGAATGACATTTAAAAAAAAAAAACAGTACAAGGAATCCTTTAAGGATCCCTTAAGAGCCATTATCACCTTGGTAGACAATGTCCTAAATAACTTATTGTGTAAGAAAAGTGCAGTATTTATTTATTTAATAATAAATAGCATTTTCTAAAAAAAATCTTCCTCTGTGTTCCTGTCCTTATTGAGTGTTTGTACCCATTTTGATTATTTTATTTTGCTGATTCTGCTGATATGGGCTTCAGGTGGTTGTCGGATAATTTGACTCAAGCTCTCTATCAGTCCTCTGTACTACCCTTTTAAAAAAAAAGAAATCTCCAAATGAATACAGCATGCTTCTCACTGGAAAATTTTTCACTTGAATCAAATGTCAATATGGTGATGACCTCCATAATGCCCCAAAATACACTTTTAGAGAAACTCCTTTAAAGTCTTCACAAGACTTGAGTCTGGACAGACATGTCTATAAAATGTAGCTTGAATGCTGGAAGTCAAATTATTCTCAGAGACGGTGTTGTGTTTGTTTTGAGTTTTATTCTCAAAATTGATTTATGGTATTCAATTTTAACAGCAAACATATATCAAACTATTTTTTAAGGTATTAATAAAATGACTGGCGTCAATGTTTCATGTGTAACAGAGCTGTTTCTGAGTTCATGCACTTTACAGCGTGTTGGGAATTAGATTATCAGTGCACTGGTCTAAGTCAAAGCAAGTATTTTATCTTTAAGCCTGTGTTTGCAGCAGGAAATGGGCACTTAAACAGAGATGGATACATGATAGAGGTCTTGTTTACAGTGACGTTTTTCATACACTGGATCAGGGTGTCCTCCTCTGCACACCTTTGCTAAGTCTTCTTCTGCAGTGATAAACAGAAAAGGATGACAGAGATGAATGACTGTGCTGAGTGGATGACCTTGTCTCCCACAAGCACACACTCAGGCGCGCGCTCCTTAGCATACAAACGAGTGCTCTGATCAGCAGACCGGCCATCTGGGAGGTGCAGAAATACAGCAGGCGAGGCAGCCAAAAAAGCGACATGCAGCTAGAAGGAGAGACAGACTAATGAAACGTCAGACTTGTTCATACCAGGTCAGCAATTGCATCAGAGCTTTTGAGGCAAAGTGACTACAGTCATTCTTGGACATCTTTTCACATTCACTTTCTGTAACCATGGAAACAAGGCAACCACTGACCAATTTGGTGAGAGTCAGAAATCAATGAGGGCTGCGTAACAGGCATCTGGTACAGCTTGTACTTGCTAAAAGTCAAAACTTGTGTCCTGACACACTTTTTTGGTTTATATTTGTGTCTTTTGCAATTGTTCGTCCCTTTCTGCTGCATCCTATTTGTCCTCGACATGAGTGTTTGATCCGGCTGCTCTTTGGACATTTTTTTTCACCTTCGCAGCTTATGTAACGATGGAAGTTGAAAGGCTGGTTGTTATAGTCATCCTTTTTTGAGGTTTACTCAGAATATCTGTGCTCCTCAGAGTTCAATAATGAATGCCTCATGCATAAACATTCCCACACAGACAGAAGCAGAACAGGAAGTAGCCTACAAGAAGGAGCAGGAATTATTCATGATGACACCTCTAGGTCTGAGTGCGTGTGTTTTGACAGTAATGGCCCCTGGAATGGATGCTTCAGTCAGACAGAAATAGATTTCATTGTTGATGTGAAGTTTTTTGGCCTTCCGGGGCATTTTCGTGCCTTGTCCTGACAACTGAACACAAGTGCAGCATCTCCATCAGATGGATGCAGTGGGTTGAACCAAAATAACAACAGACTGCTGGCTCTTTCCAGGCAAGCAAGAGGAGCAGTGATTAAGGTTATACGAGGTAATGAGACAGTTAATAATCCGATGTAGAATTAGCTACTCGAAGAATTAGCGTGAGCAAGGTTCAGCTCAGGTCATGATCTCATCTGTGAGTCAGCAAACATTAGCTGATTTACTTTATTGGCCTCGTGAAAAACTTCAACACATCTGTGAGCATAGTACATGCAAGAACTAATTAGAAAACCCACTGGAGTTCAAACAGCTAAGAGTGTGAATTTGCTTGATGTTCTTAGAGTCACTGTCATGTGGAGACATTTTTTTATGACACAGCTAGTTTTTAGTATCACCCACACAAAGCTGCCCTTCCGGTATGGAAAAAAATGTTGTGCGTGAGGACGGGCTTAGCTGTGGAATGAGTCTAAGCTGGAGTGACACAGGGATCTTTGTGCCTCAGCTTCCATCATAAAGTTCTCTGCGGGCAAAAGAGTGAGTCAGTTCTGCATTAAAAGTGATACTTGGCACATTCTGCCAGAAAAAAAATAAACATATGCTTTGATATGAGCACACACTGGGATGCACTCGGGGGATTTTGAGGCCTTTGCATATCAGATGTCAGCACTCCTCCTCCTACATCATGGACAAAAACAGATGTACTGTGGATGGAGAAGGGATGACTGCAGCTTTGCCCATTCTCTTTTCTATTCCGTTGACCTTAAAGATGAGCAATGCACAGCAGTCGAACTTGTGAAGTTGCAAACACAAACTTGAAACTTCAAACGCTGTAGTCCTGCAGAGAAAAAGTATCTCAGGTGTGTTCAAGCACGTTTTAAGAAGATGTGTGTGTTTGCTTCTCAATGTATTTCGTTTCCAGTAACATGTTTTAAATACGTCCAATGTTGAGAGTGAGTCAGTGCATAAGATATAGTGGCTGTTTAAGCTCATTAATGGGCCATTCATGATCCTTCAGCAGATTCCTGTAATTTCCTACAAATGGCTCTCTTCAAAGGTCCTTTCTTCCTGGCTGAAAATAGACCCTTTTGGATTGCTACGATAGCTTTTGGTTTATTCATG
Organism: Acanthurus tractus; assembly: GCA_029783725.1. NCBI lineage: Eukaryota > Metazoa > Chordata > Actinopteri > Acanthuriformes > Acanthuridae > Acanthurus > Acanthurus tractus. The sequence goes on from JAQNCA010000027.1 coordinate 13,189,079, forward strand.
GAACAAAGTGTACTTGCAAATCTACGTCCAACTCAGCAGCAGAGACTAAAGGATGAAACAAGACAGCGAGGGACCAGAGACCATCATAAAAGGAAATCTCATAGCTTTTATTGAGCAATATTTCTATTTCCTTTCGTCCTTCGAAAATAGTAGCTTGTAGCTTTTAGAGGCTCATTGTAGTTTAGACAGGTACAAAAGTCACATGTTTTGTGCATCATCCAGCCACAATATATGTCTGCAATCTTCGCTGGAACATTTAACATTAATCAATCTATCTATTAGCATTCATCTTTATGTAATTGTTTCAGTTTTTCTTTCAGTTTGTATTCATGCTCTTCAAAAATTTTTTGTTTCTGTCAGGCAGGATTGTGAGCTCAGGAACAGTCTGTATCAAGCTCGCTCAGATCCATTTTAGTGCATCACATTTAGCAAACTAAAAAATGTTTTACTGCTTAATAATTGTTGAACTTTCAATGAGAGGCACCAAAATCAAATATCCAAATGCAAACAGTGTCTTCATGTTTTTTAGTAAAGCTCTAGTCATTACATAAATACTTTGGCTTTGTGTTTTTTGAAATGCTTTGAACCATCGCATGGTTTTATGGAGGTTTCTTTCTTCAGACATCATTCACATGTGTCAGACTGACTCAGCTGTGTGGAGGTGAGATAAGGGCCTGCATGCAGCCTACGTCACACTGCCAGTGGATTGCTGCAAAAGCCTTGTCATGTGCAGTTGCTGAGCATCACAGACTGCTTATTTTAACTGAGGAATTGATTTTTTTGTTCATCTTTTTTTTGCACCAGCACCCACCTCCATGATGTTGGTACAGAATGTGAATTCCCCTAAATGGGGAAACTAATGACCTGCTGACTCCTTTCATAAAAACATCACATGATAATGTGGGCAGCTTTCAGAAAAAGGGTAAAGATGAGACTAAAGAGGAAAAAATGGAGGAAAACTCCACAGCAGCTTACATGGGGATAAAAAAGCCATTATGAACAGAAAATTTAACACCATTGTACATACAAGAACTGTGCTATTACTAGCATGTGAAATCTCAGCATTAAAAATACTATTCAGAACCCACTGATTGCATAAGTCGCTGACCTCCTGAAGTCCTTCTATGCTGCACGTGAAAAATATAATAATCTATATAGATAATTGCTTAGTTGTATAGTATCTAGGTAACATCGACCTCTCGGTGAAAAAATAATCAAAGATAAAGAAAAAAGTTTTGTTCATTAATATAGATCGGTACGTTAACAGATAAAAACAGCAAATCCTGCCTCTGTTCTGGGAATCTGAGCTCCTTGGTTGCAATTCCTGTGGAAACCAAAGCTTGTACAAAAGTCCTGCAGCATCAACTTCCCTATCCTGTTATTATAGCATAGTAGTTTTACAGTTGATCATTGAATGCAGTGGGTTGGGAGATAATTACTGTTTAAGCTCGTCTTTGGAATAGCTGCAACAAAGTAGAAATGGCATTCCATCCATGCCAGTAAATGAGAGGGTGTGCTGCTGCAGCGACTTTTTGAAGTTTGTTTGTCATGCTCAAATTCCTCTCTGCAAAGTTTCAACTTGTCTGGGTTAGCTGCTTATCAAGGCCAGAGTTTGTCACGATATATTTGTTCTATAACTATCCCTTGAAGCTGTAATTTTCAAGATCAGCTTTAGTGTTGATTTTATTGTCGAAAGCTGCGCTATAAAAATCTGATTGATAGTTTTTTTTTAAACTGTGAACCTGCTAGATAATAATTATACATTACATTAACATGAAATCATTGAATAAAAGAAATCTGGGCTACATATAAAAAAGAAAGAGAGTAAAATGTGTGGCCTCTCTCCCCTCATTCCATCACACTAATTATTTCAGGCACGTGGCTCGATGGCTGTTTGAGCTGAGCAGAGTTGGTATCATTAAATGAGGAACAACAAGGCCTTTAGCAAAGATCCACAAAGTGTGGCAAGTGTTTAAATACAGTCTTGTGGAAGGAGGAAACTCCAGAGGCTTTAAATCCTGTGACTCACAGTTAAGATGGATGGATAAGGCAAATCCTACACACCACAAACACACTCACACTCACACACACACATCAAACATGATCTCCCTTTGGATCTAGGTGGGGCTGCGTTGCTTAGCTTTTAACAAACAGTCGAATAGTAATCTTCCTCTTTGGGTTTATGCTGAGAATTTACATTCCTTTGTATTAACTTGGTAAAGAAGTGTGTCTCAAACATTAATACAATGTGTTGATCATGTTTTTTTCATGTGAAATGTGTCAAAGTTTGCAAGCAGATGTGAAATTGGCAATTAAAGGTTACATTTAGATTCAGTCATGCAGTCTTTACAATGTCATCGCTGGCACACAAGTGCAGTAAAACTGCAAGCTATTTATTGTTAACCCTCCTAAGTCAACACTGTGTAATTCTGACAAGATTTCACCACATATTTTCTAATATAGGACACAGAACTTAAAGCTCTTTGAATAAAAAAATCCATAATGCCAAAGATGCTGGTCATATGACACATCAGATTTGACTTCAGATTCTGCATATGGATTTAAGTGGCGTTATAGCTCTCTCTTTGGACTTGTGTAGAAGAACTTTTTATATTATATGGTTTATTTCAAATGCACCTTCATACAACTTAGGAAGTGTGGACTACTATTAAGTTTGTTCAAAGAGTGCACCTGAAAGGCCTGTGTCATAACCCATCCCCTCTGGCATTTCTGTGAGCCCACAGAAACAAGCCGTCATCTAGCAAACGCCAAAGATGAAGTCCACTAAATTACTGCTCTCCCAGCATGCACTGGACAGATGCAGGGGTGGACAAATGGAGTGTGTGCTGCATGGAGGAGGACCGGCTGAGGATGAGATGAATCTCAGCCAACTTTTAAACTTTGATGACGCTGCAGAGCGCTGACATTTCATGACACACATACAATCCAACATTTTCAGAGCAGCTTCTGTTGAAAGGGTAAGAAATTGCACTGTGATGACAATGTAGTTATTTTTCTAGGAGGGGTAATTTATCTTCAATCAAAAGGGTTTTTTTGGGGCAGAAAAACACATACATTTACCCTCTTTGCACAGCTTTCTTTGAACCATAAAGGGAACCACGAACTACCATTTTTTCACGTTATTACATGGATGGTAACAGATAAATCTTTGACCAAAAGCAAGACACAAACAACCACGTAGCTGAAACTGCTTTAAAAATGACGGAATTGATAAGAATTCATTCTGATGCAGGTGGCAGCTTCACTGCAGTCATGTCTGTATGATCCACATATCCATTTTTATGTGTGTAGGTGCTCTCAATCATGAATGTAATTAAAAAAGGTAAAATGCCAGGAGGCTCTCCTGAGGTTACCGTGTTAGGACAACGTTTCCGGAGACTCGTCTGACAGCCCCATCGACGGGCCAATCAATGCATCATCTCTGATAATAGATCGGCAGTTTCCACTTGCTCTCCCATTGAGCTGAGTGGGAAACACACACTACTGTTTCCATGGCAACTGGCATTCTCATCCTCACCCGCACGTAAACATTCAGCTGCATTTCATTTCGCTGCTCTCTCTTAGTCATCCTGTATTGCGTGCAGACTTCCACGGTTAAACGCCTCGATCATATTATTTCATCAAAGTGGTGAACAGGCCTCGCCGTGCACATTTGTAACACTGGTTATGTTGTTCAGAACTGAGTGGCTTTCCTCTTCACATGCACGTCACTTGAATCATTTGATCACCTGTTCTCAAAAAACGTTTGCTGGCAGTGTGGAAAAAATAAAATTTAATCCAAGAACATAATTATTCATAATCCATTTTTCTACCAAATGGCTCGATTTTGGAAGGCAGAGTCATCTGAAGTTTTGGAACTTTGTGCTGAACATACAAATTTATGCTCTTTAATTTTGTTTTCTTAGTTGTTTTTTAAATTCAGTCTGCTTAGTTTGGGTTCTCTTATTCCCCATTCCGATGGGTAATATGTTGCAGTAAACTGTCGAACCTGCTCCATCTTTGTTTTGCTAAGAGTTTATCTACTGAATTACTTTCGTTTGGCTTTGCACCAGCATAACACTACTGTTGTTGTTCCTCTCAAGATACCCACAGGAAGTGACCACCCAGATTAAATATTTGCAAAACTATGTTGCTCTACAAACACTGTTATCATTCATGTTCTTTTATCTAAGCCAATTTTAGCATCCAAATTAATTAGCTCTAAGTACTTTGAAAACAACCAACCAACCAACAGTCAAATCATATGAATGTTAGCAAAAAAGGAAAGTAAACTTATCAGTGGTAAACTGTGACTCTGATAACATCTGAAGTTTGAGTTTTGTCTTCTTTTAGCTACTAGAGTTCAGAATTATGAAGCGTAAATAATCTGTTTGTGAGATACAAGCTTTGTATTCCAGAATCATAGTTTTAATGCTTGTAATAGAAATAAATGGCACCAGCAGCTACCACGACACTAATGAATGATCAAGGATGACTGAATGAAACCTCAACATGCCAAATGTGACACAATAACTGTTGACAAACTGTCATGTCGTTTACTGTTAACTGTGCAACAGAACAATAGCTGTTGTCACTGTTTGTATTCCTTTTCGAGAGGAAGTGAACAGGAACACATCCTACTGGATATCCTTTGTTAGGCACGCCAGATGAGATGGGAACAATAAGCCAGAGGAGTTTAGGGGCTGGAAAAAGAAAAAGAAGGGGGTGGGTTGCAGTCTCTAATAGAACTCTAGTGTAATAATAGAACTAATAAGTTTAATATATAGATAAGAAAAGACAAGGCAATAAGCAGCGCTACACACCCCTAAAAAAAATGAAACCCAAAACAACACAGTAGGCATTTATTAGATATACTGGTGAACAAAAACTGTTTTTAAATTAAGCAACAATCTGGTAGCATTGCTGCTGTTACACAGCTGATGTCACATCTGATGTAATGGTGTGAAACAGAGGTTCCCTCAATGAGTCCCAAGATGAAGCTACGAGCTTAAAGGATAATTAACAGGTCAGGGGGAAAAAAACTCATCCTTTTTAATCTTTATTGTCTCTGAAGAGAAATTTGGTTTGCAGCCATGGTGACTAATTTAGTCACACATTATTAAAAAACACAAATTGTGATTTTTGCTTTTTTTCTATAAATGTTAAATAATTTCACCTCGTTTACCCCTGAAAAAGACACAGTATGAGAGGGAATTATCACTGCTTAGTTAAACACATCTCATGTTCACACTAAGGCCATAACCTGGGGGGAGGGGGCATTCATCTGTGGCTTGGCAGGTGGGAATCATCCACTGATCACAGGATAGGTGGTGCGATCTCCACCCCCCCCCCATCCACGTTGTCCACATTACCCCTAATAATCAGGCAAGCACCCTGCATGGTAGCTCGCTGCCGTCATTGTGTGTGTGTGTGCATGAATGGGTGAATGAGCAGCGTAAACCTTGTAAAGTGCTTAGAGAACACCACTTTACATGTTCCCATTTAAAGAGGAACACAGGAGACTTTAAGAGATTTTAAAGGGAAACAAGCCAAAGAGTTTAGGAATTACAGCTGCCAACATCCAACATATTGCTGTTATGTTTTTAAAACATGTCAAGATATTTCAAGCTTTGACTATAAGGTAAGAAATCAAGATGGCTAACTTGACAGCTCTTAAAAAGTTGAGCCAAAACATCTTGATCTGTCCCTTGTATCTGGCTGCACCATAGATCATAAATCCCTCCATGTTAGCGTAATAAATAATCTAAACTAAATAATCAAAGTATGTCAACTGAAGTCCTTCCAAAGATGGTTTTTGTAACTGTAGTTCTTGTTATACAGGTTTACGCTCAAGTGTTAATTACTTATTTGATGCTACAAAAGCAGAGGTGTGACATCATGATTTATAGCTTGACCTAACCTCCATACACTCACGCAACTGTATGAGCATGACCTGGAAACTGTGGCTCCATCCATGGATCAATGGTCTTCAGACTTTGACTCAAAATGACATCACCACAGCAATATGGCTGCAATAATATCAGCAATATTTGGGCTTTATTTTGATGCAATGGGAAGAAGTAGAGACATGTTGTCCATCTTTATTTGTGTTGATGGTTTGAACTTTATATGACCATAGTTACTTCTGATAGTAAGTTTTTAAAATGACAGAATAAAGTCAAAGTCACACGGTGAAGTTTTGATTCCAAAATATTAACAATAAGTTTTGAGACTGAAACCACACAGGTTCATGAAGCACACTTTGAACAAAGCTACCATAGATGCAGTTTTCCTAAACACAAGTTCTTTTTCCAAAAAACATATGTACACAAAGGTTTGTTTTGGTCTATTTTAACATCCATATAAGGACTTGCTGTCTGCCCTCAGGATGATTTTATCTTCCGTGCTAAGGAGCAGGTGTCATCGTGCACTGTGTGAGGCTTTGCTGAGCTCACCTGTGACTACCCCAGCTAAGTGTAGCAACTCAGACAAACAGCTTTACTCACTGTCAGTTCAGCTGGATATGATGACTGCCTTTTGCTGTAGGTTTTGTCTGTACATCTGTGCATGTGTCAGCTAAAAGCCCCTCTATAGAACCAGGCTTGACTAACACCTTTCGAGTGTATCTGCGATGTCATTTGCACTGGCAGGGATTTGCACAAACAAGTTCACTGCAGCTCTTATCTCAGTGGGTTTAAATCACAGCCTTGTCACAGTGAAGAGTCTACTCTTTCCTGTGTGTGTATGTAGTTGGGGTTTTCCCACAAGTTTTCCTCCCAAGGGTCAAATAGATGCAGCTCAAGACAACATAACAGTTACAATTATAGATGTAGGTGTAAATGTGCTGTAATGGTTTGCTGGCCTTTGTCAAGGATGATTCCTTATGTATATCGTGTAAAAAAAACTATCAAGTATATTTACTCAAGTGCAATTTTGCAGTACTTTTACTTTGTTTAAATTTTTCTATTTCCTGCTATTACATCCTTTCTCTGTGCTATATTTCAGAGGAAATATTCTTTTAATCCACTGCATTTCTTTGAAACCTGTAGTTACTTGTTACTTAAAGGTTATGGCAACAGCTTAACATAACTGTGAATGGCCCGGCGCAAACATTTTTTTTAGCTCATTCTTGCCCCAAACACAAGCACAGACTCGTGTACAAAAGGGGAGAAAGGTATATATGCCTGTTATTTTCAAGCAAAGGTTGTATTTAATGTTACTGTTGAATGAATGCTTAGAGGGCAAAGCAACATGACATACGTGACTGAAAAAAAAAAAAGCCATTCATAAAGGGCATCTGTAAGCCTTTTGGGCTCCTGTTTCCTATTTTGGTTACATCATGACACCGACCCAAGTTACTGATATATAAAACATCACTGTAGACACATAAGGTCTGCGTTACTTCCTATTAACTTAACTCTCACCAACAAGGTTAAAATCCTGCCTACATATCAACTAATTAGTAATAATTCAATAAAATATAATTCAAATCATTAATCAGAAACACAATAGCTTTTGGCACTTAAGTACGTTCTGCTTTTTGTTTGTTTTTGTCTGCTAAACTTAAATTTCTGATTTTTCTGAGTTTATAGCTTGATATTTGTAACAAGGAGCTGGATGCTTCATCCTCTGTTGAGTATGGGGTGTAATAACTACTGTGAATCCACATGAGAATGACTGTGCTGAGAGAGGTGGGCGTTTCTGGAGAGCTGATGTTGCTGAGAGATGGTTTTGGTGGGACAACTCATGTCTCTGTCTCCTTCAGCATGCTGTGGTGGACCCCACTAAGGCCCTGGATAGAAGCTAACAACAATACAAAATAGAGTAATGGATTTCTGTTGCACAGCAGCCTGTTGGTTTTGTTAGATACGGTTTATAGCACCTTTCATGAGCAGCTTAGCTTTCAGGTATCAACAACTGGATAGGAGTGGAGGAAAACATTCTCCTTGACTAGTCTCCAATGCACAAATATGTCCTGCGTAGGAAAATTGTTGCAACATGTGAGCCTTTGCAATCGAAACAAGTCCAGACATGCTTCAAACCTCCCTTATAAAGAATGAGGAAGATACTTTACAGAGTTAGTTGGGCAATTCCTTTTGCCTTGCAATGTTTTTATCTGCTATCGGCCATCTCTGAGCAGAAGAGGCTTGTTCATTGTTCTTTATGTCCGAATGTGAGGATCCATTGTCCAAAACCACATTAAGATAATGATTGTGGAGATGCGTGTGTCTGAAGTCATGTGGTGGGCGCCAGCTATCTTCCCTGAGACATAGGGGGTTGATATCTATCAGCCTAATGCATTTATCTCAACTTCCAGAGATCTCAATGGGAATGTGCACCGTGAGAGAAAGATTTCAAACAGAAACACACACATCAAGGCCTTTTCAAACTGTGTCGAAGTATTTCTGGCTTTCAGGAACCGCTACAAAAAGCAATGGAATAAGAACTGTAATTATTTTCAGCTTATTTTAGTTGCTGTCGCTGAAATTCAAGCAGAATACCAGGAATAGCTGGTTATTCAAGTAATTGATTCTCAGTGATGTTTTCTCTGATTCAATAACTGGGAATGGAGGCTGTCATGGTGCACATATCCATTTATTTCTCCAAAAGATCCTATTTTTGTTCTATTATTTCCTTGTTTTTTTTGTCAGCCCTCATGCTCTTGTCTCGGAGAGTTTGATGTCACGATAAAGATGACGGTGTCTCTTGCCTGGATTTCTACATAAAGATGATGTCTTTGTTCATAGTATACACACAAAATCGGATTACATGCTTGCATCTACACTGATAAGAGGCAGAATATTTTCCATCTAGCAGTGAAACTCAAATTTGAAACTGTAGGCTTATGACAGTGTGTCTCAAACATATGTTTCCCTCCCCTCTCTTTATCTCTTCTTCTAACTCAAAATAAATATAATCTCCCCTCTGACGCATAGGCTAGACAACATTATAAGACTAAGACTGACTCAAACATCATCGTTTGTGTCACTGCCTCAACATTTTGCTGCCAGGGACCGCAGGGGACTGATGTCTTTAAAAATACATTAGGCTTTTACTTGAAAAGCATTATGTAACTCAGAGTAGATGTGTTGTGTTTTGCAAACTGTATCAACATTTGAGCCATTTGGACACAAAGCAGTATGAACAGGACAATACTTCAGTCCATTCACTGCTTCTGTGTATTATTGATTACATGTCTACATGGGTTCTTTCACAATAAACACAGTTAAATATATAAAACATGCAGATAGATTGAAGAGCTTAATCATGGGAAGAGGCAAACTTTTTCAAGTTGAGAGATTTAGTTCCTCCAAAGATCTTCTGATCAGTCATAAATAGAATTGTAGCCCTGTTGGTTGTAATAAAAATGATCCTGGAAAAGTAAAATGTCCACATCGCCTAAATATTTCAATTTAAATTTTTCAATAAATGTGGATGATGTCAGTTGGATAGTTCTGAAATGTTTTTTTTCCTTGCAATTTATCTGGAGTCCCACAAGGCTCTCTGTTGGGCCCTATATTCATACATATCTTGTGTCATATATAGATAAAGATATTTACTTTCAGGTGCTATATAAATATTTATATATAGCATATATAAATATATATGCTATATATATTTGAACAAAATTTAGATATAAATAAAATGTTGTTTTCAACAAAAAGAACATTTAGCGATTCTGAAAAGAGGATTATTAAGTCCCAATATCAACTGTTTGACTTATATTAAAAAAGAACTTGATAAAGCATATATGTATGTACCATGTAACTCTTTAAAATGATTAATTTTGTATACAAAGTGAACTTTAGCTTAAACCTAGTAGTAGGTTGTAAGTAGGGAATCTATTAATATGAAAAAGACATATTTGGCTTAGTGAGCTCAATTGTCAGACCAGATTTTACTAATTTTTTTGGTGGTGTGGGGAAACACTAACATAATTTAAATAAAACTACTATATAAGCATTATATAAAAAGCAAGAGGAGAAATGGTTTATCAGGTAAAATTAGAAGTGCTTAGCTGATAAATAAATTAAATCTGTTAGCAAAGGTTCATTTTATTGTACCAAAAGATTTATCAGCAACTGAGAAATTGGTTGAATTGGGCAGTTAAATTAATTTGTGACTGTGAGCCATCCATGTAGGGGGAAGTAAACTAAATGTGCCTGCTCTCATAACTGTGTTAGAATGCAGAGGTAAAACATTATGTTCCCTTGTGAAGTAGCTGCAATTTTATTGTATTAGCATCAATGTACTTATTCTTCTCTAATGCTGAGTGTATGTCACTGAAAGAGGAAAAAAATAGAACTTCAGCATGACTGAGGGCTGAGTTCACATTGGCGATTTATTTTGCTGCTGCTGCGAAGAGCAAAAAGAAAATGTATGAAGGCTACGGAATTAGAAGATGAAAAGACTGGTGACTGAGGGTTGTGATTATTACAACTGGGTAGGGAACTGGAATGACGACGAGGTGACGCAGGAACCTCACAGCAGGAACTGTGAATTCAGTCTATTAGCAATCAACTGTCAGAGCACTGGGGGGAACTACATGCCGTATAAAAAGCCAATTAGGGCAAAATGTGTGCAGTGTGTATATAAGTGTGCATACATGGGTCAAAACAAGCTCCTGCCAGAGTTGTCAGTTTTCAGTAAATAATTTGATTTTATGAATTATATGAAAGAGAATGAAATTCCTGAAAAATTTGATGACAGGCCTTAGAAAATAAACTGTACTTGATCACACAAATGGCAGATTGAGATTGTGAGTGCTGATAGGTAAATACAAGAGAGGTGCTATTTGCTAGTCAAACTGGCACTGCAGTGTGACACATTAAAATTTTTAAATCGGAGGGGATTTGGTGGATATTACCTGAGGGTGTTAAGAGGGTACCTTTTGTCTCCTGGAATAGAATCTGATGAAATAAATTCACATAAAGTGCAGTTGGGAGCAGCTTTTGCAAGGCTCTGACAGACTTGGGCTGAAATGACAGCTCATTACTCAGCTGTGGGGCTGCTGTTAAACTCCTCTTCACAACTTCAGTAGCTTTTTCTCATCCTCATACTGAATCATTTAGACTGCTCAGGATGGCATGAGTGCTGAATAAATGGCTAAATTTCAAGCACAATTTCTGCATACCATCTAGCAAGAAAAGAAGCATTTTTTAAATACATTGTGTAGTTTTCAGTAACATATTCATTCAGGCACTGGTTGATGTCATACCAACTATAATATTTTAAAAGTAAAATTTACTCCAACAATTTATGCATAATCCAAAGTGATACTCATATGAAGGATGATGGCAAAAATTCTATAAATAAAATAGCAAACCACAGAATATCAGTGGATTGTCGGTGGTTTATAAAAGGGTTTGCAGCTGCAGATCAGAGAGTGCGTCAGCCATCACACCTCTTCTTCCAGCAGGAAAGAGTTGGCTGTCTAAGCACGAGGCTTCCTGCAGCCTAAATTAACCCAATAGTTCTTTTCCTGCCAGACTGTTTCCTGAGTTAATGAGCCATTGCTAGCCCCTTACAATAGAAACATGCAGCTGCAGAAAACCAAAGCAGTTTGGTTTTTGATGCACTGATATTTGCATCAGAAATGACACATCAGGAATCAGCTTTGGCTCTGGTATATCGTTTCAATGAGTTTCACTTTGTTCTAATCACTCTTGCGGTAATATATTAACACTGGCTTGTTCACTTGCTCTTGTTCATTTTCCCACTGTCCAATGCAGTGTTTACCCTCCGATGAGTGGGTGGAGCGGATTTGGCCACGCTTCCTGCACAACAGGAAACAGAGAGCAGGGCAGGAGAGATGGGAAGGGCTCAGAGGAGTTGATGGATGAGCTTGCTTTACCCCATTGTCTCTGTTTTCCTTGACAGGTGCGCTCGAGCCTTTAGCAGGATAACAAAAACAGTGCAGTTGTGTTTTTCTGCTTGTTTTCTAGAGATTAGAAATTATTTTGGTGTGAAAGGGCTTTGTGAGTGCACTGCACAAACAAATACAGCAGCTGTTTACATAAAATTGCTCATCTGAAGGTTTCTCTGCAACAAAACTGTAGTTCTCTTAACAATTACGTAGGAAAGCAATGGCAACATAAAGCAACACTGAAAAGTACAGGATACTGTTACAGTGCTACTGTAAAGTGTTTCAAAATTAAAAAGCCATCATCAGTCACTCCCTACTGTACATGCTCAACAACCATTAACATTATTACATTAACTGATCAATAATGCCTTTTTAACCTGATTACATTGGTCTAACAGATATTCTGTCTCCATCCCCTTGCAAACCAACAAATGATATTCGACAAAATGTTTTCTGAGGGAAATGCAAATGTGATCTGCAAGGCATTACAGTGAATTTTTTTCTCAAAGTGGTAAGAAAACAACTGCTCATGCTGAGAAGTTCAGCTCCCAGGTGCTAATTGGGTTCTTTAAAGAATTTATTACCATCAGGTTTTAAATACATTTCTTTTTGCACTTTTACAAAGTCCGATTGTTAAATCTCAGTACGTAAAGTGTTATAATTGTTTTTTAATGTGTGAGGAGTAATGTGACAGATAAATGCATATTTAGACATAAAATTATCATTTTTGTTTATTCATACACACCATCACCAATGCAGCAAGCATGTGTTTATTTACGTAGCACCTTTCAGTAACAGAGGTCACAAAGTGTTCCACAATAGAAAAAGACGTAAAACACTGAGGATGTGAGCACAATAGAAATAATATAGGAGACCTTAGTTAAAAGAACAGTCTAAACAGGAACACGTTGACTAGGTCGTTACATAATAATATTCAGCTGACTGTATGGCTTGTGCACTGCAAGAGAGATATCTACTTGATGCCACAGTTGAAGGCTTCGAGTCAGAACTGCTGTGTTATAAACAAGAACTGCATTTAAATCTGAATGTTCAGGGTGCACATCCACATAATAATACATTTTTGTTTCAATTATGGGGAGTCTATCACTCTTAGCTCTGCTCTAACACATCTGCAACTATCTCCTTAATAGTAATCTGTGTACAGCTCAGTGTCTGTTCCTGTGTTGAATCAGTTCAGCTCTCTGCCAGGCTGCAATTTTGAGCAGCAGCCACAGAAAATGTCCAGACATGTTTGACATGCTATGCAAAGATAAAAGCCTAAATTAAAGCAAGAATAAATGTCTCAACTGTTTGTTAGGCAGCTCAGAGCTTTTATATATTGTCTTACTAAGCACCTTCTCACGCTGTGAGTTAAAATACTGCATGTTCAAACTAAAATCAAACTAAAAAACATCAGAACCTCAACAAACTGCAATTATTTCAAAACTCAGAAAACCTGTACTTTAATTGAAAATAATTGCGTTCATTTGTTGAATTTTTTACAACAAGCTGCCGATTTATGAGTGAATCAAAAGAGAAAAGTAAACACTTATCCACGCACAGAACTTTTCATTGTGTCTTTGAAGCTTGTTCATACCAGTCATCAGTTGCTCAATGGCATACTTACAATACCAAGGCTGACTCACTTGGTAATAGCAGGCAGAAAAATGAGAATTAAGGTGAGGCTTCAACCAACTTGAAGCTGTAGTGTGTTAACTTTCTAAGGTAAAATATCCACTTTACTGCTTCAATAAAAAAATCAAAATACAAATCCTATACATGTTGCCTTAGTTTGACAAATGACAAGGTAGAAGTGCCGGAAGTCCTGCATCTGCTTTCAGAACAAACTTCATTACAGAGAACAGCTCGGGGGTCCGATTTATCCTTGAGTGTCACTGCACTCTCACAGCACCACAGCTTGAAATGATTTCGTCACGGTGCTTGAAAGGCTTTGTGAGAATGCAATGTCTTTCAAATGACAGAGAGATAGGTCTCCATTTGAAGAGACATTTGTGCTCGACTACGTAAGTATAGGCCTTGTTGGGGGTCGTACAGTTCACAGAGACAGGCGGCGTGATTCTGCTGGTGACATTTCTACTGTCTTTTATTTATTCTTATGGATCAACCTTTTCAACCAGACAACTTGACGATCGAACCCAGCATGCACATTCAGACACAAAACGCCACCTCAACCTGATAACATATATACTGAATGCAGGGGACTTTATTGTGTATCAAGGCAGTAAAATGTACTTGGTTCATCATAACGACTCACTTGGGTTGCATTGAGAGGCAAGTAACGGTAAGTGCTTGCAGTCCGATAATGACCCTGTATGTACAGGAAGAGTAAAATAACTGTCTAAGATAACAGCACTGAAAAACCTTGTATTGAGATATTTTTCAGTTTCAGTCTTAAACATTTTTTGTAAAAAAAAATCTGTTTTATAGACAAGAAAGTTTTAGCCACACAATATTTTCACAGAATATTTGTACTTATCTCTGCTTAATATGTGCTTCATTGTTGATGAATTCACTGTTCATTGTTCACTCTCCCACGCCCAATTCAGAGCTGTACTTAGTTAATGCTAATGCAAACCCATAATTACACAGATGCAACTGGCAAAACACAGGATGGCTTTTATTTTAGAGCAGGCATAAGAATGTGGAGTATTGCAAAAAGCAGTGATAAAAATGTGCCTACAAAATCAGACATGATCATTTAGTATTTTTGACAGCAGATGAATTTTATGCATTTGCAGGGAACTAATGGAACAAGAGGAGGCAGGGATTCAGACAAGCCTTGAGGACTGGCTCCTGTCAAATGAATAAGAGGACTGTGTTGTTGTTTTTTTCCTGCAGGACTACAGTCCATCCAACATAAGCACAGATAAAGAGTTATATGTGGTTGGCTGCACACTTCATACTTCTTAACAAGGTCAGCAGCCTTGGTGCTGTATATAAATCCACTTACATTATGTGAAGTATTTAGGCATATTGTGGTCTAAGACAATATACTTCTTTATTAATATAATGAGCATGTTTCACAGCAGGCTTCACATTCTGGAGCATTAACATGCACATGGCACCAAATCAACTAGAACTAAAGTCTTAATGATCAAAATAATTTTATGGGTGTTTCTAGGCTATAATGTTCCAAACTTCAAGTAATTTAACTGAGTATTCCTGTCTGAG
>JAQNCA010000027.1:13204236-13225538 GCA_029783725.1 Acanthurus tractus
TCAAAATAATTTTATGGGTGTTTCTAGGCTATAATGTTCCAAACTTCAAGTAATTTAACTGAGTATTCCTGTCTGAGCAGCAGGGGACTTGCAAGTTACGTACAAGGGCTGCACTGAAAGTGATATGTGGCTGCCTGAGATCACACAGTTTGTGTGGCGACAGATCTGACATCTGAAAAATCAAGCCTTGGGCTGTGAACTGGTGCCTCATGGGACAACAGGAACAGAGGAGTGTGTGTGTGTATTGCATGTCTATTGCAAAGGACTACGACAGATCCCTGTGACAACATTAATCCGTTGATACTCTTCACCGCGATGGCCTGAGGGTCAGAGCTCTTCTTTCGGTTCTCAGAGCTGCCCTTGTGTGCAGTGGATGACCTGACTGCATGAGAGTGAAAAACATGAAGACTGGGCTCCTGCAGCAGCACGGAAGTTATCGCCCTTCCCAAGCAGGAGCTGAAGCATCCTGCTTTGCTTGAGTTGGCATTGAAGTGAAAATTAGCATATTCTGCTCCGCTGAACATTTGAATGTCTTTACAAATGCCATCTGGGTTACTAAGATACAGCAGATCCTCAGTAAGAGAAAACAATGTTACAGAGCAGCCCAATCCTGCAGGATGCAGTGTTTACAGTGCATGTGGATGTCACATAAAAATCACGAGGCAATAGTTTGGTTTAAGTACTTGTGTCACACAAATAATTCACATTTTACCCATAAATAAAGCTGTTGTAATTTCAAGGTGACTGTCAAGATGACGAGTCGTGCTCTTTTCTTCCTTACTTCCCTTTTTTTCTTTTTTTTTTTGCCTCGTCATGCTGTGTCGTGCTGTTTGATGCTGTGTTTGGTGTTGGGCGATGCAGTGATATCTCTGGTCTGTGCTGTCCTGCAGGACTTATCTAGGCAGATACTGAGACAGGCTGCATTACAGCTCTAATGAAATCTGTCAGCGCCCACTGCACTTAGGAGCGCCTTGCAGTGCAGCAGCACTACTTACCACCACATGGAAGAGAGTGAGAGATAGTAGGGGATGCAGGTGGGGGGCAGATGAGACGCACAGATAGGTAGAGATTCAGCCAAGAGTTTATGTGCGAGGTTGTGTGTTTGTGTGTCTCTGAGTAATTACACACTGATGAATAAAGCGCTGTGCTATGCTGGGGAGCCTCACTTCAGTGGGTTCAAACCAGAGGAGCAGACAGCCACAGCCTCCCCGCTTAGACTGGGGCTGAACAGAATACTAATGTGCACAGGAGGCAGAGAGGGAGACAGGGAGACATGGTGATGAAGGGAGGGGAGAGGGAGGAAGAGGAGGCTGTTGTGAGAGGACAAACACGCAGACGGGCGTGTTTTAGACTGTGAGTGCGAAAAGATCTTCCTTAAAAAAACTGAAAAGACTGGAAAGGGACCGAAGAAAGGAAATGTGCGGGGGTCATGGGGGTGATGCAAAAATAAATTAAAAAAGAGATAAAATGCAAAACACTAGTGAGAACAGAAAATTATCCGAACATCCTGCCGTGATGTGATGTATAGCTGTTTGATTTGCTCATACAGACCACGTCTTTTCAGCAACAGCACTAACACAAGCATTAGCTAATGCAACCATTAAGGGGTTTGTGAGCAAAGCATTATGTCAGCTGGAATCAGATATGTTGAAGCAGTATAGAGAGAGGGTTCATGAAGTTTTTATGGCTCTCTGTGAAGCATGGTAGCTTGACAAGGTTTCTGTCTTTGTTTAAGATTTCTTTATTTAGTTTGCACCTGCAGATTTTAAGTACACGTCAAGGGCAAATATAACTAAACCCTTTACAAGTATCCTCTACAAAAGCCACTATGTGGAATAAAAAGAAAGGGGATTTTTAGAAATATGAGTCACAAAATGGCTAAAAATATTACAAAAACATGTGACAAAGAAAGATACTGAAAATAGAAGGGGCAAAAAACAGCAGCCTCGGGTAACATGCTGAATAGAAATCCTTTTGCCATATCACTTTTCACAGTGTCTCCTCCATTTATTCTCTATGGGAGACCACTGAATGTGATTCAGGTTCACAGTTCAATAATAAAACAAATTGATTTGTTGCTGAAGTGATTTCCAATAGGGCAAGTGGCAAGTATATTCCCATAGAGTAGGAGAGCATATGACTACATGCTCATTGCTAATTAAAGTGCTACTTAAAGAGCATTGGTATTCGTTCTTTTTTTAGGATGTCACGCAAACACAGACTACTGAAATGTGAAGTTGTTGGGCTGCATTCCTTGAATACAAAAGCAGGTATTTTCTATTGTTTTCTCAGCTTTCAAACATTTATTCTCATGCAGGGAGTTTGTGTGGTGTGACATTTTCCTGTCAGGGATGAGTACATTTCATTACGTCATTTGAGGGGAGGGATTAATTCTCCGGCTGCCCTGACATTTAATGGCCTATTACCAAGTACAGCCCTTCATTTTTCAATTAAAATGTCTGTGATTGAATTCATACTGATAGATGCACCTTTGATCCCTGCTTCCTGGCTTTTTTCTGAGTTGCATGGCAACAATCAGTGCCCCCAGGTTACATAGTTGTGGCGTGCATTATGCAACAAAGACAGGCCACTGTAAGAAGAGCTTCTCTCCTTCTCTTGATCTGTTAGTTGAGGTCTTTCCCAGGATCCAGCTGGAGCTTTGAAATTCAAATTCATATTAACCACCTATCCCCTTGAACACAAGGGTTTCATCTTCAGTAATTCATCATTTTTGGAGGCCATCATCACTGTAGTTCTCTGCTCTTTTCTAAACTGTGATAAAAAACAAACAAACAAGCGCATGGGTCTCATATGAAATGGTGCAGCTGTTGGTGCAAAAGTTCATCAGGTGCTCCCACTGTATGTTTGCAGAAACAGCTGAAACACATACATCAAGGCAACCTATAAGACTGCCACTTTAGGAGACAATGGGGCCCTGGACCATGGTACTTACAGCCACCCACAGCCCCACACACACACCCACGCACACACGCACACACCCTCTCTCTTTCTCTTTCTCTCTCACACACACATGCACACACACGCATATACTCATGGCACACACACCTCAAATTCTAGTGTTTAGCATTTTTGAATTATCAGGCTCCTTTTATTGTAATGTTGCTATTGCTTCACTGTGCGCTTTGCACAGCCGCGGGGGGAAAATGAATTAGAATTAAGATCAAATAATTAGATCGGACTCAGTAAAAGATCAAAATTAGCAAATGAGAAAAAGAAGTGTTGGTTCTTTGATTTTAGGAAAATGCAATCCAGCCTCACTTGCTTGTAGGCAAACGGATGGAACTTGGCTAATCCAAGGGTCATTCTAGGAAGCGGTGATTTTCTCCTGAATCAAACCCAGCAAGGTGGATTTAACACAAGTTCCTCCTTTCCTAAGTTTATAAATACAAAGACCTCACAGAGCTGTGTGTTGTCTCCCAACTGTATTCACTTCACACCAATGAGTGTGGAGCTTCAGTCTCCACTCACACTTTTATTTAGTATGCAAATAATAAAACCTTGTGAGATTTCCAAAGCCTGACAACTCATCCTTGGGAGGTTCTCAGGAGGAGTGCATATGTTTCATAAGGCTGTCATACCGAAAACCCTGTGCTTTGTCCTGATTTATGTGTTTGGTAAAAGATAAATTGCAGTGCATGATCAAAATGGTGAGTGGGTTCATTAGTTGTGACCGCGTGTCAGCTGCTTCGTTGTGTAAAGACTTCATCCTGAGTGGCACTGAGTTTATCCCCAATAACCCTACTTTACACAACAGGTACCAACTAAGTTGTTACAGCAAAGGAAGGATTCTGCAAAGAAAAATAAGATCAAGCTGGTTCAGACGACTCCTGTTCCTTCAGCAAATAGACAGTTGAATGAGGGGGACAGTAGAAAAACATATGACAGTATTGATGTTATTGGTGAGGGCCTTGTGCAACTGTGACCCTTAGGAGACACGTGTTTGTTGCGAAATATTCATTAGATTGTCGTGATGTTGATCTAGAGTGGGTTTCTCAAGGGCCATGCAGCCCCACTGAATGCTGAAGTAATTTGCACTATTTGTCTCTTTTTTAGTGTGTGTTATTTTGAACAAGAGCAAGGACACTCAGCAGTGCTTGTGTGTATAGCTCATATGTGCATGTGTGTGCCTGTATGAGGACATGCTAGGGTAAGGGAGCTTTGAAAAGCTCATTGTGAGTGTGTGCATAGGTGGGTGGCCATGTAAGTTGAGCTGCAGAAAGGGGAGACTGTCTGTCAGATATTTGTATTTTATCTGTTACGCACTTCCGAACCATTACCATCTGAATTTCCCTGCCTGGGATGATGAAGTTTATCCTGACCTTCTACAAGGGGGTAAAAACGTAAAAGTTTTTAGCTGACACAAATCCTATCAAAACTTCATGGAACAAGGCCATCCTGTCTCACAGTGCATCACTGTGTAGCTGGTTACCATGACAAATTCCATCAATGTAAATCAAAGCAAAGTGCGCTGGCTTTAGATCATCATAACTCAGGTTTGGCTAGGTTCCTGTTGGCGTAGTCATGGTGACACACGCGCAGATGATAGATCGAGGAGCTGCCTCTTCTTAAGGTCGCCTCTGTCAGCTGCAGCCTCTCTTGCTTAAATGAATCAGAGCTGATGCTGCAACTGTAGCATTTTTAAAACTAATATTAAATGACTCTCAATCAAATCCCTGCTTAAGAAAACAGTGATGAAAATAATAATGGATTGTGATATAACTAAGGAAGCTTCTAACAGATTACGTTTAGAAGGAGGCTGTTCAGATTATACTGGGATGGAGATGATAGCGGTTGTAATGAAGTCCATTTCATTGTAATAACAATGTTGAGAAAACAATGTGAAAATTATCTCAAGAGTGATGTATAAATTCATAATGATTAGAATGATGATTATAATAAAAAATAAAGACATAAAATTAAATCCTTGTTTGCAGGAAAGGAAACACTGCAAATATTGTATGATAACGACAGCCAACAATAGAGTGGCTTAAGTAATTAATGAAATGATAAAGTATATATCAGGAATGATAAAAGTTATAAAGCCAATAAAGTCAACAATTATAAAAGATAACAAAGATAATCATATACAGTTAGACTGACACCTGTGCTTGTGGGAGCTTCTGCATGAAAGGCACGTGTGTTTGAATCCTGTTAATGTGTTACTTTAATATCCTGCAATTCAAATTTCTCACATGTGTGTATGTCCACAGACGGAGAACATTTTTAAAAGGCTGCCAGTGTTTACATGTTTTGCAAAGTCTCTATCAGTGCTGGGGGTAAAGTTCAGTCCGAGAAGCTTGCAGTTGCTGTCTGCTCGGCTGAAGCCTTGGTCCTAGCAGCCACATGCAAACACACACAGACGCTTTGTCAAAACTCATCATGTTCAACCACCAGGCAAACACCAGCCACGCTTGCCTCATGTGGCTGTTACCTAACACATGCACTGATACACGGAAGCATATGCACACGCATACATGCACGAACAGAGAAAAGTTCACAGATGCATGCTACTCACACATCCGTAGTATGTTCTTCTCCCTCACTCTTTCTCTCTCTTGCACCCACACACAGACACAGTGACACACACTGACATTTACGGAGAGCTGGACAGAAACAAAATGTTTTTCCTCACAGAGACTTATTCTGCACTTAACCTCAACTTAATGCTGGAGTGCAGGACTTTTACACACAAATGTGATACATTTATGCTTTTGGCAGATAAGTTCACACAGTGCCAAATATGTCTTTCACTGCTAGGTAAATCTCCTTAGATTTCACAGTTTTTTAATCTGTGAGTATGTGGTGACATTCCTGTGCCCCATCATTGGTAGTGATGCATTTTACATCATCCATTAATGATTGCTTTGCCGGATCTGAAGGGAGAGCATCTGTAGCGACAGAATAGGTAGGGACAAGCTGCTGTGACTGAGATGCTTTTCTTTTGGGCCTGTTTCATTCATGGTGTCAGTTAGCTTTACAACTTGCTCCTAGAAAGGTACAGAGTGAGGCTGGGTCTTACCATATGGCTTACCGGGTTTGCAACTACAGAGAGTCAAATTACTCTCTCCCCAAAGGAATAGGCTACAGGAACTAGGAACATGGCGGTGCTTATGGCGTTGTAAGCTCGTCATCAGTGTTTGTGTAATTACTCTTACTGCCAGAAGGGGAGAGACCAAGGTTACACACTGCAGGTTTGACTATGATCCCAGAGGAAATTTGGTTTGTAGCAAGTGATAAAACACTTGGATCACAGACATGCACCAGTGACAACAAACAAAAGACTTTCAGATTATTGCAGCACAGTAAAACATTCCCAAAAGAAGAATTTACCATTTGATTGCACTCAAGTACTGCACTAAATTTACACAAACACACAGTACCAGTTGCTCCCTGCCCTTGCTGACTGCTCCGTCCTCTCATCCAGATGGAGTACCATGTAATTATAACCAGTTATGCTGCCCAGAATCCTCTCTGAGTCTCCGGAGAGCTTAAAAAGACTGTGCTGCTCTTTCTTATCTACATTCTGTCTACTAAAGGTCATTCTGTTCATTGTCTTTCCTGTCTTCTCTGTCTTTGTTCCTTTTCTGTCTTCTCCAAAGCTTTTTAGCAGCACACTGCATGCATAGTAAATACATGAGACTGTTTGAATTTTGTAAAAACTGACCTTTTTTGGAGGATCAAATAGTGATGTCGCTCGATACATCAGACTGAACTTTTTCCAGTATCATAAGCACTTCTGCCAAATTTTTATTGTTTATGAGACAACTTCCTACAACTTGAACAGCATCTGTTTCCCGACAAACTGGTGAGTGACTGACCTACAATGATCCTTAACCGAACCAGGGACTTTCTGATGTGGTGAACTTTCCTCCACTAACCACAGGGTTTAGGACAACAAGCTCCTGAATGTTGTCTAGCTAGCTGCACTTGACGTTTTAATGAGGACACGTGTAGCTTGGTAAACAAAAATGGGAACCACATGATGTGTTGAGGGCACAGAGGCAGCTCTTTCTCTCAAGTGTGTCAGTAAACACGATGGGGAACAGACCTAGATAGTGCTTGCTTCTGTCTCCCACTATGCCTTGCATCAGGCATAGTGGGAGACAAATATTTACAAAACACCAAGCTGACTCATTAATGAAAGAAATAAGCTTATGGTGGGATTAAACTGCTGTGTAACCCGCTGTGGGGATATCCAGCAAAAAGTGTGTCTTGCAGGTTTGTGTTTTTTTGCATCAGTAGGTGTTCAGAGGCTGGCGTGCTGCAGTAGCTGAGTGCTGGAATCAACATGCAAATTAGAGACATCTGAAAGGATGATGCAACAAATGTTAAAATTTAGAAATTAAAAATTTTTTTTAGAAACCTGAATGCTTAAGTTGCCTGTTACCGCAAGGTTTATATATCTCCTCTCTCTGCCTAAAATAACTGAGTGTGGGGGAGCAGCAATGATTCATGATTAAATCTTTGCATGCAGTAAATAAAATTAAGTCAATCTGCCCTCTCAGATAATCTTTCAGTCTTCTTCCAGAATATCTTGGGAATTATCAACAAAATGTCTTAACAGGCAACAAAAGACGCCTACTAATGAGTACTTTCTTTTTTAATAAACATTTTATAAAACTAATCATGTTCTGTTATCTCAGTTAAAGTAATTTTAGTGTATTTATGTTTCTTTTATCAAATCAAGCATTCAACTCGTATGCTTGTAGCTCTGTAGGACGACACTTGAGAATGTGGCTTTAACTCACAGCGTCAGGTGACAGCTTCACCTGAAAGAGAGAAGAGAGGGAAAGATGGACTTTCTGAGTTTAAAGGAGACTCAATAAAATGAAGGACACCACACTGCATGAGACAACTGGAAACAAAAAATCAGTTCTACCCACCTCCACAAACTGTTAATATTCATCTCTTTAAGTGAAGGACAACAAAAAGGTGCAGGCTGCTAGACTGGACAAATAACTGCAGCCTAAGAGTAAAGCCAACAGAAGTCACCTGTTCACAGGATAAAAACAGGGTCCTGGCCAATCCGGTGACTTAGCCACACACACAGACACACATTCGGAGAGGGACGATAACATTCACTGAGGGAAAATAAGGTCACACCAGAGCAGCACTCTAAGAGAGGTACCACGTTTACAGGCCTTCCAGCCTTGGAGACAAGATTAATCATAAGCCCAGACAAGCATAGCAACATAACACTGAGCATGATAGACTGCAGAAAATGACAGGTTGTGACAAAGTAAAAAACAAAAAAAGCATTCGGAACACCAAGAGTGCCGTCCCCTCTCCCACCTTTTTTTCCCTCTCTCCTTTCTCTTTCCATGAATCTTGGCATTGATGACTCAAAACACATACTTGAAAACTAAATTAGAAACGGAGGGATAATTACAGGAACAGTGAAGCAGCCTTACAATCTCAGCTGCCAAAGATTTCACTCGCATGTGGGGTGAATTCAGGTAATGTGGCAAACAACTTTTTGCAGATGCTCCAGTAGACTTACAAAAGCACATAATATATAATTTGTGGTGTTTAAAAATATATATTGGTGATTCTAATTAGTTAAGTGAATATATAAGCTGTCATGAACTCATAAACCTAAACTTATCCATTTAAGATCAGAAAAACAGTACTAGACTTTGACAAACCAATGGAAATATGCAATTGTGAAATATGTCATACTTGATATAACTTAAAAATGAGTCCAAAGGCAAGAAAGTCTAATTTATTAAATTCCTTTCCGCTCCACTCACAGACTTCCTGTGAAGGCAGACCACGCCCACTGCAATGATGTCATGCCCTGCCAAATCACTGCTTAGTAGCAAGAAGTGTAGCAACTATTTAAGATCAATGATAACTAGCTGATACTTTTGCACAACTCAAATCATAGCAATATTTATTTGCTCCTCTTAACTTTATTTCTCTCCTTACTTGAACTCACCTCCGTTTGACTGTTTCAGTTAAAGGACTTTAACAGGTATTTGGGATATCTAGATGGCTATTGCACATGACTAAGCATATTTTTAATGTTTACGTGGGATTTTGTTCTAAAACAAAGCACATGACATTAGCAGTGTTCTTAAATAGATATGTTGACTTTGAACATGCATGTTTTTTTTCAGATGCTATGAGAGTTTGTGTCATGGTTCTGCTGAGACGCAGGCTGTCATATCAGCCTGCAGGTACCACAGGGACTTTCCCGAGGGAGCTGTCATGTTTATTATTTTCACTGTTTGTTTCACATTATTGTTTTGCTCCTCCAGCTGCACTTAGTCAGTGGGAACCAAGGCCTGAAAGGTCCTCCCCTTCCTCTTCTCCCTCTCCCCTTCTTACCAATCCCCTTCCTCTGAGTTCAAAACATTGATAATAAAGGCTTTTTTTTTGCTTTAAAGGGTTACCTCATCCATTGTTTTCTAGGATTAACACTGCAACTCCGTTGAGCACAGGCTCACTGAATGACGTGCGTCTTTGGCTGAAGCTTGTAAACAGCCAGAAAAAAAAAAACATAGAAAACACCACTGCAGAAAACACTGTGTATCCTCAACCTATGAACTATAACTTGTTAAACTTTGGACACCCTGCCAAACCAAGCTGTACTAAAATACATACACAGAAATCCAAATTGTTGTCAGAAGAAAACATGAATCTAGAAATTGAATGGGAATGATGTAGCGCAGTGTATTGTTTTTCAAAAAGGGCATGCGTAGGTCAACATCTGCATTAGTTGACTAGAGTTTCATTTCCCAAAAAAGCTTGTATGAGAAAACTATTTCTGTACAGAAAGGCAATTCGACAGATCCTCATCCTGTTTTGTTTCAGGGCTTTTTGACCTCAGTTGTTGCAGGGATACAAGAATCATCCTTGAAGAGCCTGAGGGAAGTAAATGTCACTGGAGGATTTGTAATTTAACAACCGTCCTGACATGCCACCATCTTAAATTTTGTGGTAGGAGCTTTATTCATTGGAAGTAGTACAAGTAGAGGTAGTATTTTTGGTGTAAAGGTAAACCTATAAGATAATATGGCTACATATACAGCATGAACAAGCCTTCCACTCAGTGTATGCTGGCATTGCTCCCATCTAACCTGCATTCCCGAAGTCAGACAAATTTTTCTTCTTTCCAAGGCAGCTTGTCCTGTAGGATATCACATTAAAATCCATTAGGAGCTGCATAAAGCTGGTAACCTCACATTGAGGACATGGACCTTAAGATGCTGTGTGCTGTGTCACTGAGTTTCCTCTCGATTTCTGTCACATTATCCACAAAGCTTTATGAGCAAAATGCTCTTTGAATCAGAATGTGTAATTTTCTACTTCTGGTAAATGTACAAGATGCAGCCTATTAATAAGAGTGCTTTAGATTCATTAGAAGGATATTTCTTACTCATGAATAATGCTAACTGTTGCTTTAAGATAGGCCAAGTGTATGAATAATCCAATCCCAGACTAATCCCTGTGCTGCAAGATGAAACTGATACCAGACTGTGTGTTTGGCAGCCAAAATAGCTCCTGTCCTAGGTTTCTTTAATCACACAGATACTCATAGCTGAATCACAGTTTTGCCCTACCTAGTTCCTCTTTTTAGGATCACAAAAGAATGGTGGATCTGTGTTATCATGCACAGTCTCACATGCAGATGCCAACATAGCTCATATTCCACCATGCATACCCTGAATGTTAAGCATGCCTTGCAGAAGAAACGCAGGAATGACAAAGATGCAACACATTCAGTAAATAGTTTCTGTTTGGATGCCAAACAAAATCCAAGCAAGGACATATCTAACATATTAAAATCTTGCTTCCGAGCATCACACTTCAAAGATTTCTATACTCATATTTATATCATCTCCTTTGATTGCCCTTCACTGCTTCCTGTACCGCTTCTCATCCTCTTCAAATCCCATTGTTAGCTCAGCTCTGATGAAGACTGTGAAGCTGTGCTTGTACTGCAGTGGATAAGCAGGGAGCTGTTTAAAACAGAGCTTATGAATCAGAGGAGGGTGCACGCTTCCTGTTTTAAAAGGCAGTTCACTGTTCTGCAGCCTTGAATAATGTGACACCACCACCCGTGCCAAAAGAGTGACACAATCGTCATGCTATGTAAAGGTGACTCTCCCTCCTCTCATTCAGTGAAAATACAGCTCTGTTTAACTGGAAACACCTGAGTTTCATTCAGAAGTCCAGTTTGATGGGACATTTACTTCTCACAAGCTTTCTTGCCACGCTAGTTACTTTTTTGAGTGACCATTTTCAGAACATATCAGCACATTTACTGCTCTTCCATTTATGTTGGTGTTTCCTGCTGTGTGTTCGTGTATAATAATTTATTTCTATTGTTGTCCTTTATGTTTTAAATAGTCCTCCCTCTCCCACTGAGATCCTCTGCTCTCATATTTAGCTTAAGTTGGCTTTACAATTTCTGGCTTGCTACATAGACATACAAAGGTGTGTGAAAACTACGCATTCACACATGTGGTGGTTGTGCAAGCCAAGGCACATTCTCAGGGACATTCCCACACAAGTGAGAAAAAATCAGCCCAAGCCCTACAGAGAAAATGGAGTAATGTTTTAAATATGCCAGAAATGTAGTCACATAGCTGTTGAAAAA
Organism: Acanthurus tractus; assembly: GCA_029783725.1. Taxonomy (NCBI): domain Eukaryota; kingdom Metazoa; phylum Chordata; class Actinopteri; order Acanthuriformes; family Acanthuridae; genus Acanthurus; species Acanthurus tractus. The sequence continues at coordinate 13,215,863 of JAQNCA010000027.1, forward strand.
TGGGGAAGATGTGGGTATGCATTGATTTTCTCTGCACGAAGCAGCACATTTCAAGATAGGACTGGAGAACAGTGTATTTTTCACTAAAATACAAATGCTCTTTCCCCGCCAGCTAGTGGTTCTTTGAACAGACAAAGCTCCCTGCATACATTTTTAATGACTCTTAACTGGCAACGGGCCACAGCCTTCAGGTGATTTATGACAATTAGGGAATCCGGTGCTGCTTGAGATGAGTGACCCAAACTTTGTCCACACCTTTTCGTGTCCATATGTCTTGATTTCCTAGTACAGAGGTTAATATTTCTCTCGTGGGAGGAAGTTCCGTGGCTCTCCTCACCTATTTGCCCTGTGGGAGAGGCTTCCTCTGGAGCTGTTAAGGGGGAGACTTCACCACCTTGTGTGTTCATGGGATCCCAGCGATGACTCATTGAGCCTGCTTCTCCTCAAGCAAGTTATCCTTTACTCTCTCTGCCAGAGCCAACCAACATTTCACACTCTTCCTCCTCTTCCTCCCTTAGTCAGAGAGCCTGTGCTTTTTTTCCTAGTGAGTCACAAACGAATTCACAAATATAGATGTCCTGTGTGGGTGGATGGTGCCCCCCGTGCTCAACTGTTGTTATTGCAACTATGAGGCTCTTGCAGCCTTCTTTAGAGACTACCAGAAAAGAATACATTGTTCTCATTTTAATTAAAATTTGCTTTATATGAATTGTCGGTGATGTGATGAGGTTTTATGTTCTACATGAATGTTTTGTCTGTCAATAAACAGGATATTGTTTAACAGGCAGAGGCACCACCAAATACTGTAATGCACAAATCCAATCATTAATGCAGAATGTCTTGGTGCCTGGACTATTACAACTTGGTGATACAACCAGTAAAAAAATAAAATAAAATCAGGCAATGTTGCATAAGATAGTCTTCTTAGAGAGTTTGACATAGCTCCTAGCAATATTGAGTCACCACCTTAATTCAGAGGCTATTTTCTTTTAATAATTCTGATTTTCCTTTGTTATTTTCACTCTCCCTAGCACACACAAAGCACATTCAGTATCCATGCACACAAAAATGTATAGGTGCACACCCATCATGTCACACTGAGAGGTGATAAGACCTAAATGTACAATATAGTTCATTATTTCTTCACCTCCTATCCAGACCCTACGCTTGAACTTGACTGGGCCATGGGTTTGAAGTGAGGAAAGGGTGGATCTTTCAGGGTGGAGGAGGTGTGATCGCATCCTTCCTTAAAGGAAGCATATGGATGGTTTAAGAGAGGAAATCAGCTCCTCCAGAGGGTGAAGCAGAGGATATGGAGGGGAAGTCCAATTAATTGCAGGAATGTTAGAGACTTTGTTGCATTATTTGGAAAAGTGAGTATCGTAACACTGCATTTTTGTGTCATTTTGGAATGTATTTGATGAATATTGAATGTCTTGAGACAAGCTCTCTCTCAAATATGAAAGTGCAGAACACTTTTTAAAATCATTTGATTATATTAGTCATTGGTATTGCTCATCATTTAATAGTGCCAGTGAGGGCTTGTTTGGAAAAAAGTACTAAACCATTATGTTCTTTGCTTGAGGAAAGATCATCTTTGTTGCAGTTTAAATATTTAATTCTTTTCATCAGGATGACAGTGATTTGTCAGACTTTAGAAAAACTGATGTGGGCTTAGGGCAACAGGAAGAGAAAAAAATGCTATAATCGATGATCAATCCCACAGAAAAATATCCATCTTAAGTGTTCTATATGTGCTTCATCAATCATCAACATAGAAAAATGTATTATCTGCAGCTTTTCCGGGTCCATGACTAATCCAACATGTGCTGCAAGGACAGAATAATGCCAGTGTTAATTACCATCAAAACTCCTACCTACGGAAATTTCCAATGGGGATCATTAAAATTATGTAAAAATAAAATGAAAAAACTCATGTTTCTCCTCATGTTTCCATGGGTTCCCTCTAAATCTTTCAGTTTCCTCCCACACTCCAAATCAGATGGACCTCTGTCTAAATTGCCCATAGGTAAATGAGAGGGTGTATGTTCTGCCTGATGGACTGACAAGATGTCCAGGGTATTTTCCTGCCTCCCACCCAGTGCATTCAGGAATAGGCTCCTGCTGCCTGAGACCTTGGCAAAAGTGGGCCAAGAGAGAACCAATAAAAGTGAAAATGTCAATCACACATTCAATCATGGAAAATTAGTTCCACTAGACCGCAGCAAACTGAGAGCATTGCCAACTGATTTGCTGCTGGAGTGTTTGTTATATGAGTGATAATAAGCTGCAGATTTGGAACAGTTTGGCATGTCAAATGTTCAGTCTGCTCAAGTGTCCAGAAACCCGTTTCAGTTTCAGTTTTAGCTCGTCTGACACTGGCTTGAACCTTCTCTAACTCAAAAATATGCACTTGTGCTTTGTGACACTGAGTTGGAGTGTGTGATTTTAGAAAAGTCATATATTTTTGAAGAAAAACTTTTAGTAATAATGTTGTGTTGTTTTACTTTTGTCATCATATGAACGTTTGTGTTTTCATGTGGTATCAACTCTCTGGTAAATAGCTTATCATCATCATCTAGTAGCCTACATCTTTCTAGTATAGCATCAAAGCATCAAATATCCTGTGCGAGTCTCCAACATCTTACCATTAGCATTCTATGGTGGTTACCTGCAGACAAGCACCACAACACAACATCTGCTTGTATTGCTTATGACACCAGCATGCATAATGTTGCTCATGCTGGTAATCTGCCATGCTGCTCTATGCTAGTTTTTCTAGCAGGGAAAGTAGCATATGAAGACCTGGTTGTTTGTTAAAAATCCACATTAGTTTGACTGTGAATGTTTGCTTCTTAACTAACTTGGTAACATAAATATAAACCAACTAAACATAAAAAAGTGCAGTGCTAAGGTCACTTTAGTCTAGTTCGATACTGGTGTTGTCCTTTACTCTTCAAAATAAAAACAGCATGCTGTTTACACATGATGTTCAGGCTAAATCTCAAATTTGTTTAATTTGTCTTTTGATATTTACCACAGACAATCTGGCAGTCTGTTTATTGAGTGAGGTTAACAGGCTAGCTACCTTTTACAGCTCGATTTTCTTTTCAGTAACCTTTTTATGGAACCAAATTGTGTAGAACAGAAAACAAATCACCCAGACAAAACCGAACAGTAGAGAGAAAATGAAGAGACATACAGTATGGGACAGACCAATGCTCATCTGACTATAGCAACTGCAAATTATACCTGTAAGTAAGTCATTTCATCAAGAAAAAAAGCCACTAAACTATATATCTTTCACATTCTGGTGCTGTCAGGCGATAAGTTTGACCTTTGCACAAATCAATCCTGTGAAACCCACACAAACCCAAATGAGGCCTTAACAAATTTGTATTCTGTGATTTGATAAATTAAAAGATTACTCTCAGTAAACCTTCATTTACATCAAATAATGCATGTAGGTCTTTTCTATTTGTGCTTTTTATGTTTATAATCCTGAGCGCTAGCAGACTGCATGGTCATTAAGTCGACTCCAAATCTGCTAAAAGGCTCTCGGATTATCAGGATCACTGCTCAGAAACAATAACCGACACAGATAAGATGTCTCACCAATTGTGTTATCTGTGATGTAATTGTTGATGCTGAAATAATATCAACAATCATTATCAGGACTTTTCAAAATGCAGACATGAGGGCACTAGTCCGTCGGTAAGGACGAGGTCAGCGGTTATTTTCCCACAATTGTTTTAATTGCTTTTATATGAGGATCTGTCCTCGGTGCTATGGAGGAGAATCACAGGTTCATTCTCATACAGTGAGCATGGGAACAAATGGATAGGCTACCTACATTAGAGACAAAGAAAAGAAGTGAATTACAGGGTTCTAAAAAATTAGGAGTAGATGGAGCCCAAAAAAATCCCACAATCTACAATTCCTTAAAAGACATCTGATAACTCAGTACAGGAATGTGTTCTATGTTGCACACAATCTGTTGCATATCTCTAACCACAAATATGTCTTATGTTTGAGCTTGTTCAAAATTACCTGTATGTTGCAATATCCTTTCAGGAATACTTTTGTAAACGTGAATTTTACGTGCAGGCAGGGGATTTGTTTTGAGAAGGAAAGCAGACGTGCTTTTGGCTTCGTCCCATCATCCCTGGGGTCATCTTCACATCAGAGAGGGGCATCCTGGACTCAGGCTGAGGGGAAGCTTGAAGGAAGAGGATGTGTGTATATTGGATACTGTGTGTTTAAGTGTGTGTGTTTATGCATTTGTGCCTGCAAAAGCTCTTTAGTTCACAGTGCTGGGAACAGCTGCAGGCAGGACTTCCTGTTCTTCCACAGGAAACAAAATGGCGGAGTATGGGAGGCCTGGAACAATGCTGTGAAAGTCAGCACCACCCAGGTTAGGGAGCAAAGTTCTTGTGATTCAGAGTGCAGTGAGGTTAGCGGAGCACGTCCCATTACTGCTTCAGGAACCCCGTGTTGGAAAATCCTCCCTCCTCTGGCTTTCTCTTCTTTATACTAGTGTCAAGACATTTTTTGTTGCATGTAGAACAACCATATCTTTCTGTTGAATGTATGAAATGTGAAGGAATTGTTGTTCAATTATTTTTATACTATTAAGATCCCCATCCCCTAGTGCAGCAGCTGCTCCTCTTGAGTTACTATAAATATGCACAGAGGATTATTAAGTGTAGCAGAATGAATCGCATGCATCTTGGTGTAACATTGAAAGTGATGCTGTGATTAAGTCTGCATAAAATATCACATTCCATCAAAGCAATTCATAAAAAAGGCCCTGTGAAAATTAATTACAGCCAGCGAGAAAGAAGCAAGCACAAAACAATCACCTTTGGTGACAGTTTCCTCCCACAACCCCTTTTTGTCATAGAGAATTCAGGCTCTCTGCCAACGAGACTTTTGTCATGAGCATTCTCACGTTTCAAAACTGATCAGAATAGCAAAGCAGGCGGAAGTTTACAGCTTCGTCTTTGTTTTCAGGATGCTACACAGGCCCTATATTTAGTTTCTTGGAGTTATAATAATCTGCTTGTGCCTGTTTTGTGTCTTGTGGATAAGGACCTGTTTTTCCTATCTGCCACTCTTCTGTGACTGGAGCCTTGTTGTCAAATTATAGGAATTTAAAGTGACTGGAGAAAAGTTAGAGCATTTAAGAGCCTAGATTTAAGCAGAATTATACCTCCTTTTTTCCAGGAGTGCACTGGTGATGGAGTAGAGGATGAAATGGAGGCAGTGAGAAAGTTTAGACAATGGAATTATGTAGGCCAAGTTACTGCACAGCTTAGAAAACTCAGCTATTACGTAATGTAGCACTAAACACCACTCCACCAAAGATTTCCATATACTTTTTTTCCTCTCCAGCCTAACCACCTACAGTCTCCTGATAATGCCCTCAAAAATAGAGGTGTGATAAAGGCAAGATTAAAAAACACAGGGGGAGGGTACACATTTTGAAGATTGTGTCTAGCTTCAAATGCTCCATTCTTTAGTGTTATCAATGACTTGCCATTTATAAAAATGGAATTGTAATGCTGAACTTGTTTCTTGATAGACTCCTTGTTTCTCTCTGTTTCTCTCGGTTCAAACGAGTTCAGTGATACTCCGCTTGTTATATTCTCACACATTTGGGCGATTGTCCTGGTAATCAGTGTTGTAAAGACAGTGCTTTGACATTTTCTCACTCTGTCTTCTATTTATATGATGCACTTCTCTTAGCAGATTTACCATGTCCTCCTTAAAACTGCTCGAAAAAGCCTGAAGACCTTGATGCATTTACATATCCATTTGGTAAAAATATGCACTTGAACCATTTTGAATACACATATTCCTCAAACTTCTTCTCAAGATTGACAGGAGAGATATTTTGTCATATAACACACATCAGCAGAATATTCCCCCCTCTGACATCTTAGAGTGAAATAATGAAACAGCACAGAACACAGCTGCATGGTCCCACCCGAAGGGATACAATTTTCCAGGCGAGGAAATAGTTATAGACACTTTTTGTTTCTCTTATCACAGTCCACAGATGGCTTTCACTTCCAGACACACACCTGTGAATACATCTGAACTTTCTCTTTACATAACTATTCAGCTCAGTAAAGATAATGATGAAAGGCAGCCCCTGCAGTATAGATAAGTGTGATTTGAATATAGTGAATGTAGAATGGAATGGAATGTGTCACTGTGAAGATAAGAAAAATTATTTCTGGTTCCTTTAAAGTCAAATTCATCATCTTTTCAAACTCACTAAGCAACACAATTCATTCACTGCAGCTCAACTGCCAGCAGCATATAAAACATTATTAGTTTGAGTGAACTATAATGACAATCATCACGGTTTATTTTTGAGTAAAGGTCCTCTTACAGCTTCGCTTTCATCCTTTAATCATAAATTAACTTACACAGAGAACCGGAGCCAGATGGCCAGAACATCAAAAGTTACACTCAGCCAGAACTAATTATTGAGCTTAAATTAGATCCTAATGTTCTCTTCCACTGTTCAACGCACATAACTTCATCCTAAATCTGTTTCATGGCGTTTTAACCAGGATTTTAGAACATCACAGTAGTTTAATATTATTATCTAATTCCTAATTGTAATAGTCTTATTTTATGTTAAGCTTTCACATAGTACAAAAATACAGAGATTTTTGCTGGAAGATATTTCCTTAAGTGCAGTTATGCTAATATGTTAATTGTGGTCATAAACATTATTTGCTTTAATATGTTTATTTAAATAATCTTTTAGCTATTGCGTATTAATTTGTGTGTATCTGTATGATACTTTATCAACATGAGAGAAGTAATGGCTTTTTCCAAATGGAAACTTTCATAAATGATTGTAATGTAAAAACACTCCATGGACACCTTTACTCAATACAGCAGCAAACTGATTACAGTGTTTAATGACTCAGGATGCCAGTGCACAGCAAATAGTAATTACGTGTGCATGCATGTTAGGAGATATGTAGGGAGAGGATTAAAAAAACATGAGGGCAAAGTTCAGGGCTTGTACAGCTTGTCTCCATTATCTCCCCTCTAGCCTTATGATACATTATGCCATGTATATACAACAGATGTTCTTCAAGCATAACCTCTCTTTGTTTGTAGAAAAACATCAGACACCACAAATAAATATATACAGTCAGCATGATGTGACTGATATAAGGAATGAATGTAAAAATTGTGCTGGAAGGATAAAAACGTTGGATGATGACGATTTTGCGTCAAGGGCCAATCTTATAGACACTTTATTTTGATGTTTTATTATCAAATCTGCCTCAAGTTTTTTTTGCCGGTTAATGGAAAGCTCTGTGCACACAGCAACATACCAGCTTTTAGAGTTGTACTTAAAAAACAGTGGCTTATTTTCATGTGCAGCAGATATGGAGCAAAGTTAGTTGTCATTAGGTGATTGTATTTGTGTCTAAATGTAGGTTCACTCTTTCTGCTCTCATTTACTCCTGAGGGAAATATCTGGCTCTTTTTAGCTTCTAAACACGTCAATGTAATCATCATTTGTGTCTGCCATTTGGTATTTGGCTGTGTGTGCGCAGTCGGTGTATTAGAGCTCTTTTGCTGCAGGGGTCAGGCTTCTAATGCTGCTGGAAACACACCTTCTTAGCATGGGACATCCAGGGAAAGGCCTGGTTGAAAGCTAATGATACCATGCAAGCTTTATGCTTTACAGCTCAACCAATAAGCCGATCTTTAAAAGAGCATTTACCTTCTGTTGGAGAATGCTAAATGCTAGGCTAGTGGGCGCTAACTAGAAGAGCTGAACAACTTGGAGGTCATGTTATTTAGTGGACACACAATATAATGAAGAGGCTCCAGTCAGGCCAGATCTTTTTGAGCATGCATGAAAATGATTTGTTGTTATGTAAGTTTTGTGGCTGTTTATATGTATAAAAACTAACCAGAATGCATGAATTTACACTTACATTTTGTTTATTTTATGTAATCATTTTCTAAGTATGGCCCTTGTGAGCCCCAATTGAAATGATTGACCAAAAGCTGCTGAGAAGCAGGGAAGCACTGTTAAGCTTTGTGTTCATTACCACAATCATCACATTTCACATTAAATAATAAATCTCTTCTTTGTTAATATAAAAGAAAACTGTTGCTCAGTGTTGAGAGACTGTTGACCTGATGTTAGTCCTCCTCGTCTTTTCAAGTTTCAGACTCAGCCAAAAAACTAAAATCCAACAAGAATGAAAGAGTCCCCTGCTTTATTTCTCTGTAGATGGTGTACGCCCATAGCTGCGTTTTTATGAATCCAAACATAGTGACATTATTGGTTTTGTTTGAGGTTATCACAATTGTAAATCGTAAAGAGCTCAGAAAAATCAAAAAAGTATATTGTTGATTGAATGTCCTTTGGTGCCGAGACAAAAAAATTTGAAAACAATTGAACTTGTCAGACGACTAACAGTGTTCTTAGAGAGGAGATGTTTTTCTGCTTTTTGATGGCCTAACTGTTGTAAGAACCCATTATCAAAAACCACAGTCTCTTGCTTCAATCATTTTAGCAGTAATTGTGTAGGTGGCTAAGAGTGGCAGCACTCCTTTGTAATTAGGCAACTGTAAGATTGCCTCAGTAGGACTGGGAGTTGGACGTGTGACATCTAAATTCATAAAGAAGTGAGAATTTCCCAAGTTTTCTGCCTTCACGTTTTCTGCTCTCTTCACAAATTGTTCTTGTGGTAGAATCTTAGGTTGTCATGGAGACAGAATCACCCACATGTCTCGTCACGAGGAGCCTCTTATCCATGACAACACAGCTGTTTCCTCTATCCTTCACATTTGGTGCGATGCTCATTACTTTGTACATTCTGCACAATACTTAAATAAAAAAAGCTTCAGAGCAGAACATCCTGCCTAAACAGCTAAAGACCTTCAGCACTGTTGCCATTATGAGTAGTTCTGAGAACTTTCCTGGTTGTTAAATACTTTTGAAGAACAAAAAAGTACATGCACACAGGCTTTAGCTGGTAGCTTCTGCTTAAGCTTTGAGGAAAATGACACTGAAAAATATACACTGAAAAGGAACTTCAGAGTCTATTGCTACTTGAAGTAACACCACTGGATTTTATTTTTATTTTTTTCAATCATTTGAAATAATATTTCTGGAAATACAAATTCTTCAAAAAAACCCTCTCAAGCATTTACTTTGCGTCATCTTCACATATATGGGCATTTCCACCGTTGCTGATGAAAACAAATTATTCAGAGTGGTAATCTCATAAAAAAACATGGGAGCATGCAGCGTGACGCAAGTTATGAATATATACAAACACCTACACAAGTAGATACTGTGTCTGACTACAGAAAGAGAGGAAATTGCAGTGCCCACTCACTGTTACTCCGCCTTGAAGTGAGCTCTCGCTGTGCAGTGTTCCAAGCATTTAGAGAAATGAGCAGAACACCGATTGAAATGCCAAGTTTTTATTACAGGACTTATACAACATTTCTGAAACTCACAGTGCACAGATAAACAGTGTAGTAGAATGGCCTAAAACACATTTATTATTATTATTATTATTAATAATAATAATTATTATTAATTATTATTATTATTATTATTAATAATAATAATGATAATAATAATAATAATAATATTAATAATAATAATAATAAT
>JAQNCA010000027.1:13238160-13252651 GCA_029783725.1 Acanthurus tractus
CGAGATCTAATCTCCCTATTCATATATTACTCTTCTTTTATTTGTCCTGATGTGATTTTTAAGGTCCGGCAGGTGTCGGTATTTAATGACACAATACAATTTGTGTGAAATGTGTTAAAATACTTCGTGGCGCCTCAAATATGAATATACTTTTTTCATTTTTGTGTAATATGACATCAGTGATGTCTATCATATAGAACTAAAATCTTGATTTCTCTCAAGAGTTTATATAGCCATTTATTTTATTTTTGTTTTGCGGTCTTGAGATGTGTAACGTCCATGTACAGTGGGGCCCAGAGGCTGCAGTAGGAGAGTTGTTTATCTTCCTTCCTCACATCGACACACAACATCTTCAGAGTTACAATATGTTATCCTGCCATTCTTCCCAGCTGCCAAAATGGCATAGTTTTCTGCCTATAGTGTTCGTATTTAGTTGCTTGTCTTTGTTGTTTGAAGTGGTACTTTTTTTTAAAATTAGTGTTTGGTTTACAGGTACATTATAGTAACCAGGCTGGTGCAAGTTGTTTTATTTGCACCCAGATACACCTGGCTAGACATGAAGAGCAACACTAGCATAGAGAGTATCTTTAAGACTGGGGAGTGTTGGTGCTTCCAGTTTGGTTTTCTTTTCCTTTTCTCCTGTGGAAACATGTCTGTAGTTTGTCTGCTTGTTTACTTTAAAACTGTTCAAAGTTGCCAAACTGGAACATGTGAATGTTTGCAACAGTTTCTTTTTAAATCATGTAGTCAAATCCAAACTATAGTCCCGATTCATAGGTTTTCTAACACATGATTTAATCAGGTGACCAAAAATGCTGTTAGAATAATATGAGTCACCTTGTTTTGCTCTTTGTATGGTTTTATTTTATTTTAAATGAAATCTTGCTTCTTTCTTGGAGGTTATCAGACTGACAAGAAAACCATAACAGCAATATTGCAATTCAAAGACATTGTTTAGTCTAATGGTCATTTAATCATAGATAAAATCAGGCACCGTAAATTATGTAATTATTGCAAATACTTTTCCCTTTGTGACATTTTGTTTAATCCTTTTAATGAATGCTTTCACTCATGCTACTATTAGGCAAACCTAGCTGTATTTGTCTTTTAGTTCTAGTAAAGAAAAATGTTAGATTATGCTCCTAAATTGAGTAACGCCATTTTCAAACCACTTAGCAAGCTTGTGTAAACCTGCTAGCAGTATTATGTGTTTATTTAAAGCCACTCTGTTTTTGTATTTAACCTCTGCCTAACCCTGTACTGACTAGAGAATGCCTTGTGTAATTTGGTTGATGATTTCTTGGAGTCTCGTAGCAGAAATGGAGCTGTTTTCTCTTGACTGAAGTCCATAATTGTGTATTGTAAAATGTTTAGCGGGTCATCGTCAGTTGATTGGATGCAGTAGTAGTGTTTACTTAATTTATCTATGCATTGTGCTATGAATAATTAGTTTGTTTCAGGGGTACATCATCTTTGCCATGTCCATAGAGCTTGTATTTCACCATTGTGTGTACAGACAGGATTCATGCCTCTAAACCATCAATAAGTTTTAATTAACTAGTTCAGTTTCCAAGCCCAGCATCAGAGAAAATATTCACTTATGTGTTTTATGTAAATAATTAGCAAATAGCCTTTAAAAAGTCTATTAACTGACCTCTTACACTTGTGAATCTGTGTTAATACAAAAGTTTTAATTTGATTCCTTGTCAGAAGGCAATAATTTGTAGATATGTACAGATATTTTGGATTTTGTATTTTACTGGTTGACTTGGTGTTTAAATTTATTTTTTCTCTCTTTGGAAAGTCATGATACCCAGACCCCCCAGGACCCAGCTGAAACCACGCATGCCAGCTGCGTCTGTTTCTCAAGTGTACCACTGAAAACGGCTTTACCTGATGACGTATTGATATTACTCAGTGTTGCAAATTTGCGTTCAAAACTTGCAGCCATGTGTAAAAGACGCTCATCTTTCTTTTCCTCGATAAAATCTTTTTACATGTCGTCGTCTCTCTTTGTCTTGATGGTTAAGGGGTGGCTGCTGCTCTAAGTATGTGGAGAGCTAGTTTCTCTTTTAATGCAATGTGCATAATGCAGTAGGTCCTCCAAGCTCTTCTAGCTTTAGCAGTGCAGTGATATTTATTTCACCTGTGGTTTGTACAAAAACTCAGAAAAACTGTCAGAATGTAAAGGCCATTAAGTAGTAGAAGTAGGTTTTTCACCACCCTGTGAACTCTCAAAAATGTGATATTTTATGGATATCTCTGGTATGAGACTTGTGTGTGCAAGCAAGCACTAAACAAATTTATTTTGTATTTTGTATTGTGTTTTGAAGTTTAAAAGGAAAAAAAATTATAGCAGTTGTGGTTTTGAAAAAGAAAACTCTCAAGTCCTTTCATGAAAAACAAAAACACCTTTGTGAATAAAAACCTACAAAACTTAAAAATGTATATCCAGAAATATAGACAATCAAAAACTTCACTATGAAATGTTCAAGAAGCTATCTTTATTGTTTATAAGAATTGTACATAAACATTGAGTTGTTTTTTTTTTCTTTTGTTAAACATTATTTTGTATTTTCTGTTGTTCTTTAATACCTTGTGTACAGATCCAGAAATAAAGCTCTGGAAAAGGTTCAGAAATGATCGCATGTTTTTTAATCATCACACAGAAACTTTGTTTACTGATTCATTTAGAAAGATTGTGGTCTCTGTTCAAAGTATTCACATTGTAACTGAAAGAAAACGCTGTTGAACATGAACATTCATACAATTTCATTTGCTCAATTTCAACTAAATCAATTGGATTAAAATTAGGTATTTGTTTCAATTAGGGGAACTGCCATTACACTGTGGTGTAATGGCTGAAAGGTTGTTTGACCGTTCATCATTTCACTTGTTAATTAATCAGACAGTTTGAATTTTAGACAGTTCTTGATTGAAACAGCAGTTTAAATGATTTATCACAGCTAAAGGTCTGTTTTCAAGCTTAATGCGCAATCTGCGGCAGCAGTTTGGCATCGTAGACATATGTTCAAACTTTCCTATTTGACTAACTTGCCCATGTTGGGTTTACAGTTGAACTTGACAATACATTTGCTCATCAAGGCTATGTGATACAGTTAAAAGCCAGAACAACATGGACCTTGAGCTGAGAATGTTATCGCTACGCTATATTTGAAAAAAACCATACAGGTGTCGGTTTAAAATTGGAGCAAACTCCAAATGCTGATGAAGACAGTTTTAAGCTGGGAGGAGTGTTAAGTTTGAGCTGTGATTGTTTTTTCAAATATTTCAGGATTTATAAATAAAAATGACTGACTTCATGAATGCAGTTAGAACATTGAAAAAATAGCTTTCCTTTTAAATGTTTGTTTATTTCATTTTTTGGTCAAGATAAATAACTATTAATTTCAAATTAAAGAATTATAATAAAATTATGCTCAAAATGGAACAGAAGTTTGCAACTTCTGAGAATTTAACACTTGTTCCCTTTTTTTTCATGTAACTGGTTAGTTTACAACAAGCAAACAGACGGGGCTACTTTGTCTTCAAACATCTGCAACAGACAGTATAAAACTAAATCAGTGGTTCATTACCTTCATCTTCTGAGAGGGATGGGCAGAGTCAGAAAGTCCTCAGCTAGAGTCACCTCTACACCACTGTCCTGTAGAGCCTCTTCAGCCTGTCTCTTGAGCTCTGAGACATTGTCCTCATCTCCTTCCTTCTGCATTGAGCAGGGTTTGTACCTCTGACTGAAGTGGTACAGCACCAGCCTCTGTGCACAGCAAGCCCGAGCCAAAGCCGCTGCCATTTCAGGTGTACTGTGTCCGTGGTCCACTGCTTTTTCTCTGTGCTCGTTCCCAAGGGTGGCCTCGTGAACCAAAATGTCTGCTCCGTTGCACAATTTAAGTGGTCCTTCTCCGAGAATGGAGTTACAGTCACCTAAAATGCAGACTTTCCTCCCAGGAATGGCTTCTTCTAGCACATCACTAGGCAGTACAACATGCCCGCTCTCCAGAGTTACAGGCTCTCCAGCTTTCAACCGCCCGTAGAGTGGCCCTGGTTTCAGGCCTTAGGGACAAAAAAGTTCATTCAGAATAGACTTAAATAACTTATTGCATGTAGTAATGGAATAAGTGTTCAAATAATGCAAATAAATGTAGCAAAAACACTGTAAAAAAATCACCTGCATCCAAAATGTAAGTGCTTAGATGGACTAGCAACAAAATGTACTTTAAGTATCAGAAGTAAAAGCAAAAATAATGCAAAACAGCTGCTGTTAGTCTTAGACGACTGAGTCAAAATTGTTATATACTGATTGGGTAAGCAGGATTTGAATTTTGTTATTGACCAAGGAGAAGCTGATTTTAACTACTTTATTTAGTGGAATACTGATGTAGTGGAGTAGAAAAAAAGTGACAAGAATGGAAAGTAAGTTGGTATTTACTTTTGTGAATATGTTTAATTAAGTTAGTAAATGTCCTCAGTTACTTTAGGTAAGTAACTTAGGAGCAGGTTGATCACTATGGTAAAACAGACTAATTTTGGGTATGATTAGTTCCATATTCTGGCTAAAAAACACAAAACTTTCAGAAAGTTTCTAAACAGAATTAGATTGAGGAAAAAATCTAAAAGTAAATGAAAGAAAATGTCTGAAAATACCAACCTATGACATCATTAATGATTTTTTTTGTAACACTTCTGACTTGCACATACACCTGCACATCCTTTTATATTAAACAGATGTCTCCTTAATAATAAAACATGTTGTGCTTCAATGCCTATGTTCAGTTAGAAACACTGGTCTAAAGATACTTGGCTGTGGAATCATTTATAATATGTAACTCATTCTTGAGAGGTTGTCTCTATTAAAATTTCTCTAAAATAAATACATAATATGTTGTGAATGGAATGAACTGACAACTTTTTTCAACAAAAGTATAAAATAACTATCTAGAATAAGGAAAACTAAATACAAAGAGGCACAAAAGATACAAACATATTTACCTAGTTCCTTTAGAAGTTCAGTCTTCAGTCGTCCAGGTCGATCATGCTCCTGAATGCAAAAACCAAAGGAGGGGATGCGGTGAAACAACCTGAAGGCCTTAACCGAAAACTTCTTGTCTTCAAAGAGGAGGTAACTGTCACTGGAGATGTCCAGGCAGATTGTTTTACCATGCTGCTCCTGTGGGTGCAGAGAACCGCGCTCTGCTGTCATCTGAACAGACACAAAAACACCACAAAAAAATTACAAATTTCATGCTTCAGAGTGTCTTGTTAGCTGAGTGGTTAGAGTTGATAATATGGTACCACAACCATCACCAGCTCAATTTTGGTGACCTATGTTGCATGTCACACCCATCTCTCCTGTTTTCTGTCTGTATTTTCATCTGTTATTGTCTGATAAATAAAAAAACCCAAAACAAACAAAAAAAAAAATTACATGCTCTGGTGTGTGTAAAAACACCTAAAAAATAAGACTAAGTTGACTGAATGGACATTTGTTATTACACATATTTATCTAAATTAATGTATATAATAAAAAGATTGCATTTTACAAAGAACTTTGGTGTGATTCATTATCACAAAGGGAAAGAACAAGAAGCGGTCACACACCTCCAGACTGAGCTGTCCCTCCTCTGGACTCTGATCTGCTGTGGGCTCCAGCTCATGCACTACAGCAGAATACATCGTACGGAAGAGACGACAGCACATTAGAATCCAGTGCAACAAAGCACTAAAGTTAAGAATGAATAAACTTAAAAAAAAAATTGAAAGCAGTAACTCATTAATTGCTAAGAAAAATGCAACAGATTAAAAAGAGCTCGAAAAATCTAGAGATGACAGCCATGATTTGCTCCTGACAAGTGGAAATCAGATTTTTTAAAATTTATTGTAAAAGAAATTCAAGTTGTATGTACTGTATATCTTACCAATTCATCTAAGTATGGCTGACAATCAATTGTGTAGCATATACACACACAGCCTGCAGGGAGGAGCTACGTTGCAAAAAATGTCTAAGTAAGCTCTTGTGGACACATTAGGTAGTACATTTTGGACTTGCCTGCATAGGGAAAGAGGAGTTGTGAGCCTGTGAGGCCAAGTGTAGTCCTTAGAAAGTGGCGGAGGCCTCGAGGTCCATAGATGTCCACACAGTTAGGGAGTTGCTGTGGGTCTGGGTTAGTATTAAGGCTTACGGTGCAAAGGAGACCAGGCAGACCAAACAGATGATCTCCATGCAAATGGGAGATGAAGATCTTGGTGATTCGACCTTAGAAGAAAACAGTGCCATATGAATACACACTATAGGTGCTAGAACGGGAATACAGGATAAAATACAGATAATTTGGAATTCCTTAAGTGCTCACAAGAGAATTCCATACTTGTGAGCACTTAAGGTCCACCCAAGCATGTCAAAGCTCTAAAACCAAGAAAAGAGATTTTTTTTCAACCCCCCCAGAAGAACAGAAACAAACTTTAGTGATTAATCTCATTCATTCCTGGAATTGATCATGAGTATGAGTATGATCATGGAAGTAAAGTGAAAGCACTACACAAACACAAAATACCCTGAAAATACACACAATAAATATTCAACAAATAAACTATAATATTACAAATGTTATTGAGAGTAAAGTGATTCCAAGGATGACATTCACAACCTAACCAACTTATCAGCAGTAATCTAAATGTCAATAGATCAATAATTCTAATTATATAATGGGGATTTTTCTAAAGTTTGCCACACTGCAAAATGAGTACTTTTACTTTGGAGTAGTTTTTTTTTTTAACTTCGGTCAATTTAAAGCAAAATCAAGTTTAAGTGTCAAGAGTGAAAAGTAACGATGTAAAAGTACTAAAATTACTTAGTTTAACAACTTTATCATGTTTTCAGTAGATCTAAAAATCATCCAAAAATTAGGTGGCATTTGATTATATTCTGTTTTGGAAAAATGAGGGACTTTATCACGGACCCCTTACCAGCTCATAAGATTTGGTAATATATATTGCAAAGTAAAAATGCGGGTGGCTGGTACATTTGAATGTAAGTTTTTCCACGGTTAGTTTTAAATCATTCAAATCAACCTTCGTTTCAGTTTCTCATAAACTCTTATAGGTCGAGCAGGTTGCACGAGGAGCTGCAGTGACTCACCGGCTCTCAGTTGGCTCTTCATCAGTTGAGTCTGGGTTCCTTCCCCGCAGTCAAACAGCCAACACTCCCCCTCTGTCCGCAGCACCAGAGCCGAGGCGCCGCGGTGAGGAGACGGGTAGGCCGAGCCGGTCCCGAGGAAAGTCACGTCCATGCTCATTCTCCCAGAATAACAAGAAAACTCCTAAAAGCTGCCCACAGCTACAGCGAACGACCTGCAGCCCCGCTCATGTCTATGGTCCACGCTCACTGTAAACAGTCACATGGTGATGACGTAACAGGAGCGACGGTGCGGCGTTGAAGTTAAGTTGGATTTTTCGTGATTAAAAATGAGTTTGTTAAAATCTATATCTCCTAGCATAGACGGAGACCAAATCTAAATTCAAAAATGGTACTTCAACAGGACAAGTGTGTCAAAGAAAACATATAAAAACGTTTTAATCAGCAGGCAGTGGAGTCAGTATAAAAGTTTTTTATTCTGCACTTAAACAGCACACAGACATCAGGAAGCTGCCCAAACATTAGTACAAACGCCAAGGCAATATTACTGTGTAATAAAAAAATAATCTTTAGAAACACAGACTTAAAGGACAAGGTGTTATATGAATGCAAACCTTCTGGCAGACGTGACAAGATCACACTAACAAACCAGTGGCCAATTGTTTGCACAGCACAGTAAAACCTTATGGACATTTAACATTACAGTGAAATACAATCGCGTTGAACTGCCTCTTTATTGTTTATTTTAAATAAAACTTTTTGTAAATATGACTAAATAACTTTTCTTTTAATTTTTTTGTATTCACAACTCAAAGCTGCACACTGAATGCACCACAATTACAAACACAAAAAACAAACCGTTTTTTATATTCATAGTGCTGTTAGGTAGTTTCTCAGATAAGAGGTCTACAGTGAACATGAAGTGATTATAAACAGACACTGAACATTGAGCAGACACTTCAATGCAGGTGACTAAAAGGTCATAATGCAAGATCCTGAGAATAAAATTTACACAGCAGCTTAGCTTATCTAATTAAGCACATCTGAAGCCAAATGCATGATAACATCAATGCCCTTGATTCAATGTGAAATTCAAATAAACTACTAATAGATATTTTTAATGTAGCTGGTTGATTTTGATGACTTAAGTCACATGTTTGCTGTGAGGGAGTGTTTAAATGTTTGTGTCCACTTGAAATGGTTAGGGTTTGTCGATTCTCACATTTCATACTAAACACATAATTTTAGAACTTTCTCATTATAAAAGACAGCAGCCAGCCTGGCTGAGCACAGGGCAAAATATTAAGAGATTGGCAAGTAAAATATGAGTACTTTGTTTCACAAAATACAGTGCATCAAATTGAAATATTAGGAAAATATAACTGGATATATAACTATACCTAACTACAATTCATATCTTACTCTGAGGAAGTTATCAACTAACTGTGACTAATGTAAATGTACAGCTGATATTTCACTGGATGAAGCACAACTTTTAATTGACGGAAAACTTAGACCTGCTATGTCAAAAAGAAATTGTTTAAAAATGTGTCCCTAAAATGTTTCTCTTGTGACAATGGATAGCATAACCGGGTTTAGCATGACATACTTTATGTTAGGAATGCTGGTGAGGATTTTTAAGGACATTAACTTCAGCAAGAATGCTTTATAGAATGTATTGAGACTGAAAACCCTATTAAATAATGTCAAGGTATCACTTTCAAGATGCTTGTGACCTTTTCCAGCAGAGCCATTGGTCACTTTTTTTTTTTTGCCAAAAGTAAATTATGAGTTAATTGCATCATGCATTTCATATATGGAACAAAGTCCCACAAAAGCTACCTTTGATTAAATTGAATTAAGGACTATTTGTTCTTATGTGGCATCACATTTTAATTCTGTGTGATATTTCTTATTTTATTTGAGCTTTATTTATAAATCTCTATATGAAATTATTTTAATCTTTTTATTCATATTGTCTGTAAAGTAAATATAAGTCTGCCACTTGTGAGTCTGTTGTCTTGCTGACTGTATTTTAAGGTGTAAAACCTCCACCACCAACCTGCTATACTGAACACAACTTTATAAATACTCATTCAGTAGACCGTTTCAGTTTCCAAAAGAGGACATGTACAGCAAACAAAAAATATTAAAATAGAAAATGATGTATTTCCAATCATTTGACACAGCACACTGTTTCTTTAAATATGTAGGTTACAGTTTTTACATCAAACTTAGGCGAAAGACTTTTTAAGGGATTCTTCTTACCACAACTCATTAAAGGAGTGTTAATGACATTTAAATATGGCCTCAATTTTTTTAAGGAAATAAACATAATGTCAACAAAGTATAGACAAAAAGAGGACATTAATTTCTCATGTTTTTAGATAAAAGTTTCATTTAAATTCCCTTCATATAATCTTATCATTTCATAAGGTCTTTAAATACTCATTCAATTTCTCCCCTTAGTAACACTGCTTCTCCTTTCTCTCCAAGTTTGATCACAAAGGCTGAGTGCTTTAACCCTCTGCACCACAAGACCTTCTCTGATAACGACTGAAGCCCAGTTTAAGCATAGGTTAAAAAGGAGTAATTAATCCATATGTCTTACAATGGGCTGATTCGCCACCACAGGGACCCTCCTGATGTGGAAAAAGTCAGCATACACATTGCAAGATGTAGCCTGCGCATTACGTTTGGCTCTACAGGTCATTATATATAGTCAAAAGAAGGTGCATTAACCTCTACATCAGGAGTGTACACTATTAATAGCTGTACTGCTTTGAACTGGAGTCATCACTAAAAAATGTGAAAAAAAATTATATATGCATTTACAGGTAAAATATTATTATATTAATTATCAGATAATTTATGACATGACAAAATACAGAAGATGAAAACAGAACCACATAATATTATTGTCTACTCTTACAATACTTGGTAGAGGCAAGTGAACAGTGTTTGAGTTAATACTCAGTTTCATATAATTTTCCTTTTGTATAAGTTGCCTGATGTAACCTCTGCTAACTCTGGTAATTTTCTGTAGTATACCACATTCTAGTATTATTTTGATTTTTTTTTTTAAACAGAGAGTAGATAAAATGTTTCATTGCGGTTTTAACAATTTCCTCACTGCCTTTTCCCACCACTAGATGGCCCTCTTGGTGCAGTGAAGGTTAACTTGTGATGCAGAGGTGATAAAGATCTGGGATGTGAAGTGAAAATGGCCATTCCCATGTCAATGTCAAGAGCCATTTGCCACTTTACCTTTTACAGACCTAAAAAATACTGTCAAGTGCAAATGCAGAGACATTGTTAGGGGTTTGTCCTGCTTTTTCATCGGCAGACTTTTTTCACTACCATAACTACGATCATCTCAAAAGATCTGTGTTTCAGTGTTAAGTGGAAAACAGAGGGAGAGTGACATCCTGACATGGACTACAGTAAGGGTTTGTTCTAGTTGGTCTTGGGGGTGTAGCTGACACCTGGCCAGTCATAGGTGTCCGGAAGGAATGAATCATAGTTGGTGTTCCACACAGTAGCACGTACAAAGCTGTCCTTGTCCAGAGGCTCAGGGTAGCGGAACGCCATGCCTTTAGCATAGACATACTCCACCACCTATAGCAGGAAAGAGGTAGTTTAGCACTGACTAAGAGATGTGGATACAAACAAACAAATACTAAAACAGACAAACAGCAATGGAAGTGGCCAAATGTTACTGGACAACTGCAACCAAATTGACTGGACATACATGTGTCATCAAAATGTCATTTTTTAAGAAGCTACCAGCTAACTAGCTTAATGTTATGTACATGCTGCAAGGCTGTGGTCATAGATTTTAAAAGTTAGATGATAGTAAAAGAGGCTTGGGCTCATGTTAATGAGTTTATTAGCAACTAAATCATTCAACCAAAGCTTGAAACTGTCGTTTTCAGACTTGCCTTGACAGCCATCTGGACAGAGACCTCTCTGATGTTGGAAAGAGGAGGATAGAGTCTTCCCTCTTCCAGCTCTTTATCTGTCAGCTGCTCTGCAAGGGTCTGGAAAGAGTTTAAAAATATTTTTAGGCTGGAGATGAATTTCTAGCATCCAAAACAGAGACTTTATACTATTTTTGCCTTTGATATCCTTCTGCCAACTAAATCCAAATTTAAATGTTCTTTTGCATAAAAGAAAATGAGAAAATAAGAAGCGTTAGGTCCAGTGAGAGAGATTTGCATAGCCTTTACTTCTAAGTTTACTAAAATGCAAATTTTCTTCTTCATGCAAAACTTTACTGACAGTAAAAAATAGAGTGCGAGCAAGAAATCATCTTGTAATTTTTATCATTGATTGCAGTGATCGATATAATTAAGTCAAATGTCGTGAAAGAGGCAACACAGATGGCAGAAATGCAAAGCAGGATCAGCCTTTAAAAGCTCCTCATCTGTTAGTTATTAAGCCAGAGTCTAGAAAGAGAGGGAACAGGAGACATCAAAGGGTTAATGAAGGTTCATATGACACTATGAAGCATTTGCATACATAACAGCACAGCAAGATAGTGGACAATAGGGTGAGAGTGACGTAAAGATGAACTTTAGCAAGTTTAGGGAAGAGATACTGGGATAAATACTTAGAAATGACTTCAGACCTTTGCAGCCTCTAAGAAAACTGTGTCGCTGATGTGTCTCACTCCGCTCAGGATCACAGCCAAGGCCACACCTGCAAAGAACAAACAGCAAGTGATTTTAAACAGAATGAATTTACTCTCTGATTTTGATAATTATCTACTAACCTCTCCCCTGAGAATTTTTGAAATCACTGTATGTATAAAATAATGAGTGTCTTTTTTTTTTCTTTTTTTTTTTACCTGGGAAGATGTAGGCATTGTTCCCTTGTCCAGGAGTGAAGACGCGTCCATCACTCAGAGTCACAGGACCAAATGGACTGCCACTGGCAAAAAGACATCTACCCTGTGGGATAAGGAAGCAAAGAGTTAGACAATAGTCAGTTAAAGGAGAAAAGGAATGACAGTAACACGATGGGTGGATTTCACTGTGCAGGGATTTTTTATGCTTAATATCAGAGAGTACTGTGTACATTGGTGAGAGTGTAGGCTTCCTCTGCTGTGCACTCTGCTTTATTGGTTGGGTTACTCAGGGCAAAGATGATTGGTCGTTCGTTCAGGGCTCCCATAGCCTTGATGACATTGTGGGTGAAAAGACGTCCAGCTCCTGCCACACCTAGGAGAAGGAAAGAGAAATGTTTATCACTCTGTGCTTGTGATCCATTAAAAAAGCTCAAGCGGATCCCTCAATGCAGCACACAGAGCCATGACAGGACGGTTCAAGATCTTAAACAGGCAATAAATAGACAACAGACTGATCCCTTGTACATATATTAAATAAATAACAACATTAAAGACAATTAAAGACAATCGTATGCAATCTTTTATTCTGTTTTTTTTTTCTGCATATATCAAACTTTACCATTAGGCTTTCCATTTAAACAAAGGAATTGAGAAGTTCCTCACCAATAATGACTGTGGGTTTGATGGTGTTGACAGCATCAAGGAAGCTCTGTACATCTCCTGGACTGTCATGGATAAATCCCTCCTGGTTGGTGTCCATTTCCTGTGGTCTGTCCTGGAGTCACATACAGTGTAATAACAACAGTAAATCAATAAAAAAAATTAGAACTACTTTAACATTGAACCAGACAGGAAGCCACACAGACATATAATGCATGTTCTGGTCATTAACCTCTGTGTGACACATACTGACCTTTACAAGTAAACCATATTTATCGTACATCCAGATCCTTTTTCTGGCTTCAGCTTGGGTCATCCCTGTCTCCATCATGGCCATGACAATCAGATTGGCAATACCAAGGGCAGCCTGAAAAAAAAATAACCTCATCAAGGTTTTAAGTAATCTCTGCCTATAATTTATGATCAGTAGGCCTGTACTACTGAAGGCATACTGAATGCCTTTTTTTACATTTAAAGCCTCTTATGAGATTTTCAAATAAAGAAGATGAGGATGTCTGTCATCATATCTTATGACCTTATCACCCTAAACAAAGAGTGACTTTAAAGAGTGACCATTTAAGCAACACATACCACAGGATCATTTTATCCTCTTTAAGCTGCTAGATGCTACATATTATCTGTAAGCCAAGAATATCAGCCAAGATTTGAATTGACTGATTATAAATAAATATTGTCTCACCTCTCCAGCTCCCAGGAAAAGCACCCGGTGTTCGGTGATAGGTTTGCCAATGGCTCTCTGCGCTGCTAACAGACCAGCAAGGGCTACAGATGCAGTGCCTGAAGACATGCAGAGGAAGAAACAGTCAATAACAAAGTCTCTGCTTTGAGTAGAAAAACTAAATCACCATTTGTTTGAAAGTAGGTGGGTCATATGCACGGATCTCCATTTTCTGAATGAATTTTTTAAGATGTGAACCTTGGATATCATCATTGAAGGTGCAGTACTTCTCCCTGTACTTTCTGAGGAAGCGGAAAGCATTGTGGTTGCCAAAGTCCTCAAATTGGATCAGTGTGTCCTGCCCATATTTGTCCACCACAGCCTCCATGAACTCATCAATCAGATCATCGTAGGCTTGAGAGCGATCTCGCTTCTGGTACAGGCCCATGTAGAGCGGATCCTTGAGAAGAGTCTGATGGGAGGTCAAACACACAAGTGAGGGATTATTTGTTTGTGAATGATGCTTTTCTACTTTCCCCAAAGTACCCACATACACAAAAAACCTACACACAGACCCCTCCTACCTCATTGTCAGTTCCAACATCTATCACCACAGGCAGACATCTTTCAGGTCTAATGCCGGCACACGCAGTGTACAGACAAAGTTTTCCGACAGGGATGCCCATTCCATAAACACCCAGGTCCCCTAATCCTAAAATACGCTCTCCATCAGTGACCACTACAGCCTATAATAAGGGAGGTGGGAGGGAAAGTGGAGGAAAACAGACAGTTAGCAAAATTAGTTGCTGATTAAAAATTTTAAAGCACACATCTGTGAGCCATACAAAAGCAGACCTCAACCATGTTGAAAATGTGGATAGCAGTGGAACAATAAACAAGACTTCTGTGACTTACTGTGGTATTTGTATCTCTCTGATTTTTATCTTTTTTATATATTTTTACAACCACAATCTCAATGAGTGACTACCTCCATATTCATGGCTAGGGCTGGGCTATATGGCCTAAACAAAAAAATCCCAGATTTTTTCACAAAAAATCCCGATTCACAATTTGATTCGATTTTTTTCACCCCCTACCTAAAATCAATTTGCAGATGACAAAGAAATTGTTGAAAACAAGTTGCAATTTTATT
>JAQNCA010000027.1:13262168-13272805 GCA_029783725.1 Acanthurus tractus
TCCCTCTCAGATTTTATAATGGGTGTGTATTGCGGAATGTTCCGGAGGTTAGAGTGTGTCATGTGACAGGCAGACTGAAAGAGGGGAGAAAATCATGAAAACAATATTGGAAAAACTCCTCACAGATCCCACAAACTTTCTCAAATCTACACAAAAACTTTATATTCTTGTAGGGATGGTTGTTCTCTTTAATTCAGCATAGGTTTCAAGGCTGTCAGACTTTTACTTCAGACTGCAGGGGCCTCAGTTTGACAGAAGTCTCATTTTTTCCCATTGACTTTAACGGGGAGACACAGACAAGGTTGTGCTGCAACTCCACCCTTCAGGGCTTATGAATTCCAAACCATTCAAAAAACAACGAAACCGTTCCAAAGATTTGAAAAGCCCTGTTACCTCCATCATCTATTAGATTTTGGGCGAGGGCTCTAATAAATAAATAACTAGGTGAACAACCAAATAAATAAATAAAAATCCAATGCTCCGCCAAAATGGACATTTTTTGAAAAATAATTAAATAAACAAACCTGTTACTGAACGATCAACATTATCACTGCAAGTTCAATTAACAACATTCATTGATTTAATTTCCAATAGTTCAAACTTAATAACTGGACTGAAAGACATTCTGAAAAGCTAAAATTTAAAATGATTAGTTTTAAATTCTTACTATAACTCATTCAACTTGAAATTCAATTCATTTTCCTTGAAACTTTATGACACTTTAATCCTCTCAGCTCTCTATATCTATACAGTCCATCTATTTTCCTCTGTATTTAAACTTAACAAGGAATCTGGAAAATGAAAAACAATATTTTTTATTTGGCTATTCACTGATGAATCCAACACAAAAAACCACTAGCACTCAGTTCTTTGTACCTTTGCTCCACTCTTTATTGAATGAAAGAACTCTAAAAAAAACAAGACACTTGCCAAGTTTGAGACTAATGATCATGATTGGTTAATTGGTTTGTTCACAGTGTGAATGTGAATACTGGGTGGGTTGCTAAGTTATTAAATGTCAAGAAGAAGCTGTCTCTGCTTCAGGAATAGCTGGTCCTGTGGCATTTGCCAAATTGAGCAGCAGCAAAGAGGAATTTTGAACTCTGAAGATTCTTGAAAGCAGCAATTTTAGTATACGAGATGTATGATAGATATCATTATGGGAAAAACATGAAGCATTTAAATTGTAAAGGTTTTTGAAAACAGTTGCCTGCTTACTATCCTTTAAATAGTAAGCAGGCATTAACTCTATCTGCACCACATCACTACTTACAGATTAGCTGCACTGCATCTCATTCCTCTGTTCATGTTCCTCAGTCCATGTGGTCATGGCTCTGTGATGTGTGGAGAAGAGATCAACTGTAACAGATGTCTTAAGCAAACACTTCACAGTAATTTATGTGAAAAAGTTCTTATTTTTGTGGTTAAACAGTGGCATGATGACAAACAGCAAACAGACAGCAGTTGTGTTTTATTAAGGTCTTTATTGGAATGTGGTAGAGGTGTGGACTTGAGTCACATGACTTGGACTCGAGTCATGAATTTGATTACTTTACTCAATGTGTAGGAATGCTAAAAGACTTGCAACTCAACTTGGAGTTGATCAGCAATGACTCATGACTTCACTTGGACTTGAGCCCTTTGACTTGAAAAAACTTGCTACTTTACCAAAACACAAAGGTTAAAATGTATATCATTAACGAACGCTCTGCATCTCTCTCTCCCTCCGTGTGCATTTGTGTGCGTGTGCGAGCTGCAGGCACAGCATCCAATCAAATCACAATCATCCAACTGTAGGACAACAACCAAGAAGAAGAAATGGTCATCAAAGTGCCAGCTTGAAAAATGATACCAAAGATAGTGTCGTTCGGGTACAGTTACGAGGTGGTCACCAAAAAACGGATTGCAGGATGCAAAACATGCGGGTCGATGATTACAGACAGAGAGGCAACAACTTCAGCTAACGTTAGCTTCATGCCCGCAACAGCGGAGCTTACAAGCTTTGGCACCACGGAGAGCGACTATGTCATTTTGAAGTCTATCAAGAAGACATGAAGTATAACAAACAAAGAGAACGACAAAAACATTAGGCTACAGTGTTTGTTAGAATTGCTACCTGTAATTAACCTGGCTCCCTGGCTGTGCTGGCAGTTTTGGGGGGCCTGACTCGCTGCCAACAACAAAGTCGGGTTCATCTCCAGGACCACGAACAAAATATGTGTCCAGTTTTTGTAACTTGGCTTTTCCTTGCTCCCTTTTTTCTTTTTCTTTTCACTTTGCCACTCCACTTATATGCTTATATGAAGTGCCACTCATGTTAACTTAGTCCATAAAAATGCTCCACCTAGTTTGCCATCTGTTGACAAGTGACCGGCAAAAACAGACCTGTCTGCTATGTGGTAAATTATGGTCCTAATTAGGCTTCAGGTCCCTGTGCAGGACGTTAGCAGAGTGGATGAACTTCAGTCTCCTCAGCAGCTGGTAGAACAGCAGAGTAGCATGACCTGCAGGACACGAGAAAGATGTCACAATACACGACATTGCGTCTTTTCCCACTCTTGCAACAATTTTAGAAAGAAAGCATTTAAGGGGAATTTGGCAAAACTTACTTGTTTTTGGCATTTTACGCTGATGTTCTGTGTGTTTTAATTGAGTAAATCTTTTATGGATAGGTTTCTTCTCCAGCATTTGACCATAAATAATCTTATAAAAAACAAAGCATGAATGACAGGAAAGATATAATAAGTCAACTTGAGCCAAACTCTGAAAAAATGCAATAAAACAATGTTTTGGCACATACTTTGGAATGATATTTTATCTCACTTCAATACTGACAAAGGTGTAATGATCAAGTTTGACAAATTTATAACAAAATGCCTCTTAAGCCTGATAAATTCCATGCTGTCATTCATTCAGACCCCCCATGTTTGCTAATCCTATACTCACAAAGGGGAAGTTTGTAGATTACATTAGAGTTTAGAAAGTAATGGCTCTGCTCACCTGCTCTTGAATATCGACGTTATAACACCGTGGTTACTTCCGTTATACAGTTTACAAATTATAAAGCATTTTTCTCCTTGACTTCGCTGTACAACTGCCGCTATGTGACCTCTTAGTTTGTCCCTCGCCGGCAGTCACAGATGGCTGTGAGGAGAGGAGACTCTCACGCAGCGTGGAAGAGTCTGAACGTTCATCCAATCACGGATTTCCTTCTTGGTTACCGTAAAAACTGCAGTATACGCAAGATATTTGGGGAGAAACTCTCGGGTCGCATTTACTATAATACAAAGCAAATCTTATTTTGAGTTTAAGTGTGTTAAAGTATGTTGTCAGGTCAAGATTTTTTTGCCTTATTGTCTTTGACGTAGTTCTGTTGATTTGTTTTCTAGGTTTTAGTTATCTAGCACTGTAAGAATATAGTTCATTCAGCTGAATTTTTTGTGGTTTAAATGAAAATTGAACTTTAGCATTACAAATTGTTTGGATTTTTTTACTCAGAAACTATATTTTAGATATTATAACCATCTATAACAAGATTAAAACATTAGGCCAGCTACAGTGGCTAAACAGTAGAGCAGGGGTGCTCACACTTTTTCAGCGAGCTTCTTACAAAATGACCAAATCAAAATGATCTACTTACTATAAAAATGCCTTGCATAGCTGCATGAACCCAAATTTCACAACACAACTGTGTACATTTGTTGTCATTACCTTAATCTGATAACTTGCACTGCAGTTCCCCCACTCATTTTTATACCCTTTCTGAAGTTTAGTAGAAATAAACTGGGCAACTCGGCAACTCACGCTAGGTCACTCCGCTTCTTGTTGTCTGTTTCTATGGTAACCGCGGAAAGAACCGCGAATTGCAGCTTCTCTGCACGGATTAGATTGGATTGGATTTTTTTCTTGGTGCCAATGCCATCTACCCACATTACCTTTGCGATCGACCGGTAGATCGCGATCGACGTATTGAGCACCCCTGCAGTAGAGGGTGTTAGAGGTATGGTTTGAAATCTTAACCTGGTTTTAGATTTCACAAGGAATTTGTTTCCACAAATTGGCTTAATTACACTGCATTTACATATGGGTGGATTATCAACCCAATGAGAACCAAGGCTCCAAGAATTCCAGGTTCCCCAGAGGCTTACCTGTGTGTTTCAGTTGGGGTAGTGGTAATTTCATAGATTGTTGTTGTTTGGGAGTATGCTCCGCTGCAAGCGCACTACCACAAATGTTAAGACTCATAAGGCAGATCCTACATCTAAGTTGTCTCGCCTACTTTACCTCTACTCTTACTCTAATTATCAAAACAATTAGCCATGGGATCAATAGGATTATTTTCAACGGAGTAATCAATCATGTGGTCGTGGATGTTGGAGTGATTTCCATTGGTTCTGTAAAAAATTTTTTATACTCAGTGCTGTTTTGTATCTTAAGTTGTGTGTAAGTGAGTAAAGGCCTTCCTACACTGGTCCATAAAGTGTTGTTGTTCCTACAAAGATAAACAACAACTAAATTTGAAATACCCACTTTTTAATCAAAATTTTAACCAAGCAACAACAAACAAGATGACGTTAAATAAGAGTTGGTTGTTTTATTCATTTTTCAGCAAAAGCAGAAAGAAATCAATCAATCAACACTGACCTTTTTAAAAACCTCTCTCCTGAGGCCTCCTTGAAGTGTGACTATAAAAGAATAAAAGCCCACACAAATATGACAGTTCAACAAGATGACACATAATAAAAACCACAAAGTTTAAGCTATTCGAATACATGTGAAAGCCATGCAGAAGGGAGAAGATATGTTACATTCAGCAAGCTGGAAGCATCGAGGTGTACTGAGGCACATTTTGCTTCACATGCTTAAAATGAATTAACGTCGGCTCAGTAACCACACGTGTTACAGTAAGTTTGTGTTATTTTTCATTGATGTTATTGCTGGTTTAGTTGATCTGCAGAAGAAACTGTATAATGCAAAATGTGATCATGAGACCTATAGAGGTCTCCTTTTGATTAGTCTGACTGCAGCACAGCTCCTATCTGTTTTTTTTTTATAAATAGATAAATGGCTCTGGATCAGAAAATGGATTGTTTGCGCTTTTGTTGAACACCTTTGTTAGTTGCTCCAGCAGACCAGTCCAGGTATGGTGAACAAGTTAGAGGTACATTAATGGTAAAATCTACATTGATAGTGGATTTTTAATTGTTGCTGAGGAAAACCTGTATTACTGAATGTGCTAATGACTCTAAATGTGCTTCATGTCCATCTTAAATATAAAAGAATATACCTGGCTTTGCTGTTTTTGTATTATAGGTTGTATTTTCACGCATGGCTCAATCCTTAGTCAGGCAGTCATACTATGTTGTGCAAGTGATGATTTGCTCACATCTGCGTTACGCTGGCCACAGTGAAGGTGCAAGTACTATGGAGGTCAACATTTTTAGATCAACTTTATGTAAGCATTAAAAGTAAGCAGTTGTAAAAAACATTTTATGTCTGCTTTAACCTTTTTATGTAAGAGGGTATGAAAGATTTGTTGCTAACTGACTGGAGGTTTGTCTAGTCAAGCTGATAAAACACATCTTATTCTGGGGTGTTGTAACTGTGCTGGCACTTTCTTTTTTTGATCCATTCCATTATTATGTCTTCAGGATTCCTTCTACACCAAACCCTATATCCATACAACCAAATGACTATACAATTAGTCTATGGTACAGCAGCCACACAGCATTACATGTCAGTTGGTGAAACTGAGAATGGTGGAAGGCTAAATTGAAATTCTTTTTTGGCACTGACTCAGCAGAATAATTTGAATGCCATTTTGATATACTCACACCTAGCTTTTTAGATCAACAGGTTATCTCAATGTTGTATGCAGCTGATTGAGAAAGTATGAGGCACGAGCCAACAGCCATAATGTGTTTACTTACATCTGACTGTTTCTTTTTACCTGATTTGGTTACCTTGAAAGGGAAACATCAGATATTGGGATAAATAACATACTGAGAATCTACTGTCTAACAAGCTGTATATAAAAGTACTTTAAAATATATGTTTTGGTTATTTTCTGTTCATGGTAAGCGGGCAGCATTGAGGAATTTTGAGTGCAAATCATTTTCTATAAAGGTTGTAAAGAATCTACATTCTTCAAAATATAGGCTACTGTTGTGAGCAAAATGATTACAAATAACTGCCTGTTTAGTACTGAGGATAGTATCTGTTCAGCAGATGATAACCTTGTTTGGTGCATCAGGTGGAAAAGAATATGAAACCATTAATGGCTGAACAAGAGCAAAGTTTGCTAAATAATCATAAATTATCACTATAAAGCATTCCACATTTTAAAAAAGCACTCTAAAGTAACTTAAAATTGTGCTCTGGCATTCAGCAAAAAAATGTTTCAGACACAAGCTTATCATTACCAACAGTCTGGAGAAATACAATATAGAATTAATTATGAGAACGGTTTTTATACAAGTGTACAAGGCATGTAGCACGGACAGAGCTCATTAAGTCACTGTGTGTTAAAACTTCAGCAAATAAAATCCTCATGGTTCACCATAAAGTATAATTTTACTGATTTGTTTTTTTTTAGTTAATACATTCAGAGGAACTTGAAAAAGCATTTCCTGGGTCGCTTCGATTATTCGGTGAGTTTCACCATTGGAAGACTGTCTGACATATTGGAAAGTTACTGACTGAAACCAAAATTTAAGGTAAACCAAACAAACTCAGTGATCTGTCTCCAGTAGCTGATTGTTTTCCAGGGTTAACTCCTACAAGCTGAATATTTGTTAAATTAAATAAGAGGTTCACCTATATCTAACTAACAAATGTTGGCAAACTGCAGATATTAAGATAATAAATTTGCGTTTTTGAGTTTTTCTAAATATTCTCATGTATAACAAATCCTTGATATCTGCAATGCTAAGCTTGGTTATTTATGATTGACCCGGATGCCTTCTGACCTCTTATTGCCTGAGAGCACCTCTTGACAAAGCTGCAGGATTGCTTGTTTGTGTGAGGGGTTTAGTCATAGCATGTAGCATGTCATTGCAGCAATAATAGACAACTGCTGCTTACGCTAATGTCTAATGTTTAAGCAGCATATTCAGCCATGGACACCCCTCACTTTGTGCAGCACTATAAGCTTTTGGAAGTGCTACCCATTGTGATGCTTTACGTACTGTGATCGACCTGATGTTGAATTTAACATCACGAGTTTGGAGTCTGTGGGGGTGGAATTCTGTGCTCTGGAAGCCTGGGAACCTTTCGGCTAATGGTCTGTTGTTTGCTTTCTTCCCTCCATCCTCCCTCTTTTCCCTTTTTCCCATCAGCTTTCTCTTTATTCTGCCTACACAGTTTCAGTGCTCGGGATATGAACATATCCAAGTCGAACAGACGCTCTTTTTGCTTGACAGGAAGTGAAACATGGGACTCATCATTTGCTGGCTGAGAAATGGAGGAAGTACAGGAAAGAGGTTGAGGTTCTTGAGGAACAAAAAGTGGAGACGTAGGGGGAGACACTGTTTGAGGAGACTGAGGAGGAAGTGGAGAGGTGGGAGTTGAGGGGAGAATTGAGGGAAGGGAATTAGAAGCAGAAGTGACAGGTGGAAGTGGGCTTAATCTGTTTTCATCATATTCTGATGATGGTTGCTGTACAACTTCTGTGTAATGGAAGACTGGAGTTGGGAGGTCAGTCGGGGAGAGAGGGAGAGGTGGAGAGGAGGTGTAGCATGAAGGCGATTGTTGCTCCAAAGACGGACTGGGACTGGGTGAGTGCAGACGAGACTGCGTGCTCTCCACCCAGCGAGAGATTTCCTGGAATAAATCCCCCGTTTCTTCCTCTTCTGCTTCCTCCTCTTTCATCTCTTCCAGGTCCTCCACACTGCCACATATAGGCTCAGCGGGCACAGGGTGGCTGTTGGTGTTACGCTTCCAGTGAGACAGATCCAGGATCAGCTTAGGCTCTGAGTAGTGTTGAGGCTTTCCCTCTCTCCAGGCGATTTTATCCAGATATGAAGGAGAGCCCACTTTGTAGTCACATGAGCGACCACAGTCCAGTTCCCCGTACACCAAACCACAGGCTCGTTCCAAAGAGGAGTGAGAGTTTTCCAAGAAGCGTTCAGCTGAGCTGCTGTGGGAATATTTGCGTGGGTCGACCTGAAGGATGAAACAGTTGGGGAACAAATGGGTGAGATAGTAAAGTGAGGAATTAGTTCCAATTGTATTATGTGCGTAACTGCTTTGACTTATTCTAACTTGTTACTCAATATGCCATGTAGAATTGTAACAGTAATAAAAATTCAACCACATAAACTTCAAGACACTATAAACTCTGATGGCAAATTAACACACTGGCGGAGTCACTGGAGTGTAGGTTGCATGCATTTTTTTTTCAAGAAGAATGTTAAACAAAGGGATAATGAGTGTAGGAGCCTAAATGCAGTTCTTTGATTTTTGATTTAAAAAGGTTAATAAATAATTTAAGTGAATTTAAAAAAGGGTTAAAAGTCACATTAATATAAGTTAAGTGATTTGGAAGGGATTAAAAGGCCTATTTATAGGTATTTTCATTTAATTTGATACTGTAATTAGTTTATCATTTAAATGCATTTGGATGGTTTAAAATGGATAAGAATGTAATTTATGTAATATTTGTAATAGATGGGAGCAAATAAGAGTTTGATGTTTTAAGATGCTGCGCTCCTTTAATTATTTTAATTGAAGCTCCCGTGAGGTCAGTCAAGCATTCAGTCGGGCAAGGTGAGAGTGGAGCCACACGGTTTTTTGACCTCTCTAACTCTCTTACCTTTTCTACCTTGCTACCTTGTTGTTAATGTTTTCGGATGTGATGAATGCTTGATGCACAATTTTTTTTCTGTATCACATTTTTCTTGTTTTGCTGAAGTAAACTGTTTAAACTTTTACGAGCGGTCCTGTGGATTTTTTTGTTCGTCGATGTGGATGATAACGAGGGGATTATTGAGAGCGTCAAGCCAAGCTCCATTGTGTGGAAACTTACAATGAGAAATGTGGTTATATAGAAAAAAATGAATTTTACAGTGCCACTGCTATGAAACCGAGGATCCATAATATCTCAGCAGTGTGCTGATTTGATGACACAACACCTTCAGTTTAATTAACCTTATCAACTTCTTCACAACTTTTTTTAATTAAAATTTATTTATTTATTTATTCATATGCACAATAGTAAAACAAACAAATAATAATAATAGTAATACAAAGGCAAATAATTGTGCAGGAGAGGAAAAGAAGCCCAGTGGGCTTATATAGAATCATCCCCTCAATACAAAATCACTAAAACAGCTCAATCAATAGAAAAGGAAAAAGAAAAAGAAGCAAAAAGGAAAAAGACAAAGAAAAAGATACAACAAACAAACCCAGAGAGAAAATATCCGTAAAAATTACAAAACCCTTACAATTACGCTAGGACAGAAGATACCTCACCAGACTAGTCCTAAACAATTTGTAGGATGATATGAGCTTAAGGGATCTATCTAAAGAATTCCAGAGTTGGGGACCATGGAATTTGATGAAAAATTTATGACTGGAGGTACGACAAAGAGGTAAATGAAAATTCATCAGACCTCGTACTGAATAGGAGTGAATATCTGATGATAACAGGAAAAACTTATGAAAAGTGCCTGGAACGTCTTGTTTATAATGAATGAACTTAAGCATGAACAGACATGTTTGGAACTTATTAATAGAAAAAAATGATAAAAGTTTGAATTTGCGAAATAAAGGTGCAGATGGCGCTTGATTATTAGAGTTTGAAATCATTCTCAAGAATCTTTTCTGAATTAAGAGTAACTGAATAAGGTACGAGGAATGTGAAGCACCCCAAACAATGTTACAGTGTGTCAAATATGGATAAATTAAACTGTAATATAAAGTCATGAGACAAGAATGATTAACGAAAGGGAGAGAGTCTTCTGATAATGCCATAGGACTTCATTATTTTTTTGGATACATACTCAATATGGTTTCCCCAGGACAATCCTTCTCCCACGTTTTATCTGCAGTGTTGTTAAAGTCTGATGAGTTGAGCTGTCCGTCATATTAATTAATTCAGTTAATATTATTACTTTTAGATGTAAATTAGTCTCATTTGGATTATTTGATTCATTTAGGTTGAAATTATTTGCAGATGATTTCTCTCATTCCAAGAAAATTTTTGAAAAGCATTTTAATTGATGGAGAATGGGAATTAGGAGAAAACACATGAAACAAAGGTTAAATTTAGCAGATTATAAAGATGCTGAAATGAATGAAAATATAGAATTTAAGAGTTTATGAAAATTACTTTTCCTAAAAGAAAACTTGTCCTTAAAAGTTCAAACACTGAACCCTAAACACCTTGAAATGTTTGAATATTAGAAATCTAAAATGTTCAAAAATTACAAATAAAACGTATTTGCTCTGTTTGTTCATATTAAAGACAGTTTGTTTCAGAGACAGAAAATCACATGGATGTGGAACAGAGAGTGACATCATCATAATCTGGACTCACCTGAGATGTTTCGTCTTTTTAATGAGCAGAAATGAGTGAACTTCAGCCTCAGTTCAGACTCAAATCTGAGCAGCGTTTCCATCATGTTTCTGATTCTTTT
>JAQNCA010000027.1:13272905-13294594 GCA_029783725.1 Acanthurus tractus
CACACACACACACACACACACACACACACACACACACACACACACACACACACACAAACACACACACACACACACAGCCCTGCTAATGTTACAGTATTGCTGTGGGATCTTTGTGCATAATAGAGCAGCACAATAGACCAGTAAATTGTCACATTAATCTCTTAGAAGCCTTCATCTACAATAGACAGGATAATCACAGGGTTTAATTAGCACAAAACCTGATACCAGGTTTGAGAAGACGATGTATTATTATCGCAGGGGTTTTGGTCTGATGTGAAAAACAGAGGTCGGCAACATCAGACATGGAGATTCATAACCGGAGATGAAAGCCACAGAAAAAAACAGACGGCTTGGCTGTACTGCAGCCGCATCATGTAGACTCTTTCTAAGAGGAGTAGCAGCCACATGCGTCTCTGAATTTGAGATTTGGACATTCTGGCTCTGTTTGGCAAAGTATTGTGTCAGAACAGGCTGACAATGTGTAAGATGTCACCTGAGACGGCACATTGAGAGGAGACCAGACAGAGGGATCAATCACTCTGAGCTTCAACTGTGAGGCAGACAAAATGCGTGCTAATGTCCTGATTTTCTACGGGGGGGATTCTTTTGCAACAATGTCCCATCCTACAGTGGATCCATTACAACACATGCATATGGGTCTATGCACTGCTGTCTGATAACCACACAGGGCTTGAGGAGCTGCTATCTCTTTCCTGATAAAAGCTCTACCTCTGGGAGCAGAGATAATGTTCAATATTACAATGCTCTCTCTGGATTCATTCATCAGCAGCAGAAGGCTCACACAGCCTCACAGCAATGAGGAGAGTGAAAAATCATCTGAACTTTATCAACTTTTCAGACTTAAATATTCAAAGCATGACTTATTTTTTTGCAAAAGAAGGATAAAAAAAATACAACTCTGGAATAAACTCAATGCAGCCAACTCCATGTGGAAAGAGATCTAAACCTTCCTTCTGGCTTGTCCACTCAAGATTATGGATTTATTAATATAATAAAAACCTTGTTTAGAGAGCATAAGTCTAAAGAGAATAATGATCACAGGGACTCATTGGCTTCTAGTCAAAAAAACACTTGGCTCATTTGTTACGCTTAAATGCCCAAAAAGAAATCACAAAGAGTAATTAGGCTAAGGCTGGAAATGTTTGTGCAAGTATTGCTGATGCTTGATAACTCCCAGCTCATCTGTCATCTCTGTTTCTCAGTTAAAAAAACAGACAACCAAATGCTACATGCGTATAACTAAGCCAACAATAATAATTTCCAAACTTGAAAAAGGACTTTTTGGGGGTTTAGATGGTATTTTTAAAATTATATTGCTGTTGAAGGCAAAGAATGAAGAGACTCTACAGTGCATGTATGGAAACACGCTAACGACAACATGGGCCGCATCAACCAAACCGCTTTCGGACGTCATGCGGCAAAAACAGACCTGGGCATATAAACCAAACCTCAATCCGGCATGCCATCAAAGTGCCATCAATGCCAGACCTGGCCCACATCCACTTGACATATCACTTGCCATGCCAGCAGTGGGCAAGCAGTGCCGGCCTAACGCCAGACCTGTCTGCTATGTGGGAAAATATGGTCCTATAATTAGGATTAATTTTATATATTTTGTAACTTATGGCTGGATCAATTTCCATACATTTGTTTGTTGTGAGCACATGATGATAGACAAACTAGGGAGATTGCAAACACATAAAGTTTGCTTTCTTTTATTTAAATCTAATTTTTTGTTCATGTTGGTTCTACTAAGTTTTTCATGGTTGAAAAAGCGATCCAGAAATCTCTGTTGTTTGCATTTTCCTCTCACTCTTCACCTCTCTCCCTCTATCTCCCAGACATCCTGCAGAACTATTCTACAGTATTTAGGACTGATGCAATGCAAACAGCATGGGATACATCTTAGCCCGGATGAGATTTCATACTCAAAATGGATGTCAGAAATTCCTCCATTGTCTTCTTTACACCAGTTAAATGAGTTAAATGTGCATGGAGATGAGCTGCTGGCAAGCATACTCACATCCAAGCCAGATTTATTTATAATGAGATATTTTTGCCTGTTGCTTTTGTTAATTCTCTTGTTGCCTCTAATAAATCACTCCACCTCACACTCTGTGTACTTGCTCAACTCTCCAACCTAACAAATCCCTGTTCTTACTGTACATCACTAATGTGCCACAGCGAGGCCTTCACTGCCTCATGTTTTTGAACTTCTTGAGAGTCATGACTAAGACTGCACATAGCAAAATTGGTCTGGCCCGGTTCTGGTCCACATACCGCAAAGAATTACGGCTCCTTGGTGGCCCAGATGTGGTTTGCCAGAGGTGGCCCACGCATGGGCCAGCACGAGGCCAGCTGCAGACACACCAGTTGTGGACTAATCTATCAATAATTTTTTCGATTAGTCACGTTTATAATCTTTATATTTAAGCATTTATTTTGTTGTCTATGCTGGCTGCAACATGCTTGGAATGGAGATTAAACCATACCACATTTGGCCTGCATGCAGCATGGACAGACCTGGGCCACATAAACATAAATAAAGGACTTTTGGGGGGTTTACATGGTATTTTTTAAATTACATTGCTGTTGAAGGCAGAGAATGAAGAGACTCTGCAGTGCATGTATGGAAACACACTAACAACAACATTTAAGTAGTTTTTAAACCACAGATTTCAATAGTGAGAGTTAGCATTGCATGTGCATATGTCCTTGTAGTGTATGTGTTTGTGTGTGGAGGATTTCCTTGTGCATCTCCCTTCCTTACCTTATGAGAGTAGTGAGGGTCGACTATCCTGGCCAGCCCAAAGTCTCCAATCTTGAGCAGCAGTTGGTCTGTGTTGATGAATATGTTGGCAGGCTTCAGGTCTCTGTGCAGGACGTTAGCAGAGTGGATAAACTTCAGTCCCCTCAGCAGCTGGTAGAACAGCAGAGTAGCATGACCTGTTCAAGGACACGAGAAAGATGTCACAATACACCACATTGCTTCTTTTCCCACTCTTGTAACAATTTTAGAAAGAATACATTTAAGGGGAATTTGGCAAAATTCACTTGTTTTTGGCATTTTACTCTGATGTTCTTTGTGTTTTAATTGAGTAAATCTTTTATGGATAGGTTTCTTTTCCAGCATTTGACCATAAATGATCTTTTAAAAAACAAAACATGAATGAAATGAAAGATACAATGAATAAGCTTGGGCAAAACTCTGAAAAAATGCAATAGCACAACGTTTTGGCACATATTTTAGAATGATATTTTATCTCACTTATATACTGACAGAGGAAACAAACGAGCAAAGGCTTGAATGAATGCAATATGATTTTCAAATGTGTGAACTGTGGATGTTGTACTGTCTGAGTAAAAGCTTTGCCACTTAATCCAATAAATCACAGTGTAAACAAAGCCAGCAGTGCAGCAACAAAACATGAGTCAACATAAAACAACCATACCCGGACAGAAAATGAGAATTTAACTTTAACTGTTTGCATTTTTGTACAGTTTTTCTGTTTCCCTTTTGCTACCTGTTTGCAGTGGTCCCTGTTCCAGCAGCCGAGCGAGATCCGTCTCCATGCACTCCTGGATGATGTACAGAGCACTCAGCTGTGCGGGATCTCTGGGCAGCGGTTGCCCGTACGGTGCCAAAATCTCATGAACCCTCACCACATTTTCATGGTGCAGCCGTCTGGTGATTTTGACTTCCCGCAGGCCATGTTTTACCGTCACAGCATCACGCATCACCAGCTTTTTAATTGCCACCCGCTGTCCGGTGCGTTGGTCCACAGCTGAGAGGACCAGGCCTGTAACACCCACGCCAAGAGGTTTAAGGTCAACAAAGTGGCCACCAAGGTCAAAGCCATGGAGGAAGAGGGGGGTGTCTTGTCTGGCCATGATAGCTCAGTCCAGAGATGTCAGGGACAGATATTAAATAGATTCCAGGGAAGATAGATTATAAAGTGCTTTGTAATTGTCTTATACAAATATTGTTCATTCTTGCTGGTGAGTCCAGAACTTTAACTACAGCCCTGATTTTTATCTATGTAGCTGGTGCATGTTAGATGTATTGTACCATGAAGACAAGAGACACACATTAAGCACAACAACTAGTCTGGAAAGAGTTGATGGCAGTTTTTCCGGGACCTAAAAAACTTCCAGCAGGATTATTTTATTCAGTGTTGCAACCCAGAATGTCAAGCTGTGCTGAGTATTGCAGGCATGTCAGAAAAAAGGTTATTTCCTTCGGGCCACAGAAGTGTCTTTGTGCATCATCTTCACCTCCTCTGCTAGTCCTGTGTGGGCAGATTATTATCAAATCACTTTTTTTTCACTGAACTAGCTGTTGTTCGTGTTCTCCTAAATATGCCCACAAGGAGCTTCTGAGCAACAAATGGTACGTCAGAGAGGATCGAAATAAATTAAAGCAAGTGGGAAGAAATTTAATATTTAGTTTACCTGTTGACGTTGCAGCTACAGGTTTAAACATGTGTCACTAAAGCATTTATAGCATTATCAATGATCAAGATATTTGTTCTTCATTATTTCCTCTTAACACTTAATGTCTTTCTCTGTCTCCAAAGATTTAACTGTCGTCTGCTGCAGGGATGCACTTCTGATCTCTTGTTGAATTTTCTTCCCATGCAGATAGTCAGAATATCAGCGAGTCTTATTAATGCAACCCAAGGCCGGGGTATCCATAGAAACAGCCCTCTGTGAGGCTGATCCCGCTCTTACATGTGTAGATCCATCATGGGACAGCAGCAGGCGGACGGTCGACTCTGCGCTCCCCTCTCTCTGCACGCTCCTCTGAGTTTGCTATAAATCTGTAATCCTCATCGACCAGTCAAAGCCTTCGACAGTGAGGCAGGAGGAAGGAGGTGGGGTTATCTGAGGTACGTTCAGTGAGACTCTATTGGCTCCTCCTCGTCTTCCATGATACCAGAGAGGATCTCAGTCAGTCAGGCAGTCAGACAAGTTCATTCAGTACGAGCTCCACAGCTGGGCAGCGGTCAAATCCTGGAACTGTGGCACTCTTTGCGTGTGCGTGTGCGTGTGCATGTGCATGCGTGTGCGTGCGTTTAATCCCTCTGTAATCTGCTTCCTGTTGCCTTCTCATGAATGTCGGGATGTCAGCATCAGGCCGTGGTCACTGTGGAAAGATACTGCTATTAGCTGTGTCGCTCAACACTTGTGCAGCTGCTGCTGGAGAGGAAAAGAGGAAGTGGGGCACACAGAACAGAGAGAGGCACACAGAAGATAAAGATGAAAGTTACGCAGGCAGCAGAGCCAGTGTTAGCAGGGTAGATGTCGCAGGAGAGTTGTCAATGCAAAAGCACTGAATGGCAGTGAATCCCAACCAACAACAGCAACTTAATGTGCTTACAGAGAATCAGTGCAGTGATGCTTTAATATCTACATACGACGCTGCTGACATCTCAAAACAGAGACAGTTCCACGGGATGGGAAAGATTATCATGGCAGCATCCTTTTCAGTGACTCATTGACTACTTTTGCTTTTTCTGAGAACACCACACAGCACAACTTTATTTTTGTCTAATCTAAAAAGATAATAAGTCTGCATGTTATTTCAGTTCTATTCTTTCATTTGAGAGGACATACAGTGGTAGAACCAGAGGCGCTGACTTATTTGCACTCTCAGGTCCCTGGGCTGTAAGAACTCAAACAATCCATCAATCCATAAAACAAATCTCTTTGCTGTCAAAAGGCCTGAGGGCAGGAGGGAGTGTTTGCTCTCCGCCTCCCTGTCTTTCTAGAAATGGGGGGGATGTGCATTCAATAACTGGACTACAACTGCTAACCCTTCAAAATACTGAAAATACACACTCCATATTCACATTAGCCTCTGTCAGGGCTGACTGAGAGTGTAAGGTGAGAACAGAGAGGCAGAGAAGGAAGGGGGGGGGGAGTGCTGACAGTGGTGCTGGGTGGGAGGTGCAGTGCTGGGCTAACTTAATATATAATGCATAACCAGTGGAGATGGCGCTTGGAGCTCTCTCTGTGCATTTATTCTCCATATTTCTTTAGGTTATACAACCAGTATACTTATTGTAAACAAGAACCCCTTACAGTTTCTTGATTTGATGCAAAAAAAATGTCTTGTAAAGCCCCTTGAAAAAATACTGTAAATACAACATTTCATTAAAATGGCCTTATTTTAGGTTAAGACAGAAAAAGGGGAACTATACATTGAGCCAGTATGATAAAAAAAAAATATAGGTGATAGTGGGGGAGAACAGGCAATCTGTTGTACTCTGGCTTTGTGCAGCTGCCGCCTCCTTGTCCCTGAATGTCTTTCTCTTTTTCTTTTACACTATTAATTTACTTCCCAACAGGCGTTGAGGCAGTTTTAGTTTAGATGGGCAACGCTGCATCCTCTCTGCACACTGGCTTCATGCAGCTGCCTTTGTGTGTCTACACAGACTCCAGAAACGCCCCTCTGACAGAACGAAAACAGTGAGAATGAAGTGCATCTAATAAAACATCAGGACCCTAATTTCGGGGGGGGGGGGGACAAACATGCCTGTGCTTCTTTTACCTCATAGCTCCACGTTGCCTTATCCATCTCAGTGTCTGTGCGCTAAGCAATAACAAGAGGAAGAAGAAAGAAATACACGCTAAGATAACAACAGCAGCCGTTCGTACTCACGCATCCGCATCCAGCCGTCCAGAGACAAAGATCCGGGGAAAGAGATGTGATGTGAGATACGGGGTCCGCGGAAGCAAAGAAAGTGAAACACGACCGCATCTTCCCTCTGTGTTGGTGTGTGTGTGTGTGTGTGTGTGTGTAAGAGAGAGAGATTCAGATGATACAGGAGAGAGGGGGGGATCAGGCGGTACGGGTCGGCACCGGGGGCGATCCGCCGAGATGAGATAAGCCAGAGGCGGCTGCTATAGAGCCGGTTATTGTGGGCGACTGTCCGCGCTCTGTCCGCGCTTCAGAGGAGTGAGGAGGAGAGGAGGGATCACCCCGATTCATACACCATCTACCAGACCTGAGTGGCTTACACACACTCACACACTCACACACACACACTCTCACAAACACACTGCACCACGGATAATCCGGCTCCAATCTCTCTCTCTCTCTCTCTCTCTCTCTCTCTCTCTCTCTCTCTCTCTCTTTCTCTATTTCTCTCTCTCTCAGGTATCCCAGCTGACCTGCTTGGTTTATTTTGCAGGAATGTTGGACTCACCAGTCTCTAAACTTAGGACAGTTCAAACCAGCCTCCAGTTTAGCTTAATTATGCCAGTTTCATCATCTACCATCTTGACATGTGCAAGATAGGTTGGCTTGAGATCCAACAGAGAGAAAAAGCTGGAGCCTTTGGACTAGAATGGATATTTTTACAGCAGCAAGCAAGGATGCGACCACATTTAGTTATTTCAAGTACAAGAGATCTTAAATCAGAGCTATGCATGTCTTCTTAGTAAAAACAGAGATGGCTATTATCTATAACAGGAGCCTGATTTGACATGAAACGACTGTCTGTGTGAAATGTTCCACTTTTCAGTTTCATAGAGGAATAAAAAAAGTAATTCTTGTTGTTTCATATTTTTCAAAACTCCTATTAGAAAATTTCTGTCTGTCAAGAGTTATACCTCTCATCAAATCAGCTTAGCCATGCTGTTGTTTTAAAAAAACTCCAATAGTGAAATTAACTTCATCAGGTCAATGATCATTCCAAGAAAGGGAAGAACTTCAGACACCAAAATAATACAAAAGTGTAATGGTAAAAATTTACTATTTCCAACTGTGCATTTAAAGCCTATTTTTGTTTAAAAGTGTTTCAGTTTGGTTTGCAATTTCTTTTTTTCCCCAAATCACTTCTGAAAACTCCAAAAAACTGTGAACTTGGTGCACTGTGTGGGTTGTCAGCCTTTGTGAAGACAGATACAGCAGAACAGTAGTGAAGCAAAAACTTGAGTTTATCTGTGGTGATATCTTACAGCTGCTTTGTGTAATGATGTGTAAGAGCCTGTGTGGTGGAGGGTATTTGGTGTTCTTGTGGGGGTGCAGCAGGAGAAAGATGAAGAGAGAGAAGGCAGGTCATGGTGAATGAAATAATGAATAAGCAGGATTAACAGACAGGAGAGAGACTGTAGATAGAACAGAGACCCAAGAGTCCCCTGATGTAATGAACCTGGCGTATAAAGAGAAGAGCAGAGGAGAGTTACAGGAATAGTTCTGGATTTTGTGAGCTATTCCTGCCTTATTAAGTGACATAAATGGGAATCCACTGCCTCATATGACCCTGAGAGAGCCATTCAGGTTGACTCTCTCTCATCTCTCACTAACCTGGATATTTCCTTATTTTATCACCCTTTTGGTGTCAGGTGTGATGCAGAATTCTGCCAAATAATTTGCTAAATGCGAGCCATTCAATGATGGGTCAGTGGTTCCATTGTGATTGTGGAGGGGAATCTGCAATCAGAGAGCTGGTGCTGTTAGAAAAATCAAGAGACAGAGAAATGCTTGTCCTTTGGCAGCCCTGCACCCTGCATGACCTACCTAAAAGTGAATCTTTTAGCGTTACATCTTCCAAGTGTGTATCTGTTCGTTCTGCTGTGCCGTGGCAAGATAAGATGTGGCTAGAAATGGAATGTAGAGGAGAGGAAATTGACAAATATTTCTGTTGCTTGTGCATCAGAGCAAAGTCTTCCAGATGTTTTTATTTGGTAGCAGGGAAGCTGTCAGAAAATCTAACAAAAACATTTTATGGCAGAAGATGGGGTCGTTTCTTTCACCAACAGAAAAACAAACCTCTTGTAAAAAATCATAAACCACTGGCTTAACGTCAAAATGTTACTGACATTTCAGTTAGTTTTCAGTCTGGATGTCAGAGTTTGGATGTTTCAGTTTACTCCATCTTTCCTTTTTTTATTTACTTTACTGCACTGATACAGCTTCTGAGGCACCGAATCATAACAATCTGCCGTCATTTACAACAGAATGATGAGACTGTAGAAATTAAAACTGTGCTCTGATGAATCAGCTGGAATTAACTCTTCTTAGCATTTTATGAATCTTTGGGGACAGCCTCCTCAAACTTCAGGGAAGATGTCCACTGCAGAAATACAGATAAAATCTCCAGTAATCACTTCTCAAGAACGCAGCTCATGAAAACCACTAAAACAGAGAAGCAGAGAAAGAATACAAGCTCAGATAAAAAAGCAGAGGGATTAGGAAAGAGAGTCAAGACAAGAGAAAGAGAATCAGTCAGGCTACTTGAACATC
The DNA here is from genome assembly GCA_029783725.1 of Acanthurus tractus. NCBI lineage: Eukaryota > Metazoa > Chordata > Actinopteri > Acanthuriformes > Acanthuridae > Acanthurus > Acanthurus tractus. The sequence continues at coordinate 13,282,180 of JAQNCA010000027.1, forward strand.
TCTTGTAAAGGCTTTAACTGTGAGGATTAAGCTTAGAAAATTATAAATAATGTGGATAATTCTCCTTAACTGCTGCTGCTCATTTCATTCTCTTGTGTCTGAGTTCTCCATGTCTGTTTCTGTTCCCCTTTGGTTTTCCTGCCCCGTCTAACTAACAATGATAGCATCTGATGAATGGAGACAACACAGTGTCCCTGTTGGGTGGCTATTTACAGAAACAGAAGCAGAAACAGAAACATACACACAAACACACACACAATGACACACACATACACAGAGTCAACAACACCTGCTGCTCCTCTATACAATGTCATTACTTATGGGTCTGCTCTGAGAAGACAGGTGAAGGTGAAAGTCAAATAAAACTGTGACACTGTACTGGTTTCTTATTTGTTTGGATATTTTGCTCCATGTGAAGCAGAAAAGTGTCATTCTTTCTGTTCATTAGTAACAGAGATGCAGATATGCCGCAAAACAAATGTGGAAAATGAATTTAGTCTTAGAAATGTTATGTGAGTCATGTAATGACTGACTGGGCAAGAGTCCTCTCATCTCTGCACAAACACATAGAAACTGCCTGTCTGTTCTTCAGTGCAGTGCAAGCCACACTATCATGTGTGTCCTCCTCAGGTTACCTCCCTTCAACAGATCCCCCTTCTAAACAGGAAAGGAAATAAATAAATTAAAGGTCAGGCTGAATTTTGCCTGTGACAACATCTGTGGTTGCGCTGAGTGTTTTCACCCAGAGAGGAGATGAGGGCTCATCTGTAGGTGTGCAAAGATGACTCATGAGGGAAAAGCAAATGCTCATCTGCCTAATTATATGCACAAGCAGCTCTCACCTCAGTGAATTCAACACTTTTCAGGCCTTTTTTACCTTTAAGGTTAAGGTGGGAAACAAAAGCTAAACACAGTTCTTGATGTGAAACTCGAAAGAAAAGCTGCACATGACCCTTAAAGGTGCAAAAATCCCATATTCTAGGGTACAGTCCTTTGATTTTACACATGAAGTTTAATTAACAGTCATAGTGCTATTTAGCCTGTAAGAAAGTGGTAGAAAGTTTTTAAGAGTAAAAGTTGGCTTCAAACTTAAACTGTTCAACTGAAAACAAATGTTACAAATTTACAGCCTGAGGTTTGATAGAAGTGGGTGTTCTAGGAGGCAGTGAAAGGTTGAATACAGAATCACTTCACCCAGAAAGTGAGATTTGGTGATTATGTACTCACCCCCATGCCAACAGAAAGTCAGATGAAGTTTCTTAGTCCGCAAAGCTTCTCTGGAGCTTTACCATGATATAGCATTGCAGGATTCTCCAAAACAGCTGAAGAAGTTGGAGATACATTTTCAATCAAAAAAGCAACTGAAAAAAAGGACTCCATATAGCTTCACCAAAAAAATCTAAATTTAGGTAAGTCCCAAGATCCCAAATGATTAATAAGAAATAATAATCTGAAATATTCTCTGTAGTCGCTAAGCTAAATGCATCAGAGCTTATTGCATCTTGCTAGTGTGACAGTACTGTTTTTGACAGGATGTTATTAGTTTGTGGAGTATTACCATACCTCTCTGTTGAGTTGACACCATCTTTGTATGTTTACTTTGTTTGCTATCAGTCTGTCTGAGGTGTTGACTGAACCCGCTGCATTGATTTTATCTATAAAGGCATCAATAATAACAGGAAGCTAAGCTTTCTAACAATGCTACACATGATTATGTACAGGAGTCACTTGACATAAACATAAATACAGTATTTCTATGAGAGACTCTTGTGTAAGATTACGAGAAATATAAAATCCAGATTTGATCCTATTTTTTTACAACCCTGACCCTCACTTGCATCCTTTGAGACAAATGGTCATTGAGAGTTACATTTCAAAACGACAAAACAAATCAAAACTGTAAAAAAAAATTAAATAAGCAATTTAAAAAGTTGCAATTAATATAAAAAGGAAATTAAAACGAGAAATAAAAACTAAATTGTGCAGCATTCTTAAATTAAAGAAAAGTTGTCTTTAATTGATTTTTCAAATAGGCCCATTGAACTTTGTAAAGAGGCATTTCTAAGTTTATTGTCAAACCTCCATATAACCTCCACCTTCAACTCACTAGTTGTTATAAAATAGCTGTCAGAGAACTCAGAATCTAAAAATATCTTCTTGGTTTCTGTTTCTTGCATAATTTACTGATAATGTACTTCAAAAGACAGCTGCTCCGTTCAGATTGATTTGAATTATTGTGTGCAGCTTTACTGAGAAAGAGCACTATCTTCCGTACTGCACCACCTGATATCATGTGTTAACACTTGACATACTGCACCGTGAGGGGAAGTCGAGAAAAACAAGTGCACAGAACAAAAAACAGACGGGCCGTCTTGGGAGGAGATAGAGATGCAAATACACGTCACATGTAAAATAGAGGCAGGTAGAAAGAGACGCATGACAAGAGAGAAAAGGTGAGCTGATAAAACAGACATGAGCACACAGAAAAAAACAGACAGAGTAGTAAAAGAGGGACAGGAGAAACAGTTTGAGAAAGGAGGGAGGAGAACTGGTCTCGGAGCCGACAAGGTTATCTCCCCATACGTGCGCCAACAGTTCTCTCTGAAAAGGACCGGCCTGTCTAAATGTCAACAGAGCCTGGAGCAGAGAGGATATGCCCTGAATAAGATATGCAGTCAAGAGATATGAGAGGGACACAGACTGGAGACAGGGCAGTGAGGTCATTTACATCAGCTGAGTGCACAGAGAGAGAGAGAGAGAGAGAGAGAGAGATGTTCATCACAGTAAGAGCTGTCAGTTTAAACTCAAATATAGGTCAGAATGACAGAAAAAAAGTTTTGTCAACACCAAGTGGATAAATAATTGTTTTTGAAGGATTTCAGGGTGTCACTCTAAGCTCTAAAGCTTCTGAAAATCATATTAAAATTGCTGTTGACAGTGTATTCAAACATATATGTCCTTTATTAAAACATGATATTTACTAATAACAAAAAAAAGACTTATATATCCCCTACCTCCCTTATAGAGAGTGTACACTATGTGTTTTGGGGCCCCTTCACCAAAAAAACCCCCACTGTTGGTTCTCTCTCACCACCTGCAGGATTTTCTATGTTACTGCACATAAAAGTATAACAGCAGAAAATGTGATTATTCATGATAAAGTGTTGCAGTTGATGGTAATGGATGTGTTTATTACAGGGATTAATTGTGGAAAAAGGGGAGAAAATGTACTTGATTAATGGCTGATTTGAATTTTTATATATATAAAAAAAATTATTTGAGGTTTTATGATACCAGTGGTTGAAATCAGTTTTATCTGTAGCCTCATCATCCTTTAATCTGTGCTTCATGATTACTTGACATGAATTTATATATTTATTTATCGTTTTGAACAATGACAAGGTTTATGTAAGATGAGCACCTCTATCTTCTGTGTGTGCAGCAAGGAGGGCCTCTTTATCTGCAGAGTCAGGAGGTAAGAGAGGGAGAGATAACCACCATGCGTCATGTTTAATGTAATGCTCCGAATGTAAAAACGCTCCAACACTTGTCTCCTGGTTATCTATGCTTTTCGTAAAATTATAAACTCTTAAAAACACAAGAGGAAGAGGGAGGCACACAATAAGATACAACTGAACTGAACTCCAAAGTATTGGGAAAAATTCACCTGTTTAATTTAGAAACATCATAAACACAACAAAGTCGAACTATATAGAACCTTATTTAATTCAGTTAACTGACCGTAACATTTTCTATATGTTTATATACCTACATAAGACAATAAACCCCTATCCTTGTGCTCACAATCACAGAAAGCTTAAAATACAATTCTGAGTACTTCATTATGTTACATTCAAAAGAATAAAGTTCTTAAAAGGAATATCTACATGCTGCAGCAGAAAAGGCTGAAAAAGCTCAGCAGGATTTACAAGTAGAGGCCTGATGATCCGACATAGTTTTCTTTTCTCCCACCTTTTCTCCCCTGTGATGTGGTTGCAGCTGCATTTGGTTTACAGTCAGCTTTTGAAACAAATTTAAAAGATGTTTTGGAGGGCTAAGGCCTTCCGCGAGGAAAATTATTTATGGGATTTATATTAATTTCTTTTGAAATGGCATGTTGGTCTATTGCTCAGTGTATCTGATCCCAAAGCCATAGATTCGCTAAGACTGCACAGAAACCTTGCTCAACAGCTTGGAAACTTGATCATTAAAATCTCTAAAGAGTGAAACTTGGGCAGTAACTGAATTGAAAGCCAAAGTCCACATTCAGCAACATGATTTAGCCAATCAGAGAATGATTTATGTTGATTTAACCTATGGCGGTATAATCAGGTATGATCTCATTCAGCCTGAGGCATGTTTTTTTTTTTTTTTTATGTGTACACCTGTGTTTACATCTACGACATTGTTTACATAAACATTAGCATTTGTTCAGTGATCGGCCTGGATGCTTCCATGCACTGCTGAGTATTTGGTCAGCAATCCTAGTCAAGCAAAATGAAGAGGTGGTAGGCGGTTGCAGAAGGCAGATCAGGCATAGAGAGGCTGGTAGCCGCTCCTCCTGCCGCCAGACTTACAGGTGATCACACACACACTCAGCATCCCAAAGAACTGCAACAGGAAAGACAAAGTTAATCAGACAAAAGCTCTTAAAATTCATTTTCTCAAACCGGCTCAAATACTTTAATTTCTTATCAAATAAGCTTTTTTTTTTTTGCATCTGTCATTTTTTAAACCGTCTCTCGTTCTCTCTGGGAGAATAAGGAAGTAGTCTACAGGACACTTAGATCATCGGGATATTTTTTCCCTTGTAAGAAAGCTCACTTTGACACACTTAACTGAATCAGTAAAGTGCATAAGTGCTGAAACGGCTGTCAGGATCCCGCAGTGATCCTTCTCTTTCTAAGACGTAGATCTCAACAGAGCTACCATTGTGCCTCTACATAAGCAGATCTGAAGACAAGTAATCTTCCATTAAGTCATTTTCAGGGCCAGCCCCCTCCCCCCTTCTTGACAGGCCCTCACATATCACACAAGTAGTGCTACGCTGGGAAAATGATGCAGCTGAGAGGTTCATCATAGAGGAGTATGGATGGGAATTAATACGCAGCTGATTCAAAGCTTTTAAACTGTGTGTGTGATTGTCTTTACCTTGATGATGGCGAAGCCCAGAATGACCAGCATGGCATAAGTCAACACACCCTGCAGGAAGGCATCCAGCTTGGGCTCACAACCCTAAAATACATGCACACAAATACAGTTAGTGCTCATAATGTAGATGCACATCTGAAACATCTGCTCTTGCTTCATTTCCTCAGAGGTGAGTTGTCTCAAAAGACTCCATGTGCAGATAATCTAAGTGTTGCAGTCTTCTCTAAGTTGCACTTTGAAAAGCAGTCAGAAGGACTTACAAATTAATAAAAGCTTTTATATTAAAAAGAGCAAAGTTTGCCTCGTATGATTTACCTCTGGGTGAAGCAGGTCTGGTTGATCCAGTCTGCCGGTGCACTGTGTGTCGGTCAAATTTCTACAGCAGGACCGAGGCACTGTGTTGTTGTGGCTGGTGTACCAGGTGGTGTTGGTCCAGCTGGAGGAGTTTCTGACACCGCAGCACATCATCTGCAGGTACAAAGATACAACAGACAGGACTAAAAAAAAGAATCCAAGAGGAGTTCAAAGAATGCATGGTAGCGAATTATTAATAAGTAAGAGTGAAACAGAGGGAAAAAGAAAGAGTGTTGCCATATCATCAGCAAATCAGGGTCACGCTACGTAGGTTAGTCAGAGATGCATGAAGTTTTATTTTTTGACCTGTACTATACTTCAATCCACCTGCTTTTTAGACCTCAGTGAGCAATTTACCGCATCGCCAAGAATGAGTTTCGACGGATGCAGAGGCGTAAAACTGGTGCATTTAGAGCATGTAGGTGGAGAGCCAAGCAGCTAATAATGGACATTATTTAGATTTGATTACACTGTTAAAGATTTTTGTCTAAAGTTAACTTTATTCTGCAAATGTCAGGATGTATTTGACCATATACGTCAACCAATTGCAAAACTAATTTGTAGGACGATGCACATATTTTTTCAAGAACATATTGAAGAAGAGAATAATTTGCTTTGGAAATGTTACTAAATATTAACCTGACAGGTTGAGTGTCAGAAAGAAAGAACACATTTAAATCAAACTAACATCAGTTCAATCAGCTGTACTTATGATCAGATTCTCTCTACATCTGGTAAATATACAAATGAAAAACCCATCAACAAAACACAAAGAGTGCTATGTTTTTCAGATGGCTTCTTTGTTTTAAGGCAAAGCAGAGTTGGACAGACTGAGGAGAAAATAGAAAGTACAAGAGAAGGAAATGAAAATGAGCAGGTGAGAGAGAATGCAAGCAAAGCAAAGGATGTGGAGGAGAATGAAAGTACAAGTGAGGAGACACGGCTATTTATGATTTTTAGAACTAACACAAACCTCTTTCTGCAGGAAGTCCACAGCTGAAGTCTGAGGGTCATTCCCATCATACTTTAAGAAGACCTCAGTCATCGAGTGCTCCAGATTCCCACTTATCTGGAGAGACAAACAAAAAACATAATGGTGAAAGCCATCAAATACAGTCATATCCCTAATACAAATCAGTAGAAAACACTGTATGACAGAGATCACGTGTGTGACTCACCTTGCCCTGGTAGATGAAGCTGAATACCAAAGCAGCCACTTCAGCCGCAAAGATCAGCATGATGATCAGAAAGAACTGGAGAGGACAGCAAAGGAGAAGTGAGATACCGAGAAGTGCAAAAGAAAGAAATGCCAAAATAAAACACAAGATAAACAAAAAGGAAACATCATCTGTGACAGAGGACGACTGAAGCACAAATCATGGACTGCGCCTCCTCTCTCACGACACACACACAAATATACACGTACAAAGCTGAGGCCAACTGTAGACTCCCGGATAGTGGCACAGCATCCCACCAGGCCAAAAATGAACATGACCACGCTGACGCCAATGATGATCGCCGCTGGGATCAATGTGTATTTGTCCTGGACGAAGCTTTCAAAGGAGTTATAGCTCCTGATCACATAGGCACCGACATAGGCCAACGCCGCCCCTGCAGCCTGTACAGAGGAGAAAACATTTCACATGTTAGACATCAAAATGTTAACTTCTGTCAAGTTTGCACTGGCTTATAGTAATTAATATTCAAATTTTATTTAGTAAAGAGTTAAGAATTTATGTCATTAAAACCTAACTTAAAGACATGATTGTATGTTTCATGAATTTGTTTTTATGAACAATTATGAACAGACATTTTAATATGTTGATATTTTTGAATAGTCAGTCTACAGAAATTGCTTTGTACAGAGTTAAACACTCTCTAAAAAGTTCCTGCTCTTGTTATTTAAGCATGTGCCAAAAGTGACACTAACATCACATCATGAAATACAAACTTTTTAAAGCTTCAGAACACTTAGACTTTGCATTAAACAAACAACTTTGTGAAACAAACACAGCATGAAACAAGGGATTTGCCATGTGATCTGTTTTTGTCCCTCTCTGCTCCAGCTTAATAAGTACATTTTTAGACTTTAAACTGATTTTGTTTTTATCCTTCCATTCAGTCATTGAGTGATATAAGACTTGACAGTGAGTTTAGTCTTTACTAAGTTAAAAAAAAAAGGGGGGGGTGCTTGATATTTATTGGCTAAGCACAAAGTAATTGCTGATTAGCATCACATGTAAAATATCAACATATCTTTCAATAAATTCATATCATTGGTTATTAATTGTTAATTTTTTTTATAGAGTTGATAATGTCTGTAATTTTGATAATGTCCATTAACAGTCAATCTGGTTTTATCGACTGAATGAGTGCAGCAGCTACACATTGCATGGCAGGTGGTGGCATGAACCTTTGAGGATGACCTGTGCCCACGAATAAACACAAAGGAGAGAAAGAGGAGCAAATGCAGAATGTTGTGATCATGACGTGAAACTGCTGCATCTGTGTATAGAAAAACATCGCTGGCAAGAGAGTCAAATGTGTTGTAGCCAGCTCAGATGTTTTTTTTTACAGTTTAATGTTCTTTAATGCTCTGAGAGGAGGGAAAACAGTGAATCATGTTAGATTTGACTAAGTCAGAACTCTAAAATATCAAAACTTCTATCATTTTCTTTACATCTTGATGTTTCTTAGGTGTGCAGAAGCTACAAGTTTTCAACTCTTTGCGAAATTATGTTGTTTATCTTATGGTATCAGCCATGAGATGCAGGTAGCCATCAGTTATCGATATCAGCTAAAAAAGTCTATCCTGCAAATCACTGACAGGAGAGATGGTGACACAGTAGTCTAGCAACAGCCATGCATGCCATCAATAATGGTTGAAACACTGTTAGATAAAGACAAAAGAGACGTGTTCTACTTTTATAATCTGCTGTGATCTCATGTGAAGACAACAGGCTCAGAAGTTTGGTGCACTTTATTACTTTTTGAGACACAGACAGCGCAAATCAATAACATTTTTGAAATGACAGAGTTAGCCAGGGCGGCTAGTTTTCATCTGGAGTCCCTGAACTGACGTTACAAAGAAAGTAAGGTACTTAAGGTCACTGACAGTCTGTCAGGCTCGAGTCAGATGAGGGTTCGGCCCTAAGTCATACTGTCATTATGACTTTTCTAAAAGCCGTGCTCCAATAAACAGCTTGCAATCATAAGACCATGCATATCGGCCAATTTTGTGTGCACACAGTACAGACAAGGATCACACTGATAAAAAAAAAACTAGAGTTTAGAAGGTCACACTAAGAGAGACTTAAATCACAGGGACAACTGTTATGAAAAGACAATATCTCTAAAGCTGTGATGTCATTATCCGCCCTCGTGACTTCCCTTTGCCCTTTGAGACTCACTGACCTGATCTAACCTCCAGTGCGTGATAACAGAGGCCCAGTGGTGTAGAAAAAAAGAGCAAAAAGCAAAAACAATTGCTAAGTGATGGCAGCTACATAGATGATGTTTCAGAATCTTAACAGCAAAATAGTTTCAACCTAAAGACTCTTTGTATTCTCAGAATATAAGAACAGAAAATATGTGATCAGCTGAATGCTCCCGTCCATGACAGACAGAAAACTTGTGGGGAAAAAACAACAATGCCACTATTTACTTTAAAAAAATCCCCCTTTATGTCCGTCTGCCCCTTAGTGTCAGTTTCAGTTTTACTTCCCCTCTGATAAAGACAGTTATTGTGCTCTTTGTCCATATGTGAGCATGTGTGTGTTTTGTGAAGCCTTACGATCATTCATCCTCCACTTCAGCCCCATGACTCACTTCCCTTAATCACTCCACAGTCACGGGATCCCTGTGGGGTTGTTACTCCCGCCTGCTCCCCATCTCTCACCCCTAATCTTTCCAGAAAGTCTGATCTTGTGCCTAAGAAGCAGCACAAAGAGGCTTACACAACGTATAGCTCCCATTCGAGGTGTCACTTCTCTGGAATGTGAGAAACCTCTAAAGCCATGTTTCTTGATCTGTGGGGCAGATTTTAGTAGCCCCCCACATGAGAAACCCAGCGGCTCTGTATCTCAAACCAGGACCGAGGAGGCAGACATATTGTAAAAGTTTTGTAACCTGAGAGACAGAGCAGCCATGAAGCTTCTGCTCATGTGCTGCCAAACATTCAGAACACATATAACCTTTTACATTTTTGATTTCACCTTCAAAATCACCAAAAACCTTATATATAACGATCAGATACTTAATCAGACTAACTGACTTCGACTGATTTTATTGCACCACCATCACATCCAATAAAAATATGGTAATTAAGCGTATCTTTTTTCCTCAAATTCCCTCTCTTTAGAAAATCGGATAACTTTAGAACTTTAAATTAACTCATTTGGGTTTGTCTAGAGTTTATTTGTTTAGAATTATTTTATAGATACTGACATATTGTTGGGCAAGGCAGAGATTAAAAGGGGAATTTTTATAACTGAATTACAACTTCTTCTTTTGCTAATTATGAACGTTGCTCTATGGCAAAGCTGGTGTTAATCTGTATCACAACGTGAACTTCCTCAAAGTGTGAACCAGCCCTGTTCCTCAATGTCTCTGAGAGGCTAAAAAATTCGGGAAATTCACGATGAACAAGAAGAGGAACAGAAGGGACATATTTCTCCTTTAATCTAACAAAATCTAACAGCTGTTTGAGACACTTAGCTTGACAAATCAGATACAAAAATCAAACAAAGGGGCTCCTTTTTATGTTTTCATCCATGGATCCAACTTGTTTCAATTAGCTTGACAAGCAACATAATTGAGTGGCACCCGTTGGAGGAAACGGGACAAAATCCAGATGTGTGTGATGTTATGAGACGTTTGTATTACAAGTTATGCCATTTAATTTTCACTGCTTTGCAACAAGAGACCTGTGTTGTAGTTGAGCAGGTTTTTGTCATATGATAGAGATTAGCTGTCACATACGTTGACATGTTTTGTGTAAGGTGAAGCTGTTTAGCAAGCAGGATGGAATTTTGTTGACTGTATGGGAATTAAAAGTCACTGAGTGAGTCATTTACCTATTGGAGATGAAAAAAATCACAAACATTCAAGTGGAAAGAGGCATAATACTTAAATGGAAAGAAGATGAAGATATGTAAGTACAAAAGAGGATGTGTTGACATTTGAATTAAAAATAACCTTGCCTGTGTTTTCCCTTGCAAATAAACCCACTCACACACAGGCCAGTTCTCTCACAGGAGGCCTAATCAAATTGAACAGTCATCAGCCGAGACACGCAGAAATGTTTACTCTGCTCATTCAAAGCCTGTTTTCCTGAGAAAAAGAACTGACAATTGCTTGCTTGATATAAGCTGTGATGCAACTTCGGATGAGTCAAAGTTCAAACTGACTCACTAACAAAATGTTACAGCTAAAATCCGGTAAATCAGTGTTCCCCTCAACTGAAACGGGCCCCAGCTCCCATTACTGAGAAATGTCACTCATAGCCCTCCTGGCTCTGAGTAACACCTGCCTTCTTAAGAATAAACAGAGCACATTTGAGGGACGTGAAAGTATAGTGGGAATGAGGAAGTACAGTGGAGCGATGGCGACGGTGCAGGTCAGAAAACTGGGGCAGGCGGTCAGGTTGTTTATTAAGCCACACCTGGTTTAAAAATACAGCTTACAGACTACAGTTTTTGTTTTTTTCCCCAAAAAATAGCGAGGATTCACTGAAAAAAAGGCAGAGCTGCGCGGTGACGCCATCCCAGAGAGCCTACAATTAGAAATCAAATCTCTGCAGGTGGAAACAAATAACACCGCGACTTACCCAAAATACCAAGCTGAGGAAGAGGAGGATGGTCTTGGACGTTAAAATCCCGCAGTCCATGTTGTCTGAGGGAGCTGCTGAACAGATTGAAGGAGGACTGTGAAGGTGCCGCGGTCCGGTTTTTATCTCTGGGAGCGCCGAGCTGCTGTCTGCCTGTCCGTCCGTATGTTCCTGCTGCCGCTGCCTTGGTCACAAGTTTTCTGAATCAGCCTGCCTGCAGTGGCTGTGATCACACGGTCACATGCTTCTGGGTGGAGAGAGATGAAACCTCACAGAGCAGGTTTCTTCACACAGCCTTTCAGCTCCTCTCACCCTCTCCTGCTGGGAGGCTACATCGCAACACACACCCAGACCAAAAAAAAAAAAAAAAAAATTGGATGATAATCGCGATCGCAATCTGCATAAAATCTTAAACGAACTATTTGAATTTTTTTTTTTTTAAATTTGATATTTTAGCACTTTGACGCACATTAAATGTGGCTAAACATGTTTAATACTGAGCAATAATTACACCATAATATTTAATTTAAGTTGCTTTCTAAATGATCTCAAATGCTTCCATAAATGTTTAAACCGAGAATACACAGTAATTTTTATTCAAGTTAATGTTCTGAGTCGAGTCAGAGAATAAGGAAGACAGTGGGCAAACTTGAATAAACGTAACGTAAGTAAACTAAGTAAACTATTACGTTACCTCGTTACTTTATTTCCACCCGAGTCAGTCATGCAGATTTTCACCAGCAAAGGTGGCTGTTTAACAATAAAATAAACCAATTTCTTGATGCAACGCTGTTTTAGAAATACATCAAACTAGATCTTCTATGTTTATTGTTTTTAAAAGAGCGACATCTAGCAACAGAAATGACACATTGTCCGTTTAAGTTTACATAGTGGATATATATATAGTGTATCCACTATGTGTAGTGGATATATATATCCACATAGTGGATATATATATCCACATAGTGGATATTTTCTTGGTCATTTTTTAAAAGATAGAATTGCACAACTCTATAGTTTAATAATTTTATGAATCTAAATTTGATCTTTTTAGCCTACTGTTATTAAGTTATTAAAATAAAC
>JAQNCA010000027.1:13334079-13351422 GCA_029783725.1 Acanthurus tractus
TTACGCTCATTTTTTTTCATTTTATGGCAGGTCGTAACCAATGAAAAGGTACATTACTGCCACCTATAATGAAAAAATACGGAAAGAAACAAGTGATTATTAACATGAAATCAGTATTTTATTTTTAAATATCACATTACCATCAGAACCCAAAGCCCAAAAACTGAAAGGTCTAAATTTATATCATTGTGCTTTGAGAAACTGGCAGAACACCCATGTTGTCACATAGTTGGAGATTTACTGCATACATAAAAGCATCATCGTTACTGATTTGAACCTGCACAGAAACTAAAAACAAATTGACTGATCTAAATAAAGTAGCATAGTTTCCTTATTAGTTTACAGAAAGCTGTTAAAAAGATAAGCAGAGTATGAATACATATGTTACATGTTACACATTAAATCTACAGGTGAAGGGTGAAGTGGTGCAGGAACTGCGTGATAAGTTCTGATACATGTTTGTTTCTGCTGAAGAAGAAACCTGTCACTCATACAAATCACTGTAACTGACAAAGTCAAGCTGACCTTCATTCTCTAACTGTCAAGCATGCAGGGGGGAGTATTTTATGCAGCTGCAATTAACGTTTTTGTTACTTTAACTGGTTTCATTTTTATACCTTTACACTTTGAGAAACAAATTTATAACGCAATGTAAGTCAGACTAAGTTTACGTTAACTCATGATGATGTACACATACCAACATAACGACAGATTTTCAGTGTATGTTTTTTAACTCTTACGTGACCATAAATTCTTTGCATACGATCAACTTTTTCTATACTCTAGGTAATTGGACAAACCTACTCAGACTAGTGCTTGATCAACCAATACACATGATTGCTGTTTTGGTGCAAAAACTTCAACTACTGTATATGAAGCAATTTACCAAATAGAGCTGGGAGAACCAGCAAACCATCTTTTGGATACCTCCATAATTTGCAAACCTCCATACTGATATCACAACACACTTGAATTGTCTGCAATGTCTGCTGTCAGACAACTTACACGTTTGACTTCTTTTGTGCTGCTTTTTGTTTAGTCATCATTCATGCAACCTCTCACTCTGCAGGAAAAGAGAAACAGCAGCGGGGGAGAATTCCCATGTTGCTGGAGGTGATGCTGGGGAGCAGCCGAGACAACCCACCAATCACAGAGAGACAATGACTGATCCTCCTGGCTGCCTTACAGAACATCAGTCAAACTAAGCTTTGTTAGTGCTGCATTCCTCTGTATTGTCCTCCTGTTTGCAAACCCTTAATCACTTTTAATTTCATCTAGATAATTAAAGTGATGCCTTAAATTTATTTCATGCATTCAGATTTTAATGCTGTTCATTGCTCATTTATCATGATAGCTATTATCATGATATGTTTGAGATGATCGAGGATTACTATTGTTATTTACAGTAATGCTCAAAGAAAAAAGTTTGCATTATCCTTCAAGTGTGGTGAAAACTATAAGTTTGCCTTAGTTTTTAATTCTTTACTATAGCATTGGGAATCAGTGACTCCACCTAACTTTGCTGGGTCTGTCAAATTATCACTGTGTTTTAATTAAACAGAAGGAGACATGCAGAAAGACAGGGGGACAAAGACTGATCCCCAGGCCGCCGTGCAGAACGTTGTTCCACCACAGCTTTGTTGGCACTGCATGCCTTTGCATTGTCCGCCTGTCTAAGACTGCTTGAATCAAATGATGTCAGTTATGTCTCAGTCATTAGGACATTTAATATTGTGAGTTTTCACATTGTATTATTCTACTTGGTAGAGGAATTAAGTGATTAGGAAAATTTTATAATTACTAGCACCAAGCAGTCAGCGTCTCACTGTAACTGTATGACTTGGTGTGATACTGACATGAGTGTCATATCTGACAAACATGAAGTCACAAGCCACATTAGTTTGTATCCATGGACTGTAACAAAATTCAATGTGTTTTGAGAGAGTTTAAATCAAAATTGAAGGCACAAGAAAAATAGCAGACATATAACACAAATCTCACAGCCTTATATGAGGTTCAGTGTACCTTTTACTGCAGTTGTTCACCAATGTCAAATGACAGTTATTCAAGTAGTCTTATTTTTGTAGTTTTATCCCCCCCCCCTTCACATCACTGAAAGCTCCTCCAGATTGGAAGATAAAATGTTTAGGAGGTCAGCTCCCGTCTTAATATTGCTGCATATTCCACCTACAAAATGCCGAAAAACATGCTTGAGAGGTGAAGCAAAGTTTTGAACTCAGTGACAAAGTTACCTCAGTAAAGAGGGAAGAGAAAAGAGGCTGGACAGGAAATGAATAAAAAACTCACTTAGCTTTCTTTTAGAAGGCAGACTAGATGAGACAACTGTGACTTTGTGTGTGTGTGTGAGTCCTGGTCTCTATTCTGTGAATTGACAGGAAGGTTGAGACGGCTGAGATGGGGATGTCAGCACAGGACCAGAACCCTGCTGGTGGACAACAGTTGGGGGTCCGTCTCCTCTGCGTCTCCCCTGGGACGCCTCTGCATTTAAATGTGTGCATTTGATAAGGCGTGTACATGAGTGTGCGAGCATTTTGACTTATGTGTGTACATCATAAATATGTGCGTGTCCCTGTGAATGTTAGAGGCCAGTGTCTGGGCCTTTTTCTGGGGGGGAGGGAGGTTAGCATGGTGACAGCCTCAGCTGTGTTGAATTGTGGGAGAAAAAGAGCTGACGCGACGGGAGTTGATGTCTGACATGACCCCTCTCAGCAGGCGCACCGCAGGGAGCTGGGAGCTGCCGCTGACTGAGTGTGTTTGTGTGTCTGCGTGTGTGTATAAGTGGGAAACTGAAGGAGAGAGATGGAGTTAGAAAGTGAGTGAAAAACAAGAGCAGAAAAATAACTTTTCTTTCATTTTACTGGAACTCTTTCCGCCATGAATTGTGTGTCATTGACTTTCACTGCAGATTCACTCTCTCTGGGAAACGTCACTTTTGATGGACATGACACTGGACTTTTGCTGTGTAATCCAATCTTCTCCAGCCCTTTCCTACCTCCGCCTCCTATTTTCTCTTCCTCCATATCATATAGCTCTTCTTGACCTTCTCACTCTTTGTTGGTGTCCCCGTGCTCCCTCCTTCCCTCTCTTTCTCCATTCCTCAGTCACTCCTAGAGCTGCATTCAGGTTGGTAAAGTGATCTACACGGTGCTATGCCGCTACTTGTAGCACTTTTCATTCTTTTTTTACCCCTTTATGCTCTTTATTGTTACATTTCTTGACTCATCTCTGCTTGCATCATCCCTCTTTTCTTTCAATCCTTATCCCTTTCCATATCCCCAGTCCAATAAGCACACATAGAAACACACACACCTAGATCCCTTTCTATTCACCATCTCTCCTCTCTAGGTCCACTGCTTTGCCATCAGACTCTGATAAGTGCCCACAAAGCCCCCACTGTCTAGTGTGACCCTCTTTTCTTCCCCCATCCCCTCTCCCTCCTTCTCTCCCCGTCCCGGAGCAGTCAAGCGTGAGGTAAAGAGTAGGGGTGGGTTATCTTCTGCATACACCCCAACTTGTTTTACTTTTACCCTTCTTCTCTCCTGTCTTTCTTCCTTTCATACTTTTTATTGCCAGTTTATTTTTCTGAGGTCATACTCTTATAGAAACTTTCTATCATTTTACGTTTCCTTCCCTCTCTACTCTTCTACTAAATTCCCCTCATTTGCAGGGAGACTTTGTCCCCCATGCTCTGATAATGAATGCTGAGACTTTTAATGTGGGACAATGAGAAAGATCTAAAAGGTTAGCTAGCCCTTCTATCTTGCAGATTTCCCACTTTTGGTACTCTAACTGTGAATAAAAGTGCTTTTAGTTCCTAATATTGCCTGTTTTATATAGTAGGTTGTAGTCGAACATGAACTTGCAAGAGAGATAATGATCTTTTGCTCATGGCAGACATAGTCCACATTAACCAAATAAAACACATCAAGACTAAATAAAGCACTGCATCCCCTCTTTGATTTTGATGCAGATTTGTAAAGCAAAAGAGTCATCAAAAAGCAAAAGTAACATCTTCTACAATGTGTTACTTTTTACAATGTGTTACAATGTGACATGGCAGATTTCTCTAAGAAACACGTGAGAATAAACCCTGATTCTTTACTCTGCAAAGTTCTGCAATTTGAAAAGCCTTCAAAATAATGAATATGTTACTCAAATTAGACTTCCTAGATCCTAATTATGTACAGGAAAATTTTTATATACGTAAAAACGTTTTTATTCCATTTTTCACTAAAAAACTAGCAGTTAAAAACTGGTAATGTTTCTACTGTAGCCTATCTTTTGTAGAGTATGTATAAAAGCCTCACTACCTCTTACAATCATCATAACCTTAGTTAAAATAAACTAGTTGTTTACACTTATTGAGTTGTTTGTGTACATGTAGAGATGCTCTCTGGGTCCATGTCAAAGTCTTTCCTTGTTAGTCTTCCTCCCGCCTATCCACTCCTGTCAATCAGCAGGCTAGTCAGTCAGTCAGTCAGTCTGGCAACCATCACTGTGAAAGTCTGAGTAGTACTAATGGGTCTTATTACCTGACTGCTTACCCTGCTTTCGTTCTCTCTCTCTTTTATCTCTGTTACTTTAAGTATGAAAAGAATAACCCTAATGGTGCCTGTTTGCCACTCCACTGCACCCCCTTATCCTCCCATGGCTTTATCATTGCTGATCAGTGTAGCTGGAGATAAGTCTCTGTGTGAGGGTGCAGTATCCTCTTCCTTGAGCTTTTATCAGTCCTGATCAGTGTACTTGCAGCTCTCTGTTAGAGACCCCGCCTGAGAAAGGTCATGTTTTCATTCGCCCCAATCGGCTCATTGACGGATAAGACAATTTGTCAGGTGGAAATCAGAGAGGCCTTTTCTTGGTCTTCTGGGTGAGTCAGATGGAGGAAGAAGGTCAAGACGTGGAGACTGGGAAGAGTTAAAACATGAAGAAAAGAGGTGTAGCATGTAGAGAGAAAGGCAGATGTTTTTATTGCTGCGGAAACTAAATATTCATGTCTAAGGTTGAAGACGTAATTTTAGCTGCCAGCTGCCTAATTATTTTTTTGCAAACCTTCCTCCTCAAACAGAAAACACTAACAGAAAATATCAGACTCTTTACTCGGCTCTGTGCTTGAGGACTGTTAGCATCATCTAATGTAACATCCACACCTTCTCACTCTAGATGGGATAAACAGTGGACTGCATCTGTATAAACATTTGTCCAGTTGCTTTGAGTGAGCAAACGGATTAGCTTGTTACATGTGATATAGCAACTGCAACCAGGTTTTCCTCTATTTAAAAGATCTTTAACAACCTTTAAAGCATTTATAAAAAGTTTTTTTTCTTTTGCAAGACCAGAAACTTTCCCAGGTAGTTGCTGGCACTTTTAAACACAGACACCTTAAGGATGATAATCAGAATGGATATTTAACTAACACTGTTTTATAGAGCCAACACATTATTATTGATATCACTGCTTTTCTAAGAGATAACTGTCTTACTCTGCTCCGATTGGCTCACTCTGGTAATCTGATCTCGATGCACTTACAAAAATATTTCAGTAAAAAGCATTTAGTTGCACATTTTGTTTGCATGTGTGTTACATACATCTGACACATTACATCCAATTCTAACAAAACAAACCAAAAATGGCACAAAACTAAAACTATATATATATAACACCTAAAAGTAAACCAAAACTAGCAACTAGCAAATGCACTCTGAAAATCACCTAAAACTCGTAAAACCAAAACCTGACCCTGAGTCATAAGCCACAGTGAGAACAGACTGTTGACTCAGGCAAAAAACCACAGCACAACACAGGACAGAATCAATACCTCACTCTGACTGAGACCTTCTCTGTCTGATCTATAGGTCTATAGATCTATAGACCTATGATGTCTGTCATTGTCATCTTTTTCTAGTGTCTATTCTAGATAAGACAAAGCAACATAAGTAAAGTCACTGCATTGCTCTCTGAGCTTCTGATGCTTTCAGTGAGAAGTAAAACAAAACCAATGCAGCATGTGAAAGAAACTGTTACTTTACCGGCGGTTACTTCTGGACCTTCTCATCAGTATTCACTCCCTCTCCCTCAGGCTTCCCACACTGACCCTCAATAATCTAATCACCTCCTCTGCAGACCCACACAAAGCCTCCAACAGTCCAGCCACAGCCCCTTAATCGACATGTTATTGCCTACAATCGCATTTACAGCACAGAGGCAAATCTGCGCAGATGTGATTGTGCCGGCTGCTAATCCAATAATGCCCGGCTCGCTTTTCTTTTACTCGGCATCTTTCATCTTCAAAAACAAGGTGACAGTGTTTTAATTTTCATTCTCAAGTTACTCTCCATCAATTTAGCTCACAGTGTATAGCGGAGTTTATGGAGGGAGACACAAGGAGGTGCTGGTTATTGTACAAGCTTTTATTTCTCTCCGGTGGGAAAATGAAGAACAGAATTTTTGGTTTAGATGTGATTAAAACAGGAGCTTTCTGTTATTGTTTATTCACAGTGGCCGTGTCAATTGGATCATACTGGTAAGATTTGTTCAAGCCTGGCAGTTTGGTGCTGATTGTTTGGATTTGATAATTGTTGTCGGTCAGTGGGGTCAGTGCACAATAAATGTTTTTCAGAGGGAAAAGACCCTGCTACTGTTGTGAGGAGAAGATAAATGGCTTTTGTACTTTAGGGAATGACACAGAGAAATAAACACAGTAAATAATATTAAAGCTATATTGAGAAAAGCTATAAAAACAAAACATAAGACTTTTTATTTTAAAGAAGAAATACATCGCAAACCACGCATGAAGTGCCTCCTGGACACTGTAGGGAAAAGGTCTTCATCTGCTTCTTTCACTCAAAATAATGTCTCTAGGCTGGTACAAATTAAATTTAGTGACAACATGATATATGATCAAATGGACATGTTTTATGAAATGTAAATTTGGATCTCTGTACAAGAATTTTTGCAAACTAAAGAAACTTGTTAACCTGAGAGAACTTTTTGATTTGATATTTTACTGATATTCAGGAATCTCTCATCATTGCTAACCAGTAATTGCAACATTGTTACCATCATGGATTTAAGAGGAGATTTTAATAGTGTCTGGCGTCGGGTGATTTTCATTCTGTGAAAATGCTGAAAAGTTACCTGGATCTTCAGCATAGTGGATGCATAGTGGGGCTCAGGGAGCTCACCAGAAACTTCTGGTGTCTTCAAAGCCTGCACTTCCTGGGGGTTGGTTACACTGTGTTATTTGCTGCCCCCTGCCTTCAGTGGGCTGACATAAAGGACCCTCGGCAGGGTTGTCCATTGTGCTGCCTGCAGGATTACTTGATTTCCCCAGGGGTCCTGTCTCCTTCCGTCTCCGCTTCTCACACACAAACAAACACAAACACAGACACACAGACACACACACAAACACACACAGACGCACACACACATGCACAGAGGCACACACACAAACACACACAGACGCACACACACATGCACACAGACGCACACAAAGAAACACACACACACGCAAAAACTTAGAAGCACATTCTAGTTTTTAAGTTCTCTCCTTTACATTACATATACATATAAATATCAATGGAAATACATTCTCTCTGTCTCGATATCCATTGCAGGCATAGCTCTACTTCTAAATGCACGATTTTGTTTACATAACAAATTCACCAAACAAGGTACACTCATTATGAGCGAAACATTCTTGCTTTTATTATTCGTGCTAAATATCTCCATTAATAGTGTATGCACAAACATATACAAATGTCTGGTTTTTAAAAAAAAAAAAAAAAGAATAAAGAAAACAAACAAATACACTCCTGTTTCACTTAGCTTACAATAGAGACTCCTGTTTAATTTAGTGTGTGAGCATACTCAAAAAAAGACACAAACATACATACATTTACCTCATCCTGGTTAGTAAAGTGATTAGTCAGGTGGTCAATGGATCCCTGGTGGTCACCTACCATCCCTGTCAGGACTAGATGGACCTCTCCACTTGAGTACATTTGTGTGTGTGTGTGTGTGTGTGTAAGTCTCTGTGTAAGTCTCTGTGTGTGTCTCTGTGTGTGTGTATTAGTGTGTGTTTGTGACCCAACCCTGGGTCTTTGGGTCAGAGTTCCTGACACACACTCACACCCAGTGGGGGGACAAAATAATTAACTCTTACTATGATTGACAGACAGTTCATCACACTGACAAACACACACACACGCATACAGACACACACACACACACACACAAACAGAGGGCATTACTTTCCCATAATCTGCAGCAGAGACAAGACAGATGACCTGGTTACTTCTTTGTGTTTGTCACAGTCAATAATAAAAAAGACTCAACTAAGCATACCAAAAAAATTAAAATAATGGACTGCAGAGTAACGACACTGATGCATGTCAACATGCACGGGAGTTAATTTTTTAAATACATATCCACCTATCAGTTGCTAACAGCTCATTGTCCTGCACAGAAAGCTATAGACATTTATGTAATTAAACAATGCATGCACTGTTTGGGCACATGACTGTGAGTAATCTCTTCTATTTCTTGCCTTTGAAATCTCAAAAGTTCTCATATTACATAGAAAATAGTGGTATGACTCAAAACGTCATCTTCGCCCCGTCATACAAATGTTACATGTGGTCACTTACTCAGAACTTACATCTGATGCCTGACTCATTCTTGTATTATTTACTTGTCAAACTGTCACATCTGATATACCTTGAATCCCACATTACCCACTTTTAGAGGGCGACACAGTCTTGAATTACACCTCTGCCAGATTATTACGAGAAAAATTACTTTTTAAAAAAATCTCAAGTGGGAATACAGCAAATAAAAGTGACTTAAAAGTAAAAGAAATTAGAGAGAGGTAAGGAGAGAGTGTCTTACTCTTGGAGGTACTGTAATACAGATAGCTCTGCCTCAGATAGCATGTTCACCTTTGAAGGGTGCACTTAAAAGTGTGGGTGTGTGTGAGGTGGGGAGGCGAGGCGAGGAGACGAGGCGGTGGCAAAAGCAGGCCTGGGTGGGTGGATAGGGGGATAACCTGTGGATTGAAATGGTGTGCCTCCCCCTGCCCGCCCTCCATCCCCTTGATTCTGAGAGGCCGTTTTTCTCTACAGCCACAAAGGGAGAGGGGTCAGATTGCGCCGGCACATTCACCGGCCCACTTTGTTTTCAAATGGTTTTGTTTAGTTGTGACACTGTAGACACCCAACACCTTCCAAGAATCCGAACTTTCCTGTGGGGGAGCACAGAGGGCAGGTGGGTGGTGTGTAGGCTTGAGAGGAGGAGTGAAGAGTAGGAGAGGGGAGGTATGAGGGGACCAGGGAGGAAAGAAATTTTAAGGGTCGGAGTTTGTTTTCTGGGAATCTAGACTACAGCATCCTCTCTCTTTTCTCCTGCATGTGGCCTCTAAGTCTTCATGCTTTTCTATCCTGATTGTGCAACCGCCTCCTGCTCCGACTCCTGTGCCCCACCTGATTTTATACTACTCTCCCCCTTTGCACTCTCCTCCAATGCTCCCTGAGCTCCCCCAAACCCTGAGGCACTTACACTGTTTAATCTTTTCCACCTCGAGTGTTTAAGCAGCTTAACACAGCAGGATGTAAACTGCTCAGCCTCGGGTATGCTTAACAACTAAAACAGCGCAAATTCAAACCAGACAAACATCATAACACAGTTTAAGAAATAATTTTAGTCCAGACTAACATGCCTGAAAATACATATCACATGACTGTTAAAGCTGGGCATGTGTGTACAGGTGTAAACCGTAAGCAGAGGGCTGGTGGCTTAGCTGGAAGAAAGGACAAAAGGACAACAACGACAAAAACAAGATGGAACTCTTATTTAGACATTAATATAGATAAGGAGTCACATGGGAATGCTCTCACCATGACTGAAACCCCATCAGCAAGCAAACACAAGTGCCTGTGTTTCCAAAACTATCTGTGCCGGTCCAGAACACGATATGGTGTTTCCAGACTAAAACATGGCCAGTGTTTTCAAAGTACCCTGTTTTAGGGCTTCTGAGAGGTGAACTTAGTTTTGATGCTAGATATAAACACAATCATAAAGTAATGTTTTAAACTGAATATGTAACACTGTGAATGTAATCTTAGATTGTGAAAAAAACAATTATTCTGCAATGTAAAGGTGTGTCTGTGTAGTGATATTTTATATTCAATAATCTTCTAATCATTTAAATAGGAGACATCTTTCCATATGTAGCAACGCACAGGAACAGCCTTTATCAATACTTTACGACATGCTTGATAAGGCAGGAGTAGCTGAGCTCACAGGGGCCATGGAGTCAATTGCTACACATAGGCAGTGCTTTGAAGGGCAGGGGTGCGTGCCGTACTGGGCTGGGGGTGGCTCACACACACACTCACATACACACACACACACACACACACACACACACAAATACACAGACACACAGACACAGACGAACACGATCCATTTCACAACCATACACGCTGCATCCCAAAGGACGGATGGTGCAGCGGCGGGCTGCAAATCCAACCTCAACAAGCACCATTGGGCCAGGGGCAGCTGAGTTCACCTACCCCACTATTCAATCTCTCTTTGAGTTGAATAAAAGAACGCATGTGCGTTGAGTGTGTGTGTGTGATTATGGGTGAGACTGAAAGGTAACAAGATGGGAAAATAGCTAAAAAGAGAGACAGAGTGTGTCTGAGGAAGAAAGAATGAATAAAGAGACACAGAAAGAGACCAGGGGAAAGACTATCTGCTGCATTAACCTTCCCCTCCACAGTGCCAGTATAGAGTCTTTTCTGCACTCCTCTTTCAGCAGGGAGGACCCAGGGGACGGTAATGCTAAGCCCCACTCCATTCTTCCACCAGAAACTTTGATTTCCTATTAGGTTCCTCCTGATGGGGACTGATGGGGAGAGGTAGGAAAAGGAAGGATGGACACTGAGACGGAGGGAAGGGAGAGGGAAAGTAGAGTGGTAGAAAAAAGTGAGAAGTGGCCAAGAGCAGAACAATAAGGTGGAGTAGAGCAGAAAAGGGCGGCAAAAACAGAAACAGACACAGCAAGTGCAGAGGGGAGGAAGAGGAAGAATAGTAAAGATGAATAGGCAGGGCTGGCCACACATCACATGCGGCAGTGGCAGAATGTCGGCTGTGGGACATTGGCTGTCCCTGTCCTGGGTACCAAGGGCATTGTTTACACTCAGCCCATTTAGTACTGACCTTTCCTAGCTGGCAGACATACAGACTGAGAGGTAAAAAGGCAAACCGAGTAGCAGACCAGTTGGTATGCAGACAGACAAACAGGTAAGAGACACTATGGCAGATTTGTAAGGCTACAGATAGATAAGGAGGCCGGCAGAATAACAACAGTATGCTGAAAGGCAGTGAGCATACAAAACAAAGAATGAAGAAAAAGACAGCAGAAGCTTTTTAACTTTGTCTCATTTTTTTTTAATGAGTGCTGGATCTCCTAACCCTAATCGTAACCCCAACTAAAAACCATGTTGGCATGGCAGAGACAAAGTTACAGGATGGATATATTCTGCATCGTTTTTATATCAAATGCATTCATATACAAAACCTAGAAGCACATGACTTACATGGTAAATTTCAGCCTAAAAGAATAAAAGTTTGAGTTCATGAGGAGTTTTCACAGCTTTGTGTCCCGTTGATCACATAGATTTTGTGCATCTACTAAGTCAAATGATCCCTTTTGTAAGATTTAATGACAAACATATTGTGAGTTAAGAGATGAACGTGGCTGAGCTCGAAGGTGGGGTTTGCACACAAGTGCAAAGGAAATTCACAAAGTTGCGCAATGCTTTCCACAAATATCTACAACAAATCGTTTGTAAAGTTAAAAAAAAAAGATGTTGAAAAAGCTACAAAGATTTTTACTTGAGCCAAGTCTAAGATAGCACAAAAGCACTGAAAAGGCCTATATTACTATCACATGGAACACATATATGACACATATATGGCCTGTCACATTGCTTGACCTCCCATGAGGGCAATGTAAGAACAAAACCCTTTGCTACACAAGGAGTAGACGTTCAACCGATCTCTATTGTCGTCTCACTCCTCTTACACATTTTGCATAGCTGACCCCATTATGAAGACAAGTAAAGAGTTTTTCTAGAAGACTCCAGAATAAATGACTGCTTCAGGTTGACACGTGGCACATTACAATAATACTGTCTGTAATATAGTACCTCATCAATTATTTCCATTTCTTTCTGTTTTCTCTTTGTCATAGTAGGGGGAATTAATGTGTCTTATCGATGGCCGTCACCCACCATAAAAATGCAAAATTCATTATACTGAAATGTTTCTCTTGTACATTTATGTATAATTAACAGACTCTCTCAACCTCTGTACACTTTGAATGTAATTTATTTGCCAAAAGAGGCACAACACACCATAACCAGCTTAAGGTGTAATGTGAATGATTGAATGATCAGTTTTTAAGTTTTCTACAGATATTTGCATTGTTTTGCAGCACTGTTATCATTAATTTTGAGACAATAAGAATGAAATTGTATTGAAAGACTGGTATTGTGACAGTTCTCATAACAACATATCTGCAGTTTGCAGAAACATACAACTCCAACATTTGTTCTCAGGATCTGATTGTTTCCTTAGAAAAGATGATTAGCTTAATCATGTTTTTAAACAGCTATTTTCTGATGTAATAAATTATTAGCCGGAGCACCTACCAAGAAAGGTTGATGAACTGCCTTACAACATTTAAGTGTGTTTTTATGAGTGTTTCCTCATGTCATGTGTGGGAAAGAGGGATGAGACAGATATTAAAGCCGTGTGGGTGAGACAGACAGATATGGAGACAGAGACATACAGAGAGAGACAAAGGAGAGCAGGAGAGAGGTAGTCAGAGAGTGAATGATTGATTGATGTGGTCAGTGAGGCGTCACTGATCTCAAGGGGAGCCCCCAGTGCTCCCAGTGAAGAGAATGTGGATTGGCCCTAATGGTGTGAAAACAGGCAGACTGAAGCACTAATCTGGGAGGAGGACGGAGATAAGGACAGCCACATCGGCTACAAACAAACATTCAATGAGCTGAGAAAAATTCTCGCGTCTGCAACAAAAGTGGATTTTCTTTTCTCTTGTCTCTTTAAGTATGTAGGGTTTGCATTTGGTGGTGGGAAGACATTTCTTCCAAAAATCCATAGACATATTTTCACAGAAAAAAAAGGCACTTATATGACACTAAGTATCAATGCTATTGGAAAACTTGAGTAGTTCCTAAATTAAAGAGGGAAATGGGAAAGTTAACAGGTGGAATATGAGCCTGATCTCACAGTGAGTCAAACCACCATTGTTTATATGTTTGTGTTACCCTGCAGAGGGGCCTGCTAATCCATTACAGCAGTAGGAAATGTCTAGCCATATTAGCTGTGTTATCCTGCTGAGATCTTGTGTTTCATTAAGTGTCCTTTACTCTTAAAGATGCCCTACAGGCATTACCAACCAACAGACAACAAATATAAGACACTGATAGAATTAAGACCATCTAAAGGGGGTTTGGAATTAGTAGTTATATTTCAACTTTAAAAACAGCTCTTGATGCAAACTTGAGTAAAGGCATTTGAGCTATTTTTGTTACATTTCCTGTGTAGTTGAAAAGATCCATGTTGCCTCACTGTGGGAAGTGGTCTGCTGCTGTTCTAATCTAGCAGGGGGCTTGTTGTTTCTGTATATGCCCTGCAGCTATTGTGTGTAAAAAGACCACTCGAGAAATACATGAAAGCACCACTCTTCTGTGAAGAGGGTGATATGTGCAGTTGGGTGGGCTTTGCCTCAAGACTCAGAGTCCATCTGATTACCAGGGGCACTGATCCAAACATAATGTCTTAAGTAACCCTAAATTTAGAGCATGAGTGTGGTAGGCTATCATCATTTCAACTGGACACATTGTAGTTGGGACAGTGGAATGCTAATGGATACACAACAACGTTAATAAATTCTTACGTTATAACACCTGCTTAAAAGATTCATTTTGTGAGGTTTATATTTTAAATATTAAATTCATTTTTCATTCATTCTTTAAACATTCATTCTTTTTTCTGACCTTTCCGATTTCGCAGGGTTTTTATCCAACTTGTTTCTGGACTTGAAATGAGGGCGTTTCACACATCCAGATTGGTGTTGTTTAAAGCTTAATGCTGTGGCACTGAACAGGAATGTTATCTGATATACCTGTCTGGTTTATGCGGCAGGTTAAAGGCGTGAAAGTACATGGCTTGTTGTCAAAAAGGGAGCCCAGACACAGTCATATCTCTTTGTGATTGTTTGTGCGTGTGCATGTGTGTGTGCGTGTGTTTAATGGTTCAGGCCTCTGCACAATTTTTTTCTGCAAAAATGCGCCTGTGCCATTCTGCAGCATAATGTTACCATTGAGATTTAAGTCAGAATTTTTTTTAGTACCTGCCTGTGCCACCCTGCCACCCTTAGCACTGTGCACTCCTGTTACATTTAGTCAAGGCTAAATTTTCCAAGTCAAAAGGCAGAATTAATCCTACAATTAAATCACCTCTAGAATTTAAATTTTTAAACAACAGTTATTGGTTAAGTGGTTCCTATATTATGTAAGTAACTACATTTATAGTCAGGAGCAGATATCGGTCTGAAAGTGAAATGCTTTTACAACACTTCAATAATTTAAAAGCCAATATGACGACAACACAAAGGTGCCAAACTTGCAGTTTCTCAAATAGCCATTTCAGGCTTCCTCCAAAAATGAATCAGTTCCCATTTACTGCCATCCTGAAATGCACAATTTTACAGCAGAAATAAACATATGCAGTCTGGTGCAGAACAGTTTCGGTTTCTATAAATAATTTCTCCATTTATAGAAACAGTGAAAAGAGTGAACTTTTAAAAACCTCACTCATTTAAATTAGATTACGTTAAAGTTTTGCATAACTAAGGGTGTGGCTACTTTGACTAATAGCAGCCGAAAGTTGTCAGTTAGGCAATGCATAATAAGCGGTATCAAAGCAGCCAAAGCACCCTCCCTCAAAAAAAAACAAGAAAGGCAACAGCCATGATTTCAAAACAGAAAGGGGGACATTTAGTTCTTGATATTTGTAAAAGATGACACACTGAAATGCATGTGGCATATCTTAAAAAACGGGACTTTGTCTGGCATTGCTCCTCACTAAGTCTGGGTAGGCCTCATTCCATGAAGTGAGGTACAAACTTTTAGCCTTTTGGGCAGGCACTGCATCCCTCTTAATTTTTTGTCTTCTTCTTCTTCACTCGATGTTGCAGTTATTGTCCTTTTTTCTTAGAAAGTTTAAAGATATGGTAGACTAGGGAAAAGTGCAAGAGGACAGCAGGGAGAAGGGCAAGATACAGAAAAGGAAAGATGGAGGAAAAGATGTGCAAGTCCAGGTTTATTTGGACATGTGCCAACACCACTGTGCGTCTGTGTGCACCTGAGAGAGGGAGACGGGAAAAATGAGGGGGTGCGTTGTTGCTGTCTGTGCTCTGTGTTCTGTGTGAGTGCGGGAGGAAGGCTGTAAGCGATACCCTTGTCTGTTCCCTACTTGCCCCACTCTGATGCTGCTCCACCCTGGCCAGCCCGGGAAAGAGTGGGGGTCCCCTGGGAACTGGACAGGACAGGGAGGGAGAGGGGGGCAGCATGGAGGCCAGGCTTTCAGCCACTATGAAAAGGAGTGGAATCAAATACAAGCAAAATCTCATTCAACATACTGTATCCCTCACCTGAGTAGTGCAGCTAACTGAAAGGAGATCTGCAGGGCCAACTGTACAATGGGCCCAGAAAGGACAAGAGAGGAGAGGAGATGTAGTTAACTTAACAGTTGAGAAGGAGCAAAAATAAGAGGAAAGAAAAGAAAAGAAAGGCGAAGAAAAGAGAACTATCTTCTGCTAGTTGCTACAGAAAATGTTGGTGTTTGTGATGCTCTGCCTTCCACTTTGCACTGACATGGAGACAGAAGAATCACCACTGGCCACTGGACAGTTACACATATGTGATTAGTTGGAGATTAAACATCAGTCCTCATTATTATTTTTTTTATCTTTCTCTCTCTCTCTCCTTCTACTCTCTGTTTGTGATATTCTTATTCATGCTAAGACTTAAGGTGTATTCAGTTCAAACTAAGAAGTCATTTTTTTTTGAAAATTTCAGCTAGAATGCTTCCTGGACCTAACATCTGACTTGGGATTTCAAGAGAACTTCAGAAACTCAAAATCAACCTCAAAATCCGACATGGCTGCTCCATGCATTAACAGTCTGGAAGACACAATTGTTTATTTGTTGCAGACAGTTACACGGATGATTTGCATTTAATTTATCCATGAGAAGCAGTGGGCAGCCACTGTATGGGACCGACTCAAGCTGTATGCCAATGATGTGGTCAGGCCACAGACAGATTATTTAACATATGTGCATATTTTTTGGTGGTGGGTTAAAACACCTGGAGGAACCTGAGAAAACCCATGCAATCATGTGAAGAACATGCAAAGTTAAAAAAAAACATAACCTAAGTCTGACTCAGGACCTTCTTGCATCTGTTGTGATTGTATATGTCTGACCCTCAGCATCTTAATGGACAGAGATAAAAATACAAATAGATGGTAAACTTTAAAAAAAATTAAATGGAGCACATTTTCATAGTTATCTAAATCCTTCAAATTTAAATCCATTTAAATTCTTCCTTCTCTTAAATTTTTTATCAATATTAATTGACAGTTTCAACCTTTTCACACAGGTACCAGAAATACAACAAAAACAAAGTGTGGTCGCTTGCTTAACCTTTTGGACAAGACTCTGGTGACTCATCAAATTAGTAATCAGTGACACATGGCTCATGTTCTTGTCTGTACACATGCATGTACAAGACACGTGGATCTGGAAGGGTGCCAGCACAGGTTACGTGTGGCGAAAATGACATCTGGTGTCAAGTGAGTGGTCGGGTGTGTAGGTGATGGAAGCACACTCTTGTGTTTGTCACTCTCACACACACACACACACACATGTAAGAACAACCTACCTATCTGCACTCTCATCCTCTCACACACCTCTCATGTTCCAAGGTGTGAAAAAGATGGAAAAGCACCTCCAGCCAAATCACTTCCGAGGCTTTCAGAGGTTTCATTTCATATGTGCAGAGTCAGAGTGAAGGTCTCCTCCTCAGCTGAGGAGGGCCGGCCGCACGCTGATGGTAACCTGACTCTGCTGGAAGTCATACTGTGTCAAAGGTAGAAAATAGCCTTGCAGTTGGGGAGGTTTCCTTGCAAAAGATGCACACTCACACACACACACACACACACAC
>JAQNCA010000027.1:13351522-13378566 GCA_029783725.1 Acanthurus tractus
CACACACACACACACACACACACCCTTCACAACTTGCAGCTTGGGTGTTTGCATTGCACTTTTTTAAAATTAAAGGTGGGGAGGTTTTCTTGCAAAAGATGCACGCACACACAAATGCACACAAACACACACACACACACACACACACACACAGACACACACACAGACACACACACACACACACACACACACACATACACACCCTCTGCAACCTGCAGATTGGGTGTTTGCATTTCACTTTTTTAAAATTAAAACAGTTACAAGAGAAGGGTACAGGGGTGAAAGAAGCAAGATATTCAAAGTTCACAGCATACCAGCACTAAAAGGGAGGACATCAGAAAAAGATGAGCAGGTGAGTTTCAGAAAGTGATTTAAAAGAAAATAAAATGACACATGCACTACAACTAAGAATAAAGATATACATAGAATACATGGAAACCCTCATGTACACATATCAAACCTGTAGCTCCTCAAAAATGCAAATCTACCACACACACACACACACACACACACACTCACACACACAAAACAAACACACACACAAACACACACAAGGCCATGTAACTGATTCCACAGGAGCATTGAGCATTGTGGATAATTGGTAGCACCATTGTGCTACTCTTCAATGGGTTGGTTACCCAAGAAGCCTCATGTTCGTGTTCATGTACATTTGCTTTGAAGGTGGCAGACACAAAAAGCTGAACCCTGCCCAGAACAAAGCCCTGAGAGACCCTGCTTCACCCATAGATGTCTTTCATGGAGAGAACCACAGAGATAAATGATCTTCTTCCTTGTGACAGTGTGTCTTTGCTGTGTGTGACAGTGTTAGCATGTGCATGTGCAGAAAGACATGCTTTAAGGGGATGGGCTGCTGTCATCATAAAAACCACAGGATGTGTTTTGTCAAAATAGTTTAACACCTCTTCTTAAGAGTATGTAAAGCCCTCAGCTGTGGGCCCCCCATAAAAAGGAAAAAAGGGTCAGCGTGGCAACAGTTTTGACTGCATAACTGCATAACTGTCATATGATAAATTATAACAGTAATTTTTTTTTAACTTTCTTCTACATATTTATTTTGCATGGGGCTTGCTGTTTGTACCCTGATTTTTAATGTTGGCCGCTAAAATGTTAAGTACCCACATCTGATATTTTTAAGATACTAAATTTCCTCAGTGTTTCAGTCACAGCAGTGCTTTAGCAGAGTGAGAATTTTAAAACAAGTTCTGTTTCAGCTGTTCAACAAAGTTGTTGGCATTTTTTCTTTTGGATTTAGTTGCGTTATCCAATTATGTTCTATCACTTATTTGCACACTCTTTGCCAAAGTTTCAATTCTGCAAAAATAATACAAAATTTTACCCAGTTTATTGAATATGTCAGTCTTAATTAATATCGTTTTGAGATTCCGACCAGGAGGCTAAAAACAAAACAAAACAGTGATACAGTTAATCCCTTTCTGTTACTTCAAAGAATTTATCCTAA
The DNA here is from genome assembly GCA_029783725.1 of Acanthurus tractus. Classification (NCBI taxonomy): domain Eukaryota; kingdom Metazoa; phylum Chordata; class Actinopteri; order Acanthuriformes; family Acanthuridae; genus Acanthurus; species Acanthurus tractus. The sequence goes on from JAQNCA010000027.1 coordinate 13,353,003, forward strand.
TGTTGAAATTTGGGAACTTTATAAGTTTTCAAGACATCTCAATTAGGAAATAAAATATTTTGTACGAAGCATTTAGTATAGGTTCATATTACTACGTATATGTAAACACTTGTGGTGCACAAAATTTGATGTGACACAAACAGAGGTGTGATGTGTAACTTGCAAATTGATTTGTTTGACATTCTTCAACTAATTACACATAAGAATTTTGAAGATACAGCAAATAGACTGATTAGTTATTATTTTATACAACTGAATTGCTTGATTTGCACATAAAATGGTGCAGCTTCTTCTCAGTGTTTAACTACTTTTATTCGAGTGATTATTTGAGTGATTATCAGGCAGTACTTATGCACAGTTCTTGTTCCCTTTACTTTGCTCTGTGCATTTCGATGTAACTTTTTGTGATGAGTTTTTGTTTTAACTTTGTTTTGTTTAATTGTCCCTTCATGTGATAACTTTTTTTTTCTTGTTTAATTTCCATGCGGGCAAACCAAATTGCTTTACTGGACAACTTTACAGTTTAAAATGAATAAAATACTGGTTATTCAATTTTATATTTAGAGTAAGAGTTACAATGTCAGACAGGATGAAAAATTGTGTTCCAGGCAACATATTGAATTACACATATTTTCTGTCAAATATCCAATAATGTATGTAAAAGATATTTTTTGTGAATGCAACATTTTGCAGGCTCCTCTCCAACAAATAGTGAGACCTGTTCCCATCAGAATCTAACATACATTTTGTCTATAACTTCTGCTTTCCCTTTAATTTCACTGCAACAGCAGCAACACGTGAAAAATGACATGACATTTGTGTATTCAGAAATAATGCACTTTGTGTGATTGACTGTTACAGCACTACCAAGGAAACTCATTAACAATTAAAGGTACAATAGAGTTCGAGCATGCGGCCGCAACAGGTGCTCATTGCATCACAGCTGCATTGTGTATGTGTTTTTTGTGTGATCACTTTTGGTTACGCTACGGTACATGATAATACAGGGCAGTCATGACTAACGAGAGGTGAGGGCTTTAGAGCTAAGTAGGGGAAAAGACTCAACAAAGAGACAGTTATAGTTGTCAGTTTGTAGTTTACTGAACTTAAATGACTTACATGGATCTGAACATAACCAACTGGAACTCTGCTCTGTCTGTTTATCCATCTATTGATCCATCTATGTCTCTGTGTCTGTCTGTCTGTCTGTCTGTCTGCTTCTTGCATACTCGTACTCCCTGTAACTACACATCATGTCCCCTGTTGCCGCTGTCTTCTCTTTCTTTTCCTCTCCCTCGAACTCATTATTCTGTCTCTATCTGCCCATGGTGTCCTCACTCTCCACCCTCTCCCGCTCACTCTCTGGGACAGCAGATGGAGACTATGGCCCAGTTCTGCCTTTTGTTCTGGGTCCCCAGAGAGACCCGTGGCTTTTTGGACAGCACACAGCTCGGCTCCCCATATCTCATACAAAATGCAAGTGCCTGTCTTTTCATTAAAAAAAAAGGAAAGCTGTGGAATGCACACATTCTGAATATATGTATTGAAATGAGCATGTCTTTAGAGTCTTAAAACATCATCTGGAAGTGCATTCAGAAGGTGTTGAATTTTTTTTTGCTTTATTATTTATAAATAAAAATGACATTATTTTCATTATTTTTAAAATAACTTAGTTTTATTCTCTACAAAAATCTGCTTGTAGGCATGATGAAGTTACAGATACTTTAGTTCCCCTAGTGCTGCCTATTGTTTTTACAAGGTCTGCTTTGCAAAGAAGGTTGTTTCAGTACACTTAATTGTTGTACATTTGCATTTTTAAACTTATTTTTTGCCTGGTGCACTTGGAATTATTTGCCAGAGGAGTTAAAGATAAAGGCCATCTTGAAATTTTAAATTTTTCTGATACAGCAACACTTGGTGGCAACATGGCTTGTGACGACCTGAAAGAGGGAGTGTAAGGACAGAGCCGAAACATACAGACAGCCACAAGTCGATTTATGACGTTTCCTTCCCGTAAAGAGAAAAAGAAGGAGTCTGTAAGGACTTGAAATAAAAGGCTGTAGGAGTAAGACAGACAGCGTGAAAAACACAATTTTCTTTCTTTTCTTTTGCTCGCAACAGCCTCCACACGCGTCAATGTGCGTGTCAGGTTCTCTCAAACTCCTCCACTCAGTTGTTATTTTTCGTAACGTCCATGCGTGAATAATTAATGTGCGTGAAACAGTGAAACCTCAACCTGACCAGCTTCCCACCTGTTGAAGATATGCTGTTTTACCTCCCATTCTAGTACCACCACTCTTTAAAGAAATAAAGCCAGAACAATATTTTACAATCGCAAATCAAATATAATACAACCAAATTATTTTCAGAAAATCATCAGAGAGTTTTATTTGAAGACCTCGTTTAGAGCTGCAAAAATAGGCTATAGCGGTTTTTGCGATCATCCATGAATTTAAAGGCAAATGTTATGCAAATTCGCAGTCACGGTCATGGATTTCCTCGCTACCCGCATTTGAAGGACTACGTATTTGCATAGAACATACGGATGCTTAAAAATAAATGAATAAATAAAAAACTTTCGTTGAAGTTTTAAACGTCCATAGAAGCGCGGCTCTCTTTCTTGTGAAGAAAACATTCAAATTATTTTAGCCTGCGGGTAGTGTCAAGTAATTGAATAGGGAAGTTTTAATACCTTCTCGGAACTGATCAGAAACGAAAAGGAGAACTGTCATCACTAAAAAAAAAAAATATCGTAATAAATGATTGCGACCTCATCAAACATTTCGTTAAAAACTGCTATGATTACTCGTTTATTTTCTAAAAAAAAAGGATAGCAATTTGCTGCTATATTTCTACAGTCTCCCTTTAAAATGTTTACCGAAACTTGATCTCTTTTCACCGCAACACAACCTCGATGCAGATGGTTGTCTGATCATACTCAGATAGAGCTCTACCTGCATAAATCCTGTTAATAATTTAGCACAGCATCCTCATTATATTTCCCTTTATTCCAAGCTTTCAAGGGGCGAGCAAAGGGGCACTGGTTGTGATTGGCTAAAAACAGTAGGTGGGAGACAGAGCAGTGACAGGTAACAAACTCACTTTCATAAATAATTTCGTAGAGGGCTTATTTCGCTTTTTTGTATCATGCCTCGTTGTCCTGCCAGACTTTTGAAGAGTAGACAAGTCGCAAATAAGTTGGAGAAAGGGAAAGAGAAAAAAAAAACAGCCTGAGTCACGCAGCAGGACAAGTTACCAGAGCCAGTGAGAGCGTGTGTGTGCGTCCACGTCCACATGCGCGTGTTTGTGTGAGTTGATGGAGAAGAGAAAGAAAGGAAGGAGCTTGGAGGAGGAGGTGTACGGACGTGTGTGTGTGTGTGTGTGTGTGTGCAGGTCTTTCTTTAGTTGGGAAAGTGTGTTCCCTCTCGAGTAAGGTCCTCGGGGACACGGCGGGGACCCGTGAGCGCTCACCAGCTGACAGCGCGTGCTTCATTGAGGCCATCCAACACCTCGGCCCACGAGCCTGCCAACAATAGCCTGAAATTAATGCACACTCCCCATTACCAAATCTGGTATTCACCAAATGGAAGACATGGCAACAGTTCAGGGGGAAAAAAAAGTTTGTTTTTTTTTCAACTTTTCTCCTGTGCAAAAACAAGTTTATGTTTTAATTAAACAAAAAGTTTCTCTGCATCAAATTGCAGCTGAGAACACTTAATCACAGAACAGCGCGTGCACCTGCAGCATATGGCGAGCGAGCGCGTGTTGGACACAATTCACGTCGATAGGCCTAAATTAAATCTACATAGGCCTAGGAGAAGATCGAGTGTTAAAAGTTTTTTTTATTCAAATTGAAATGTTATTGCTCATAAAGTTACTTTATGCTACTTATGCTAAGTTTATAAAAATGTCATGAAGGTTACAGTAGGTCTAATGTGGATATAGATATCGTTTTATGTACACTTTCTTGAATAAGATATTAAACTAAAATAAAGTTTTATTGACTTAGTTTTATTGATCAGTCTATTATTATTATCATTATTATTATTATTATTTTTATTATTATTGTTGTTATTGTTATTATTATTGGGAGAGTTTTTGATGGAAATATATAATCAAGTAGTATTTTTAAAAATCTGTTGATTAAGATGTTCATTGTGCGTGAAAATTAGAGAGACAAAGGAACATTGTATTTTCGTTTGCGTTTTTATTCCCAAAAATCAAAATAACATAACAATAAATGGCATAGAGATAGCTTTTTCCAACAAATTTACCTATGGAGTTATAAAAAGCAAATCAAATGAAAAATATCAGCAATAAATACATGTCAATTAATCTCATCCAGTGAAAGCAAAAGACACTCAAGTTTATCTGAAGATACAAAAGAAAATACAAAAGAAGGCAGCAATGATGGCTATATTAAATATGCTATTTGTATGGAGTTGGCAGCACTACACTAGCAAACAAAGCAAAAACAATATTATTTATGGTTTGAAAACAAAAGTCGCATTTCTCAAGCCTCTGGCTCGTGTATTTTAAAGTGCACATCATGAACTTTTGAAGTTGCAAAGCAAAATACAGTACATTATACAAATTAACAGAAAACATAACTAATTAACGAAGTCATGTTATAGCTACAAAACTGTTTTATTACATTATCAAATATAAGCAATTATCCATAAAGTAATGATTTTGTGGAAGACAGATTTTTGGTCGGAGGAACGTGGGGGATACCCATGGCAGTGCTGCGCGCGACATGGCAGAGGGGTCTTCCAGCCACGTCTCCATGGAAACTGGAAATTATAGGCTATACAACTATTGGCAGTACCGAATTAGGCCTATTTCTCATCAAAAATATTTTTTAGACTATGAAACAGGAGGATAAAATAGAATTGTTGAAAATTGAACGTGACCTTTTTTACAGAAGCAAAACTTTCTATCCTCTTAAAATGCACAGACTTTGTGATTGACACGTTTTACGGACCTTTACTGGTTTTAGGCTACAGTTAACCTCAAAATAGTCTGACATTTTATTTGTAACATTTAGAAAGAAACAGCGTGGTGATGTCGGCTACGTAGCTTGAGTTCTGAAATGTCATCTTCTTCACTTGAGTGGAGCTCCATCGCTAATTCATCCGAGTCACTGAAGTGGGAGTGTGGGGAAAACTCTCCGTCGCTCCGGGGAGACTCTTTTCTCTCACCTACCATCGGTGCGAGCGAACAACCTGCGCGCGTTGAGGGTGAAAGAGAGGGCGAACACATCGCTTCTTCAACCATGGCTGGAAACGAACCGCTGTCAAAGGATGAGCGAAAAGGCATCCCGCTGGTATGGGCATGTAAGCTGCCACCTGAGACGGGCGCAGCCGCCACTGTCCTACAAGTTACAGGGGGTGGGGAAGCCCTGTTTTTCGCCCCTTCAAAAGCGGCTGACAGCATAATGTCACATTTTGGCGAGTTGTTGTTGTTATTTGTGGCATCGTCATTGCTGTTGTTGGAGGAGATGGGACCCTGGAGCAGCTCAGCCAGAGCATTGATGTAAATCTGGGCCATCTGTAAAGTTTCATATTTGGAGAGCTTCTTGTCGTTGTCAAACGCTGGGATGACGCTTCGCAGCTCGTCAAACGCGTGGTTAAGCCCGTGCATTCGCCTCCTCTCACGCGCGTTTGCGGCCACGCGCCTCTGCCTCTGGACCCCGTTGGTCGGTTTGCTGGACGGGGCTCTCTGTCTCGTGGACGTGTCCTCCTCAGGCCCGTTGACCGTGCCTTTAAGACGGCACAGGTCCCTGACTTTCAGCGATGAAGAGGAGGGGCTCTTGGCAGTTTTTCTATAGTTGGGAGGGCTGGGATGGCCAGAGGAAACCGGGGAGCCACTCTCTGAAATGAAAACAAAAAAATTACTAAACTGTTCTCCCTTGCCACAAGTTTAATACATTATCATTGTGACAGTTTCACCACACATATCATTGTGACAATCATTTATTTGTAAAAAGTAAACATGGCTGTAAAGAGAGTAATGTTCCTTGAATTGAACAGCTTCAGTGGCCTACATGCAATAACACTTCACACAGCAAATCACCGTTGGTTGTAGCATTTGATTTTGCTTTACAAACGATAATACCTGGAAATGTAAAAAAAAAAAAAAAAAGAAAAGAAAAAAGGAATTTCTATGCGTCCTTTCTTACCTTGGTAGGAGCCGGTGCTCGGGCAGGGTGAGTGCTGCAGGTAGTCGGGTGAAGTGGCGTGTGCCGCACAGGTGCCAGAAGGCTGCAACAGAGCCAGCCAGGCGCGTGGGTCACTGCCGCTGTCCACGAGCGATAGTACAGGTTCGTAGCGGGACTCCATGATCTGCTGCTCCCCTCCCCTCTCCATCACTCTTGGACTCTGCTGCTGCGACTCGATAACTGTCATCTCTCGTGCGCCTTTACTCCAATCTTCCACACCTTGGACATCCATGTTCGCAAATACCCAAAAGGTATGTTACGTCAAACTGACTTAAAAGACCTGAAAGACGTTTTTTGGAAGAACGCACTACTATGCCGTTGCACTGTTTGAATATGACTGTCGCGTGCAGGACTTCTTCTCTGGTGTCTCAAGGCGCGGCGTCGGTTTAAAAAGCGGCACGCGCCTGGGAGCCCCCCTCCTTGCGCTGGTCGCGTGTTGACGTCCAATGAGAACTCTCGGTAAAGCCCGAGAGAGGTGATTATGGCCCCCCGAAGCCGGACTGTTTATGATAACAGTACAATTTAAGGAGTGTTTAACGCAAGGGAGGTAAGGGGAACCTCCCACAGGACGCACGTGCATTGGGGGGGGGGGGTGTTAGGAGCGTGGACAGCGCGAGACGTTCGTTGCTATGACAGGATCCCTACCTGTGTGTTCGTCTTAGATCTTAAGCATTACAAGTTGAGGGGGGAGGAAAGAAAGAGCGAAAAAAAGGTCGAAAAGGGTTAATTTGCCTCAACTGTCTCAATTGGTTCTTGTGCAGTACTTCTTGATGCAAACGTTGCTTTCATGTTTGTATTTGGCCGCAGCAAAGCCTGATTTCAACGTTTTCTACAAGAACCTGCAAACTCAAAGGTTACGTCAACACACATTAGGTAGCCTAAATCAAGCACACCGATCAGATAAGACAACTGAAAGACAACTGAACTCCTCAATGAAACTTCATCTCAATTCAAGCACGAAAGATTATTTTTACAAAAAGATAATTGCCTTGCTACATTTTATTTGCTGACAGTGGCAAACTGGATTTTTATGAATTAAGAGAGGTGGGAGGGAAATGCCTGAAAAAACTTGACGAACTAAAACTTAACAGAAGTCAGATGCAAAAGAAAAAAAAAAGAAAAAAAGCGGTTCCTGGGGCTCGCGCGCTCATTGTCAATTCATTCATTCTAAGATCATCTCCAGTTTCCATTTTTCTTTTGTAGCTGGTCTAAACCCTTTTGATCCAGCTCTCGGAACGCCCTGTCCGTAAAAAGGGCTTCACAGGGAACGGAAACATGAGCAGGGGTCTCGCGCGAAACACTGTTTCCTTACTGACACGAGCTGTAGGCCTGTGTGGCGCGCGGATGCAAGTGGAGGCAGCCACAGACAGAACACGATGTGTAGTCCAGCTGCTAGAATACAAGTAATTATAGTTCATGTCCAGTATTTCCAAAATGCCATTTTTTTTCAATTTATGACAAGTTAATAGTAAACAGTAGTTGCAAAATGGTTGAAAAAGTGTCGGCATGGAAAATAAATTTGGGACAAATTGTAGCTATTTAGGGAACCACCTGCACGCTACTGATCAAAGCAACCGTGCTTAGTGAGATGCAAAGTTCAGACCTAACCTGGCAATTGAATAATTAGCTAATTACTGGGTGGAAATAGCTATTTAACCTAATTGCCATGGTCGATTTGGGGATGAGAAAGATAGCGCTGTATGTACAATAGTCTACAGTAGCGCAATGTATGAGACACAATGAACAAGTGGTGCAAGGTTAACCTAACCGTGAGCCTACTACCTCTGCTTAAAAGTTTGATCGGCGAGATTAAATGACCTAATCACAAAATTCAGGTTTAAGGAAACGGAGTTCTAAGACCTATAGTCTAGACCATATATAAACTGCACATCACAACTTTGACATTAAATGAAACTTATATTGTGATTTTCGATACATACCCTCGAAACAATAGTCTCTTGAAAGGGGACTATGAAATGTGGGCAAAAAACGGAATTCGTGTTAAGAAATCCCATAATTTTAGAGATAATTCGACATCAATCTTTTCTATTTTTTATTCATGTATTCATCATTGGGACGTCTTGCGGCTAAAGGTCTGGCGCCGAGCGCTCGCCCCCTCTTCCCACCTACAAGCCCCCTATCCAACGGGCCGGGCCGGGCTCCTGAAGCTACCGACAGGTTGGATATTGTAACTGGCGATTATTAAAGTGTCGCAGCCACAATGGAGACTCTATGTTCCATTGGTCACGCCTGAGGGCCTCCTCGGGGGAGAGGGGGGTGTCTCCCATTCCTATGCGCGAGAGGAGTCTGCGTGCTGCCGCTTCTCATTCCCATCTCCTGGGAGACCGGGGCGCGACGGGCACGAGACTGGAGTGAGGGAAGTCAAACTGGGATTTCAAAACTTAACTGTAGTTTCTAAAACTATGCTATTGTTTTTGATAAATTCATTTTGAAATTAAGGCTTTTTTAAACAGTTTAGGAGAAAAAACTATGAAAAAGTTAGACCAAATGGAGGGTTATGGTCGTCTCTTTATTCATTTGACTTCTTGCGTTTTAGGTTACTTGAAGGTTCAAGAGTTTACACATATTACCATGAGTATCATGTATTAGGCCTGGAATAAATAGGCCTAACTGAAATCAAAGTCACTCCAACCACCTGCAAGACTCTAATGCTGCTTACATGCTTATAAGATTAAGACCTAAGGACCATTTCTAAATCCAAGATTCTTACTTAAAATGCTGCATTTCTAAACTATAAAAAAGATTTTGATTCTATAGTCCTTACCCCTTCCACGTTATTCCATAAAAAGTTGATATATTTTGTCCTCTAAATGACTTGCTCCAATGCATGTTAATAAAGTGGATTGGATTGGATGTTAAAACTCCTTAAAAGTTTTAAATGCAGATAAACTTCAAATAAAAATGAGAGAACGATGACTTGATCTGTTTACTGGGGGAATTTACAGATCATGACATTGATTATGGCTGAAAATGCAGCATTTGATCATGTTTTCTGTCACTGTGTTGCTTACTTGCTTCCAGTGTAATTTAAAGCACCGTTATCATCTAAAACATTCATATTTTTCACTCATTTTCAATAATGTTGGCGAAATCTACTACTCATTTAGTGACAAACCAGAACTGAGTCAAGTGTAAAAGAGAGACAATTCGGCAGGCTGAATAGTGCCACTCTCTGGTTAAAAAGGAGAAGTACATTGTAGTGCTCCACTGAACTTGACTGCAGCAGCCCTCAGCAGTGTGACCATCCAGCTGTTAACAGCAGTATACAGCCTTTGAAGTGATTGCCTATTTGAAGTGAAGGACACAAAAGCTTAGCTCATGCTTGAACTTAAAATCTATCACATCTTAGATCACCCAAACCTCAAAAACCAAAACTCTGCAAGCATATTGAATCTGTCTTGATGAAAGCATGTCTACTTACCAATATGCTAGTCAACTTACCAATAAGATGTGACATGTACAGAAAAACTTGATTTACTAAAGGAAAGAAGCCCAGAACTTTGCAAAGAGGAGAAACTTTTGTACAACATTTTGTATAGAAGCAAAGCTTCTCATTGTGTTTTTTGGCTTGTGCTTGTTATGTTTTGCACTTTACACAAATTGTTATGTGTGAGGGGTTTTAGTGTGAAATTTAACTTTCAAGAAAAAATGGTATTAGTGAGGTGCCTTTGTAGTTTTAAGGGAATTTACAGATGTTTAAGGGGCCAGGGGAAGACAAAAGAAATTTAGCATAAAGGAGTTGAAGAGTTCTTGCTGTATTTTGAAGGTTGACACCTGTTAATTACACAGAATTAAACAGTAAGTATTAACAAATTGTTTATAATTAAGAGGAGGTACATTGTTTTTCTAAAATCATCCAACTTCTTATTATGGTTGTCTAGTTTAGAAAAAACAACAAATACCATCCCACTGTAGAAAACCTGTTTATTAGACAAATTATACACAGAAAGCTTTGCCACTTGTAACAGAGGCCCCAGTTTGTTCAGTTTTTGAATAATATGCAACACATACAACAAAATAGGCCTATATTAAATACTGTACATCATAAATTTTTGAAAATTATCAAGTAAATCCTGTAGTTCCATGTATGAAATTAAAAATGTTAACAGATAGCGCAACAGCAAGTTTGTGCATGCTTTCTTTTTAATCAACTTGCCACTTTTTGTTATTTAGCCAGCAAATAAAAAAATAACTAATGAGGGAAGCAGAGTTTTGTGTTTATGAGTTTATGTCGACCGTGGGCAGAACAAGGGAAAACCAAATGCAGTAATGCGACTGCTAAACTCAACACTAAAGCTTGTCATGATATACTCTTTTCTTTTTGTTAAACAAAATAGCATCAACATGTAAAATATACATTTTCATAATGTCTCTGTCATTTATACTAAATAAAACCTTTTAAATGTCTGTGTCCTATTTATCATTCAATAGCCATACTGTAGCCTAATATAACAAAAGGATGCCTAAGAATGCTTGCTTTAAAACACTGTGGCTTGACTGAGTTCTCTACGCACAACATTTTGCAGTTTTAGTTCTTAAAGATAACAAACTGAAAACTTGTTCTAAACAACTAACATTATCAATTATTAATACAGTGTTAGTGAAAAAGATTTGGTTCCATTTTACCATCCCAAGCCCCTAATCTACAAAATATTCCTTTAATGCTCTTAGTTGACCGTTCCCCTTCCCCACCCGAAAATGCACCTAAATGGTCTCATTTTAATTTATTGGCACTTTAAAAAAAAGAAGTTATAAACAGTACCCTTAACATTACAGATATGAAATAGAAGTATATTTCGGACTCATCTCGTAAAAGGCAGCCATTAGGTATCCGATGGCCGTTGATTCTTTGTGACATTCCAAGACTTTGAAGCACAACCACTGATTTGCTGCTCTAAAATATTTCCAGTACACTGTGATATTTTGGGTTTGACTGGAAGTGGAAAGGGTACGGCTAGCTAGTTGACATATAAGGCTTGTACTGAAGATGCTGTTGCAATGGCTTCTCCTCAACACAAAATAAACTCTATTTCACCACTTGAACCTGATAAAAAGTGTTAACAAACTTGGACCATGACATGACCCTACAGAATGAGCTTTTATCTTTTAAACACCCAAGTCATGGCAGCACTAAATTAAACAAAGCAAAGAAAAAAACAAAAGTAAATGTTGGAATGACTTCATGATGCAAAACCAGAGACTACAGCACTCATTTAGCAGTTTTTCAAAGTTTGCGGAGAGAAAAAAAACAAGTAGACAGCTCAGAACAATGTTATTTTTTTGTACTTCCTGACCAAAACACATTCCACGCATTAAAATCTATTTTTTTCAAAAACAAAATTCAATTAAAGACATATAATAAGCCAAGCTTTTTGAAGTCCTTCTGCTTGTCTTTTATGATTTTTTCTTTAAAGTTGTTTTTTGTATCACCCCTTTTTACTATCCCTTTTGAGAGTCTGCTTAGAGGATCTCACCTTGACTTGAAAAGCAGATAGCACAGTACAGGTGAGAAAAGAAAAGGTCAGATCTACATACAATCACTTACAGGTCTGTGGGCACTGGTACAGTGCAGTGGGATTGACAAAGAGTCTTTAATGTGCATCAAAATGGTGAAAACAGTTTCGGACCGATGCACCAAAATGGCAGAAACAGGTTAAGTTCAACACACCCAACTGGTGTTTCTACAGTGTCATATCGTTGCACTGTCATGGCATTTCAGCAGGTTCCAGACCGACGCACTTTGATGGTGTCAGCGAGCTGTAAAGTCTGTTTAGTCAGGCCATCTTGTGGACACCATCTTGGAGATGATTGCACAATTAGAACCCCAGATATTGGTGAAATGACACCAGAGAAGAGAAGACTCAGTATGGACTCCCACATAGTGAAAAGGCAGAGAAAATTGGAGAAGAGGGTATCTTCCAATATCAACTGAGATTGAGCCTTTTTTTAAAAAAACTACACAGGGCTGCTGTTTGTATTTCCAGGGCTACAGAGAAAACTACTGTTGTATATGCCTTCATAAAATAACTGCCCCATAATTGCTTGGTAGTGTGAGTGAGCCCCTTTGAGTTGTTTGATGGCCTAAGTTGCCAAAAGTCATCATCAATGGCAGCCCTGGTACTCACAGGAATATAGAAGCATTTCCTGTCATGTGAGTACTATAAACTAAACCTTCGGAGATGGGGTTGAGATAACAATAGTCAGGTCATTTCAGCAGGTCTCAAATTTATGAGGCAGTCCTCATATCATAAAACAGAAACAATAAAAAGAGATCCCCTTTCACACATATTCCCCAAAATAATCCCCCAAACAATCACAACAACAACAACAATAAAGCAAAGACTCAAGCCCCCCCCCCACACATTTTTGCACCATTCTGATATGGTTTGGAGGAGGATAAGGAACCCCCAACAGACCTCCACCACCTTTGTCTTCTCCACATACAAACGGACAACCCTGGAAACACCCAAGCAGAAACTGAAAACATAAAGATTCCTATGTACACGGATCTCTATCCTCTGACTTTTTAACTAAGCCATTATGTGTTTGTTCTACAATCCCATGACCGTCCCTAGCCACCTCGCCTTCTCCATCTGCTCAAGCTCCTCCTCTTCCTCCTGAACCAACTGCATTCTCAGTAGCTCCTCATATAGAGGTGCCCCTGTCTGGATCATTGCCATATCCAAAGTTGGGTCCTGGACCTGTGGGCTGGTAGGGGATTGAGGACATTGTTTTAATGGGGCTGCGGAAGAAGCCACCGTTGGGGGCCCTCTGCCTGAAAGGGCCCACACCGCCAGTTCGGTGGTCCTGGAGAACGCCGCCACCGCTGCTACCAAAACCAGCGGAAAATCCGGCAGCGGCTTTGGCGGAGAGGCTGCGGCTGAGGGTCTGGATCTGCTCGGGAATGAAGGTGGTGGTAGTAATGTGGGTATTGCGGAAATCGCTGATCTGCTCGAGTGCCTGGCGAGCGGCAGGCAGTGCATCCATGTCAAGGGGTGTTAAATCGACGGAAGAGGTGGAGAACTGCTTGTGGGGGCTTTCATCCTCGGTGCACAAGCTGTTAACCCGGCGGTGTAAGTGCTCCAGGTCGATCTCCTTATCGTCCTGCAGGTGGGGAGGGGCAGGAAAAGAGTAGGACGGAGAAGAGGAAGGGGTGATGGTAAATGGCAAAAGGTAAGGGACGGCAATTGGAAAGATTTTATAAAGATGAGAGTTGATGGGATAGTCGAAATATCCAGGGACAGTGTTTAAGGATGAGAGAAGTAGAAAGGGGAAATGAAGAACAGAACAGCCGATGTCCAATGATAAAGTGAGAGAAGGAAGATGCAAGGGATCAATCGATGAAAGTATGATAAGGGAAGGAAAGTTGGGAAAAGAGGTAAAGGAAAAGGATTGAAGGTAGTGCAAAGAGAGGAGAAGAGGAAATCGGGAGAACAGCAAAGAAAAAAAGGAGAGAGTATGCACAGAGAGGATATATTTGGAAAAAGAGGAAGTCGACAAGGATGGGTGTATTTGAATTCAGCAGTAGGGATGCCATCCATATAGATGGACAGTAAGAATAACAGTGAAGGCAGGAGAAGGGGGTCGTACAATGTAGATGACGAGAGGATGAGGGCAGGATGCCATGCGTGAGGCCAAACAAAAGTTTTGGCACAATTAAAAATTAGATGAGAGTCAAGTTGAGGTATTTCGCAATAGTTAAGTGTGAAAATGAGATTCAGTGTGTGGAGTAATACAGAAATGATTGATGGCCATAGTGATGTGACAGGAAGCAGGGAGAGCAAAAAGAGAGGAGGGAAAAATGGAGGGAAGGATAAAGAAGCACACTCTGAGCTGTGGTCAGGATATTGAAAAAGAGAAACATAAACACACTTCTGCAAGGTCTTTAAGGGAGTGCAGATAATCTGGAATACACAGGAAACACACCGCCATCATGCTGTGTGCTCTGTGATTCCAGGGTGCTAGGTCTGCTGACTATGTTATAATTATAATATAAATATAAATGACAAATAAATATGAAAATAACCATTTTCTTCTTGTTGTTACCCATATTGCATTCCGGCCATCATACCAAAAAATTCACATTGAGATTGACATCTCATTTTCAAGTGAATTTTTTTCAAGGCCACAAACAATTCAGCGTTTATGGATTACTTATCAACTGCATGATAAAAGGTTTAACAGCCTTAACAATCTTAAAGACAAAAGCACATACATTTACTTAAGCTTTAACTTATCTTACAATATAAGTTAAATGAAACTTACTATGACTAAATTCACATAAATAACTTATCCACATAGTCTAAAGGATGGTAAAGGTCAGTGAGAGGTGTTTCATGCTTTTCCTGGATAAGGAGGGGTAGACAGTGGTGCAAAAGTGCTGAGTTTGCAATGAATGATGCATAGAGAGGACAGGGCTTTGGTGAAAGGTGTTGGGAAGTGCTGGGTAAAGTTTAAGAAACTTTCTTTTGAATTTTTGCATTGTCCACACACGTGTTGAAATGTGCTTCTTTAGCTTTAAGGGAGGTTTGACTCAGAGGTGGGTGGTGGGAAGTCTGGGGTGTAACATATTTTTAGATGTCTCATTTTAGTGTTCACACTTCATGGGAATATTGCTTGGGTAAAAACAGGGTTTTGTGAGGAAGGGAATAGCATTATTGAGGTTAAAAACAGAGTTACTGACCGTGTCCTTCGTGTCTGGGGGGTCTGGAGGGGGCCCTGGACCTACTGTATGAAGCTCATGGACAGGGGGGACCAACTGTGGTTCCCCCTGGTTGCCATCTAAGGAAGGGACAGTGGGAGGAAGGAGAGGACGAGGGGGCACTATTGTCTGTTGTGACACTATCATACACACACTAACATATGTAGGAGGAGGTATTGAAAGGGCAGAGTCGGTATCAAAAGAAATGATGGGAAGTGGAAGAGAAGAGTGAATCACAAATGGTCAGTCTGCTGTCTGTGAAAGGAGACTAAGAGGCAACTATGAGGAAAGATCGAAGGGGAGTCAGGAAAAAGTGTAGGGGTTTTGTGTAAAAACCTGTCAGGACCTGAGTGCATCTCTATTACTATGAAGGGAGGTGTAATGTTTTCCTCCATTATAATGCCCACTGTAACATTACAGAAGAGAATCCAACAAATGATATAAACTTTTACTGACATAGTTTAAAAAATATGAATGTTTTAAATGTATTAGATATTAATCTCTAATTTATTGTTTACTGCAACAACAAAGCCAAGTTTAGACCACAAACTGGTTTTTGGCTTTAATTGATAAGAATAAATCTCTTTATTACACAGAATAAATTCTTCATTGCAAGCTTATATCAGCATATATAACTTAAAAGAGTATCTAACTCTGGTTCTATGGTCAAGGATGATGCTTGCCTCTTGATGGAGAGATAGCACCCTCTAATGGCACAAAGGTATCATTGCACAAATCAACAACTGGCAAAATGCCAGCAATATAAAAGTTTCTAAAAGAGGTACGTTAAATTCCAGCAGAGAGCTTCGCTACTTTGTACCAAAGTTTAAACTCTGTACCTTTATGTCAATCACTTCTCTAAATACATAAATCATTCATGTATCTTTGCATTTCAAATAGCATCTGTCTTCAAGCATTACTAACCAATGATTTATTTTTATCCTCTATTGTATGTATAACCTTGGGGTGGGAGGTGAGGTGGTGAAGGTGGTCATTCTCATTTTGGGGGCGAGCTCAGAGGGGTTGGTGGGTTCGTAGGAGTGCTGCACAATCAGGGCGCAGGGAATGTCGCAACATGCTGGAGGCTGGTAATGGGTGGCAGTGGGGACAGTGGTGTTGGCAGTGTTGGGGGTCTGGTTCTGGGTCTGACCACCCAGGGCAAGAGGGTGCTCGTTGGGGCTGTGAGGGCATGGATCGGCAGCTTGCCTGGCAGATGGCCCATCTGCCTGTGTCTGGTGTGAGTGTGTGACATGCACGTGGGTGTGTGAGCAAAAGGGAGAAGAGGAAAGAGACAAAGAGAGAGAGAGGGTGGTGGGAGAGAGATGTAGAGTAATTCATATAAATGTGTTTGTGTGTTTGTGTACATGCAAGTTGAGTGGGAAGTTTTGAACAAGCCCAAAAACAGAAAAAAAAAGAAGCCAAATAGACACACAGGCAGACACACAGGCAGACAAACGTCAGACAGGCGGAGACAGAGAAGGGATGAATGACAGACAAGATCAGGCAGATGGAAGGATGGTAAGGTGGAGGAGAGAGAAGTCATTTGGAGAGACAGACGGGTGGGGGGTGAGCGAGAAGAAAGACATGGCAGTCAGTCAGCACACACAGTTAAGCAGGTCGTTCTGTGTTGTGTCTTCAGAGAGACATTCACACAGTTGTTATATACCTGAAAAGGGGAGATGTTTAAATGCCATTTTGTATTGTTCTCTCCCTCTCTTTCTCCCCCTCGCCCGCTACACCCCTCAACACAGAGTACTTATCTACAAAAACAAAACAAAAAGGCAATATGAGAGCTTTGAGCCACAGAGACAGAGATCATTATATAGAGTTAGAACGAGTAGATCGGCAATTCCAATCAAAACCACAAACTTGGAGAAAAAAGGTTTCAGCTGTTTTAGGTGTACCACAGAAAATGATACACAAGGAGGTGCCTGCTCTACTCATGCTAAATCTATGGTTTATGTGAAATATCAGACATGGTTAAAACCACAGATGTTACCACTATGGAAGAGTTCTGACAATGACAATTGTTTCTTTTTGTCAATATGCAGCATCATTAGGTACTCTTAATTTTAAATTTTTGGAGATCTGTTTGATTTCAATGACAGAACTCTTTCATACAAACCTCTGGTAGAACATATATAGGCCAAAAGAGGGGAAAGCAATCGAGCTGCCCTGTTATGAATGAAATGGGCCTCAGACACTCATCTAGAAATAGCTTGTCAAAAGAATCGAGATGTCAAAATTCAGACTAGCTTTCAAAGCAATCTTAATGGGACCTTGATCCATTTTTTTTCTCAGATATACAGTGCTGTTATTGCAAATATACCCAGGCACCAACTGAAAAGATGTTCGGATGCTTTTGAGCACAGTCAGAGTAGCAATGCTGAGGAAGCTGACTAATTTTGCCAAAATCTGTAGCTAAAATACATATTTATGTGTTGCCAAATGGAATATATTCCGTACATTGGAACTGCAGTGCACTTTTGTCACCATTCACTTGATTTACCGTGTGAAATATCCCAAGATGGCAAGAATGACTTGGAGGTAGACTGTTAATATACAGTTACACATAACCCTCTATGTAATATGAGCATATCCTTGACAAATGTGCTCAGTCAAGAAACATTTATTTTTGTTGGTGACCCACATAAGTTATCTCAGTGGAATGTCTGTGTGTATGAGTGTATAAACCAGGCAGAACAACACATAAGCAAACCGTTTACCTCGAGAAGCAGACTCATAGATAACAATGTCAGCCATTCCAAAACACACAACACAGAGCCAGAGCACAAACACAGACATAAAGCCCACAATTGAAAGCAGTTACTTCAGCGTTACAGCATACGGTATGAATGTAAGGCGTGTACAGACATATACAGTATGTAATTATGCATGTTTTAATATGTATAAGAAACACAGAGACAGACACACGGCTTCATTGTATTAGAGTTGGGTTTTCAAGTACGCAGGAAGCATGTGTGTATGTGTGTGGCAAGTGGGGATGATGTTTCATGGCCATATAGCTTGATGGATGAAAGTAGTCATGATTTGTGCTGGTTTGTAATGGTTTTAAGTGAGCTGCATCAATCTTCAGTTGTGTATGTGTCACTGAGAGAAGCATAACTGTTTTTCTGACTGCTGCTGGTAAGAAAGGGAACGCACATGAGCTGAAAACCATCGGGGCTTATGTAGCACATTTGAAACAGAACTGAACATTTTGCATTAATGGAATTTATGGCATGGCAAATTCTGACACAAAGTCTAAGCAATCATTATATTGACACAAAGTCTGACATGGTGAAAGAGGCAAGCTACGTGAGGCAATGATGAAGTATATGCATGCAAGTGAAGGTGTAAACTCATTGGTTTGTGTGTTACTTTGAGAGCAGCCATATTAGAAAAGTTGTTTGTTATCTTCAAGGAGAGATGAAGGGAGTCTATAGATTTTCTAACACTATCAGTGTTCTTTTGAATAAATATTTCAAAGGTTTTATTTAACAAATGCTTGTGATAGGTGAGACTCAACTGATAATCCCAGTGACAGATCTGCTCTTGGTTCATCAGTCATTTTTACATTGGTGCATTTGCATTTAAGATTCAGTCATGGGCACATCTTTACAACACTATGGTTTTAGTGATTTCCACAATTGCAAAGTTTTTTTCAGATTGACTATTACACTTAAAATAGTGCAGAAAACCATGCATATCATGATGTGACTGATATTGGTCAAACTCTTCATACAGTTAGTCTGCATGCACTATGGTTTTCTGGACAAAACACTTCATGATGTTGGACTTGGGCCTCAAGAAACACAGTTCTTATGCCAAGTCTGCACTCCTAATTCATATCACAGGTGCCAGTGTTTCATGCATAGCCAAGTTTTCTACGCCGACACAAGACACAAGATTGGGTAGCCAGGCTTTAATTTTTTGAAGCTTATATAAGTGCAAAGGGTGCTGCAAGATCCTTAACTGGTGTGTTGGTCTAGAGTGGTGTTAACATTCACTTTGACAGAAAGACAGAGGCAAGTTCTTCAATTAAAAAGACAGAGAGTGAGACCAGTCGAGTTAATTATATGCTTCACAGTTTGCCTCATTTTATTTATTTATTTAACTTAAGGAAGATGGATGACATTAAACACACTAGACTTCCTTTACCGGCCATGACAAAGGCCAAACTGAATGCAGAGTCAATAAAATACAACATATGCAATCTATCCAATTATCTGCTTTGAAGTTGGCTTAAATGTGTCTTCCTTCCTCCACTGAGTCATGCTGCAGTGGTCTCAGCTTGACTCCCTCCTGTTATCCTCTAAGCTTTGCAGCTGGTCGCCCATTTGGAAAAATCCTGCATGGGTAGTTTGAGATCTGAGTATGGTATTCCCAGTGTTTTTTCATGTATTGCAACAAGATGATTTAGGAAGTATTAAAAATATTATTTCAACTAAATAAAAAACTTTGATTGATGTAGTGAATTCTATTTTGTTTTTGTTGCAGTAACTTATAAGGACGAGCTGTGATTTTTGAGGCCAGGGTATGTCTGAAACAAACAAATTTTTACGTTATGCAACCATGTCTGAAGGCAAAACATTACCAGACAACAGCATGTCCTCAGAGACATTCACGCTGTTGCACTCATTTGTAAACACAAAAAGTGATGATAGTGGTTGTGTAAAGAGCGAAAATAGCTCAAATCCTGCCTACTTTGTCACCTTCACACAAGTGGCCACAGTGTCGTGGGCGTGTCTGCATGCTAAATCAAAAAGTTACAAAAGTTTCTCGGATGCAGGCTCCATTGCCAGAAAGCACCTTGTTTGAAACATACTGTGCTCCTGAGGTGAGGTTACTGTGAGCAAACCTCGAGCTAAACCAACAGAAATCAATAGGTCAAGGCTTTGATAGCGTGAAGGGTAAATGTCAGGGGTCAACTATCAAAAACAATCATGGCTGACTGAGCCAACTTGGAACCATGGAAACCCTGAAGGGACTAATCTAATACTCCAAACTGCTTTCTTGCAGCTTTGTTTTGATTTGTATTTAAATAAAATCATATTCCTTCGTACGAGCATAAAAAGTAATAATCATTTACACCCCATAAACCTCTTTTACTCTCACTCCATGAATCAGTGGACTAAATCAGTAATATCATTAACTGGAAATGTATTATAAAGTGCAGGCCCACCATCATCCATGTATGACTTCTAAATCAATAATAATAATTTCCATATGCTGCCTTGTTATGTAAAACCCTTCACAAGATCTACAAAGAGAAACAAAGACTATCACCATTTAAATCCCTGCTGTCCCTGCTTTCACCGTTGGGACCCCACTCACTCAGTCAAAGGCTGATTCCACTGGCTGCACTTGGTGGCTAATGAAGATGGCGGGGGGGCGTGTGTATTTGCGTGCGTTGCAGCTGAACCACACTGTGCTTAACATGACTTTGGATTCAACCAAAGGTTTGGTGTCTTTGTGGTTGCTCAGTGGCAGACATGGCTACTGATCTGAGTGATAGATTAAAGCTGGTAACAGCGCAGGGGTCTGGAGGTGGGAAGGGGGGGCTGTGGTGTGTCCGTTGGTCTGTAGGTGTGGGCACTGAAGAAAAAAAAATTGCTGCCAGATCAAAAACAAAATACCAGTTGGGCTACCAGTTTTAAATGTGTAGCGAACTCTAATATAGGATCTTTTTCGAATACAAATAATAGACTGTGACATAAAATGTTCGACCTGTTGCTGGCTGTGTTGTTGGAAGCATCGTGGTTTCACCTGACTGGGCTTCAAAACTGATGACTGTGTATATTATGTATCAAAGCCTTGGTAGTGAATCAACTGACAGTTAATCATCTTGTTTTTTTTAATCATACAAAAGGAACTCTACATGATCACACACACAGCGACATCAAATAAACTAAATAATCAAACCTAAGCAGATCGAAGTTCATCAAGCCTGCTGTTGAACATGCTACTCTGTTCTCACTGCGGTTGTAGTAGAAAGACACGTGAGGACCTCGCACATGGCAAACTGGCTAAATATGAGAGGGGTCCGCCTGTGAATTTACGTTGCGGCTTTAAACTTATTCAGTTTTTAAAGAGGAAAGCAGAATCCAGCCATGGATCAAGTTTAATTAGACAGTTAAATAAATCAATGAACAAA
Organism: Acanthurus tractus; assembly: GCA_029783725.1. NCBI lineage: Eukaryota > Metazoa > Chordata > Actinopteri > Acanthuriformes > Acanthuridae > Acanthurus > Acanthurus tractus. The sequence continues at coordinate 13,374,102 of JAQNCA010000027.1, forward strand.
CAGCCTAACGACAAGTGATCAAATCACTTACCGCTCTTAAGCAGCTGCAAGCGATTTCAGGTGGTGCATTGGACTGCAGTAAACAAAACTGTCTCAAACTTTTAAGTAATTCGTCAAACAAGCCTGTACACACTACAGTGATCACAGCATTAGTCAAGACACAAACCACCTATTTGCCTGCAATCAAATGCAAATGGCAGTTGAATGACTATAAGTATTTCTGTATCTTCAAAGGTCAAAGGACGCCACAACCACTCAATTGATGTCATTACTGCTCCAGAGGACCTTAATTGATGATGTTTGAATGTAAGACATCTTATCCAAATCTAGAAATTGTGGTGATGTAGTGATGCAATAATATATGATGATGTATCAGTGTGAGCTGCTCACTTAATCATTTGGAACCTGTGCCTCATTGAGTTTTCATGTCGAAACTTTGCTCTAAATTACTTTCCAGATGATTGGTGTTATCTGTCTTTTATCATGAAATGTAACCCGATCGGACACTAAATCATCCTGGGCACACTCACAGCTTCCATTTCCATCAATTTGTCATCTTTTTTAATTTTATTCTTGGTGGAACTTTAAATTAGCATGACACAAAGATTAAGGAGATGGGACAGGCTTCTTAGTCTCTGATAGTCAGAGACATGTAGTGATCACACAGTCCTAATTAGTGTGATGGTTTTTTCCCCCCCCTATTTTGGTAACCAGGCAACAATATCTGTAATACACGATGGCTGACCGTTCAAAACACCTGTTGTTTGACTGACAGTCAGTTGGGTTTATATTTCCAGAGAATGATAGTTAAATAACGGGTATTAACATAATTTTACATTAATTCCAAATAATATATACCACTTCACCTGAGCCTGCTTTGATCAAGAACGGAAAAAAGAAATTGTTTGAAGGTGAAATAATTTACCTGATGGCAAAAACATTTCCTGTTCAAATTAATCTGTGCAGCTTCATGCCTCAGTCTAATTTGTTACCAACACATAAATAATTAACTCTAAACCAAAAGTGAAAATATTATTCCACACATAATAACATTGCTCTCAGTTCATCAGTGGCATGTTTTGCATACAAAATTTGCCACACTTTGCAGCAATTTCACACTTCTGATTAAAGTTATTTAGTTGAACACTTCTCCCTCTGTGTTTTGGTAAACACAGCAGCAGGCATGGTAGGTACCGAGGTGGGGCGGCGTTGGAAGTTGATTTGGAAGTCTTGTCAAATGCCTGCGTGATTAAAAAAAAGCTACTGAAATAAAGAGGTTGTAACAATGTTTAGCACTCTGTTATAGTCTAGTGAAAGGGACCTGAGCCTTTGTTATCATGGTGCATTAATAAAAAGGCAAATAAACAGGCTGCCATTTGGGGTTTTTCTTTGAAGATGCTACCTTTCTTGTCTATGGTGGAGTAAACAATGCTACCATATGCAGCAGACTGCAGGTTTTCTACACGGGAAAGATGTTGCCAGAGTCACTGTGATTGTCTCAAATGATAACCCTGCTGAGGTGATCAGCCGTACATAGGCTGATTGGGTATTTCACAGGGCGCTGCTGCTAATTTACAAGGTGGAGTGTGGCCACTGTTTTGTAGAGAGCGCTGGTATAAATATCCATGTTTAATACTGTGAGTCAGTGTTTGTGACTCTGCCTTGGTCAAGGCGCACTGCAGCATTCAAACAGGCCCTCAGGCTGTTTTTGTATTCCTCTTTTAACGTAGCTGATGTCCCCTTATTCTCCAAAACATTAACTTTTGAGAAAAATAAGTGGCTGATTGCCCTGTTGACACAGACACTTTTGCCTCATTTTGAATTAATCAACACAGCCTTATTAAACTTTAAAAAGAGGTTAGATTATGTGGACACCAGCAGGAGCAGCCTAGTGAATACATTACACAACAAACAGCATAAATGATTACTGGTTTCAGAGGGTAAATGCAGGATAATGCCACTAAATTACTCACACTGAGACTGGGATTGGGCTTTGTCTTGTGAGGATATGCAGTTATATCAACTCATTCACAATATTACAGATATGTCACCCAGGTCACTTAATTATACATCACAGCTGATATTAGATATTTTACTTGACATCAGTATGAATGGTATTCTGTATTAGCTAATCTCTGTTTAATTAGCCTTATAATTTCATGGTCACTTATATTAGACAAACAATAATATGAATAAAATGAATAAAAATTTAATTTAAATTTTTTTTTAATATGAATAAAAATAAGAATTAATAAAATGATAGGATAATTTATAATCTTTCCTGTTTTAGTCTTGTTGATGTTGCCCTGGTGCAAATTTAGTTCAAGGGAAGTGACATAGTAAATGTGGAAGGTTTTTAACGTTTTTTTCAGTGTTATAGCCCCTTCAAAAAGAAGAGTCTGCTTTTATGTCTCCGGAGAAATGTTTTTTTCACCTTTCACCTTCACCCCTGACAACACAGTCTACAGTTTTTATCTGGTAATTCTTCACCTTGCTCCCCTTGCCTCAGATAGACTTGAAACTAAACCCTTTATCCATCAAATCATCATCTGTCCCCTCTGACTTTGTTTTCTGATCCCCCTCTTTTCTCTTTTTCTATTGAGTGCATGACTCCTTTTTCACATGAGAGAGGAGCTGGGATCGACTGGAGGCCCTGTACCTCTCTGTGTACCATGGCACAGTGTCACTCATCTGTTCTCCTACCTCCTTGGAAGGGACCCTGGATCCCTTCCTCCGTGACCACCAGCTCTCCACCATCGCAATGAGACAGGAGAGCACCACGCCGGCTGCTAGGACGCAGAAAACGCCAGCGAAGCTGTGGATGTCCAGGGCGTTACCACGCTGTCGTGTCTGGACTGAGCTGTAGAGGTCACAAGGGCTGTCCTTGGGCCACCACTTGAGCTTCAGTATATCCATGTCCCCATTCTGCTGGAGCTCCAAGATTCTAGGGTAAATGCAGAAGACACGTTCATGTGAGCAAAGAGCCCTGTTAGCCTACATATCAGTCTAAATATTTTATCTGTGTGGTGAAATCAGACAGTTTTTGACAGTTTTTCTGAGAGTCTTTTTTTCTTTTTAATTCTTCAGGTTTCTGGCATTTTTAGGAGATCAACACAAACAGAAGCAAGCATTCATGAAAAAGAAACATATACATCAATGAATGTGCAGCTGCATGAATGAGAAACAAGGCAGCATCATTCAGAGGAGTAAGACAACACCGTTCAGAATGAGCATAGCTGTTGGGTATGGTAACTGATGCTGAGTCTGAGTACAATTTCAATGATTACAGATTCCAAATGCTTTGCACAATTGTGGACAATGGAACATATTTTCACAAGTTTCACAATTGCACAAAACCTGACAATACTGCAGCATTTAACTGCAGCTGCTATAACTGCTCTCCTCCATTGGAGGGCAGTATTTGTCTGTAAAAATCCCTGCTGATATCTGACAACCATATTGGGCTGTCAAACTCATTATGGCTAACATTAATATGTTTTGCAGCACAGCGCGAGTACACTGCCACAATGTCATTATGCAGCCTAGCTTTAGTCCCACGATTGATGGCTTCAGAGAGGATACAGCTCAGGGGTTGATGGGGTCCCTCTGTTAGCCTTCAGCTTATTATTTAACTGGGTCGTTCGTTCTGGTTTGGAGGAGAGCTGCACACACACACAGACAGACAGGCGTACAGAGGCTCTGTTAGCATTCAGCTGGATATTTAACGGGCGATCTGGCATGGAGGAGAGAGGGGCACAGGGTAAGGGATAGACAAAGAGGAAGAAGGCAATCTGGGAATGTGTGGGTGTGCATGTTTATACATATACCTCCCTCATAGGCATAAACACACTAACACAGAAAACAAATAGATGCAAATAAGCCCCCATAGATAAACTCAGCTACAACGCTGATCGACACCAACAGAGTAGATGCATATTCAGAAACAAACAAAGTCACAAACTGGATTGCATGCATGTCCAAGCAAACGCATACATGTGTACACATAGAAACAGATGTTGGCAATTATCTGCAGAACTGCCTTGGGGCAACACCCCCTGCAATTTCAATGACAACATGCTGACATGAATGACAATGCCCATCTCTCATCTTCATTTTTCCCCTCATACTCAATGCACAAAACAGACCGAAATCAATCAAGAAATGCAAATGAGCCCTGCAGACAGTTTACAAAATTAATTTCATCCCCAAATAGCCAGAAAAACATGGTCCATTTCAATGTAAATCAGCTCAACAGACTCAGTAAGTCACCCTGTAACCATGTCACTCTTGTTTAGGGACACTCTCTTATCACTTCATGGGAATTACTGAGCTAGTCGGATGTGGGAACCTCGGGAAGTACATGGTTAAATGCCAGCTGTGATTGAATTGGAAGAGAAGAGAAGAGAAGAGAAGAGAAGAGAAGAGAAGAGAAGAGAAGAGAAGAGAAGAGAAGAGAAGAGAAGAG